>WOXC01005729.1:0-531934 GCA_011680675.1 Gymnobelideus leadbeateri
GTTAAGTAACTTGCTCAAGGTTACACGGCTAGTCATTATTTATGCGTGGGTGCTCATTTTCTGAGGCCGGATCTGATCTCGGGTCATCCCAACTCCGAGGCCGGCGCTCTTACTCACTGCGCCACCTAGCCGCCCTTTTAGGGCAATTGGGGTTAAGTAACTTGCCCAAGGTCACACGGCTAGGTTTTTGTTTGTGTGGATTAAGTGTGGGAGGCCGGCTCCGAACTCAGGTCCTTCTGATTCCAGGGCCGGCGCTCTATTCACTGCGCCACCTAGCCGCCCCAATTCTTCCTACTCTTAGCATCTCAGGTGTGACTCTCCCCTCCCATACTGATCAACTGGTTGAAATCAATTAGCTTTTATAAAGAAACTGAAAAGGTATAGCAAGGACAGAAGTTATAAAAGCATCCACAAACCAGAGCATACTTTCTTTTCCACTTTGTTTCTGGGGAAAGTAGACTCAAAAATTAATCACAAAGTAACTGATCCAACCATTCTGGAGAGCAATTTGGAGCTTGAAGGGCAACCAAACTGTGCATACCCTTTGATCCAGCAATACCACTACTAGGTCTCTATCCCAAAGAGACATAAAAGAGGGAAAAGGACCTGCATGTACAAGAATATGTCTGACAGCCCTTTTTGTGGTGGAAAAATATCGGAAATTGAGGGGATGGCCATCAATTGGGGAATTTCTGAACAAGTTGTGGTATAGGAATGTAATGGAATACTATTGTGCTGTAAGAAATGATGAACAGGCAGATTTCAGAAAAACCTGGAAAGACTTGTATGAAGGAAACATTGTACGTAGTATCAACAACACTGTATAATGATAACTAGGAATGCCTTAGTTTTTCTGAACAACACAATGATCCAAGACAAATACAAAGGGACCCATGATGGATAATGCTTTCCCCATCCAAATAAAGAACTGATGGACTCTGAATGCAGATCAAAGCATACTGTTTTCACTTACTTCATTTTTATTCATTTTTTTCCTTCTGATCTGTTTCTTCTTTTACAACTGTGACTAATATGGAAATGTTTTACATAATTGCACATATATAATCTATATCAAATTGCCTACCATTTTAGGACGAGGGCAAGGGAGGGACGGAGAGGAAAAAATCTGGAACTCAAAATCTTCTGAAGATGAATTCTAAAAATTATGTCGACATACAATTGGGAAAAAATAAAATACTATTAAAAAGCGAAAACAAAGCAAAAAAAAATAATCACAAAGGTGGTGAGATACATGTAAGGCACACATGGGGTAAAAGACTATTTTTAATCTGTTTGCCCTGGGAATCCTTTTCTCCCTTTGGAGAATCTTCAACAATTCACTTTGGGTTGTTGAGATGGTGATGAATAAATGCCCACCCATGTTTAGGTGGGCTGGGTCAAGCAGGTTGCTTAGTTGCTGTGCTGGCCCCTCACCAGGCTCAGGTCCCACTGCTTCTGGCTCCAGTGGTTTCTGCTACTGACTATGGTTGACCTTTAGAGGTTCACAAGGTCATAAGTTGTGAAATTTGGATATTTATTTACCCCATATCAGAAAATAATAAACACAAAAGAAACAGGGGCACTGTGCATTCATGGACATATGGCTGCTGGTTGAGGAGACCCCTCCCCTTGCCTAGGAACTTATAAGAGTTTTTGCAGTTGTAAAGTAGCCAAGCAAGAGTGGAAGCTTCCCCTGCTTCAATCTTTAGTATGCATGCTCAGGCCTAGCTTAGCTTCTTCCTGGTTATCAGTACTTCTGGCTCTTCTATCAACTAGGAGACTCTTAGTCATTTCACAGTTCTTAGACCTTAGTCACTCATGGCAGCAAGAAGGCTCCCTTACCCTTGCTGTTATCTTTCATCCTTGAAGAGGGCCATCACATCAGGGAGGTGATGCCACGACATGCAAGGGAATAGGATTTAAGTGAGGGAGGGCTTGTGCAAAGTCACCAGTCTTACTTTCCCCTCTGGAGCCACCCAGGTCCAGTGGCAAGGTATAGATTAGGTTGCCTAGAGATGGAAATCAGAAAAAGAATATTGCACACAAATTCTGATGTGGACTAAGGGACACTCCATTGCATGTGGCCAGAAACAAGCCCACCCCAAGCTTCCATTTGCTTGCCTAAAATGCCAGCAGGGTGTGTTCCAAGGGGCAGCATCATCGATTTAGAGCTGGGAGGTATCTTAGTGACTCCTGTTTGTTTTGTGTGTTTCTTTCATGTTCGACCCCTTCATTTTACAGATGAGATCCAGGGTCGTTAAAAGACTCACTCAATGTCACACAGCAGAGTCAGGATTTGAACTGAGATCTTCTTATTCCAAATCCAGTGCAGTTTCCATTATGCTACCTTGCCTCCTATAATATACAACATTACAGGATTAGTGTGTTAGAAAAATCCAACATGGAGTTATGTGAGTTCTAAGAGAAAGATTATTGCCAACCGAGGAAGAAGCCAGACTGCATGGGATGACAATTTCAGCTAGGCTTTAAAGGATGAATAGAAATTAATGGATCACGGTCAGAAGTAAGGACATTATAGACTTAGGCGACCTCAACATAACAGTCTCCCTCTGCAAAGGCAAGAAGACATGAGAGAAGAGGGTGTGGTCTGAAGAGACCAGTTTTGTGGGATTATAAAGAGGATTGAGGAGAATTATGTAAAACTAGAAAGTTAAAGTGGTAATAAATTGTGGAGGGCTTTGAATGTCAGGATAAAAGAGCTTGACCTTTACTGGTCAAATGGGCCACTGAAGACTTTTGAGCAGAATCATAATATAACCAGATCTATGGTTAAGAAAGATTTTATTAGCATTGCCTAAATGATTTGGAGTGAGAAAGTAGAAGCTGAAAAACCTGTTGTTGTTGTTGTTCAAATAGTTCAGTTGTGTCTGGCTTTTCATGACCCCCATTTGGGGTTTTTTTTAGCAAAAATAACTAGAGCAGTTTGCCATTTCCTTCTCTACCTCCTTTTACAGATAAAGAAAGTGAGTCAAGCAGGGTTAAGTGACTTACACAGGGTCACACAGCTGGTAAGTGTCTGAGGACAAATTTCAACTCAGGAAGATGAGTCTTCCTGATTCCGGGCCTGGAACTCTCTCCACTGGGCCACCTTGCTGCCTGAAAAGACCTGTTAGGCAGTTATTAAAATAGTCCAGGTAGATTTTTAATGATGGGGGCACCTGGGAATATGAAGAGAAAGGATACAGAAGTTAAATCTGCTGAGCATGATAGAAACATATGAGTGGAGGAGGAAAAGGGAGAGTCAGTCTATTCATCAAGGCAATAAAATACTAACTATACCACAAGTGTATGCCCACAGCCATGGCAGAGCAGGTATTCCCGTAAGTTAATCTCAAGGCCTACTGAGTCCCAAATGATGGTGTTAGCACCTCAGTTCTCTCAATCATTTCCTCAACTCTTTACATTCATGGAGGAGACATTGTCACCCAACTAAATTTAGGAAGCAATGAAAATGGCAGGTTAAAGCAAAAAAAAAAAAAAAAACCAATTCCCAGCTATTGGCAAAGGTCCTAGTTCCTGAATGAACAGGATTGGGGGGAAAAAAACCAGCAGACAGCCACCCTGCAGGGCCTGGGAAATCTGTCCTGTTGGAACTACTGCACAGTGCTCTACTAGTGGGTTACAAAGTCTCCTCAGCTGAAATTCTCCAGTAAATTGCATTCCGGGCAGGCTCACAAATCATTAGCCATGCAATCTTGTTTACCCCGCTTTGGCTTGGAATTTGGCCTGTTACAAAATCCAAGCTGAAAAGTTGAGAGGACCTGAGCCAAAACTGCTTAGCAAGTGAATGATGTTCTCTAAGGAGGGCAGGCTTGGGGGATGCTTATTAAACACAAAGATGGACAGCCCAGGAAAACCTCTGAAAGGGGCAAAGTCCATAGGTAGTTTTGCATCCTAACTTACACAATATGGTTGTTACTATTCTTGACACTACGACTATTGCTAATAATAAATAGCAGTTCACATATATAGCAATGTAAGGCAAAGTGCTTTCCTTACAACAATGTACAGTGATGTGTAAGGTGAACCAGGAATCCTAACACCAGGAAACAAATTTGACCTCAGAGTTATTGCTAAGATTTGGTACAATGGGACTTAAGACTAAACCATCACTCTGGAAATTTATGCCTTTTTCAAAAGGAAAAGAAAATATAAGGAGATGAATCCTTTAAGTAGCATTATAATATTGGAAAAATATATGTATATGGGTTGGCGGTGGTGGATGGATGGGGAGGTAAGCCAAGGGGGAGTATGGTGAAAGGGTATTTAGGTAAAGATCAATGAGGGGAGAAATAGAAACAGTCAGTTGAATAGCATTTATTAAACATCTGTGATGTGGTAGGCACTTAAACCCTGTTTTCAAGGAGCTCTTAATGATGGGGGAAACAACATGCAAATAAACACACACACACACATATATACGCACATGCATATATACACACATAAACACATTCACACATAACACAGTATGTACAGAAACACATTTATGTGTATGTATATACAAAAATTCTCTCTTTACAAATATGTGTATGTATGTATGTATATCCAAGTGGTGACAAATGTTCAAGTTAGTGAATGAACTACACATGTATGAACTATATATGTATATTATATATAGGCATATTAAAAGTATATGTATGTGTATGTGCATTATACACATAGATACATACAAACTATCTCTTTACATATATGTATCTAGTTGTTGACATGTGTTCTAGATAGTGAATGAATTACATATATATGAAATATTGTATGTATATATGTATATGATATATAGACATATCCAAAGTTTATGTGTGTATGTATGTGCATGTATATACACTTATACACACAAACTCTTTACATATATATATGTATGTATCCAGTTGTTGACATGTGTCCTAGTTAGTGAGTGCACTACATATATATGAACTATATATGTTAAGTATATTGTACACAGACACATAGAAATACCCAAAGTGTATATATATATATATATATATATATATATATACACATACATATACACACAAAAAGATATGTACAGGATAAATTGGCAGGGTAATCTCAGAGAGAAGGCTCAGAGAAAAACTGGGAAAGGGTTTTTGCCAAAGGTTGGATTTTAGCTGAGATTTGAAGGAAGCCAGGGAACCTAGGAGGTGAAGATTGTTGTGTGAGTATACTATATGCCACTTGGACAGAAAGGAGAAATAGATGAAAAAATCAGAAAAATTTTAAAATAAATTTAAAAATTAGAATTTTTTTTGAAAAAATCAGAAAAATTAGACCACAAACCCAAGATGGAAGCATATTTCAATTAAGTAGACATCTGTTGGAGCTCTCTGCCAAAAGCAGCTTAAGTGGTCTTGACTTCCTTTAATGAATAGTTCATCCTTTAAAGGTTATGGGAGAACCGTGGTTTTTTTAAAACTTGATTTTTATCAACAAGAAAAAAAATGGACTATTAAAAATGGGTTGCTGAAGAGAACTTTGTGGGGTGCTGACCACCCTATCTTAACTTTAGTAATGGAAAAAGAGTAAAGTCAGATGTCATCTGAAATGCGCCCTGGATTCTGGGGAATTCTGGATTCTCTATTTAAGAGAAAGGATGGATAGGATCATGTGAACTGATATCCTACGGAGGGAAGTTAACCTAGGAAGAATGGGAAAATCTCAAGAAGGAAATTCTGAAGACACGAACAGAAGCAATTACTAGGAGCAAGGAAAAGAGTTGTATGAGATGAATGCATAGAAAAACTCATCTATTAGTTACAATTAAAAAAAACCAACACACATATAAATTATAGAAACAGGCAAGGAGCAGAGCATGAATCCATACTCTGTAGTGGGACTGTAAGAAGAGTATCAAGAGCACTAACCCTCAGAATGAGGCCAAAATGGCAACAAATGCTGGGTCTAAAAACAGGGAATTTTTTTTAGATGTATATGGAAGAATAGGGAAATCAAAGAAGAGAGACGATAGGATGGTGATAATGGATAGGAAATATTCAACTTTATTTTGTTCCTATTTTGTATGTCAAGGAGGATGATCTTGACTCTTACCTCCCTGTCCATCCTCCAGTGAGTTACTTCAACTTGCTGGGCCACTATTTCCTAATCTGTAAAATAAGGAGATTAAATTAAATGACTTCCAAGGTCCCTTCCAGCTCTAAATCCATGATCCTATGACTAGAAAGGGCAGAACAAAAATGACTACTCAGCATGAGTACAGAGAATAAGAGAGCACTTAGCTGCCCTAATCTCAGGTCACCAAACCCAGCTGAATTGCATGCCAGTATATTGAAAGAACTGTTCACCATGCTTGCTGAGCCAATCTTTGTGTCTTCTGAAAGACAATGAAGAAACATGGATACACCAGGACTAGAGGAAGACAAATGTCCTCATTCTGAAGTTTCCCTCTATGTTCTATATACTAAAGGGTCCTTCTGATACACTGTTCCCAACGTGTCCAAAAGTGGACTCATCATCTTCCTCTGAAACCTATCCCTCCTCCCTTCTCCCCAATTTGTATTCATTATATCACTATCCTCCCAGTCACTCAGGTTTAAAATCCCAGTGTAATCTTTGCCTCTTCTCTATTCCTTAATCCATAGATTCAATCAGTTATTAAGCTCTATTGATTCTGGGGCAGCTAGGTGGTACAGTGGATACAGCACTGGACCTGGATTCATCATCTTTGTGACTTCAAATCTGACCTCAGACACTAGCTGTGTAACCCTGGGAAAGTCACTTTAACCCTGTTTGCCTCAGTTTCCTCATCTATAAAATGAATTGGACAAGGAAATGGCAAACTGCTCTAGTATCTTTGCCAAAAAACCCCAAATGGGGTCATGAAGAGTCAGACATGACTAAATGACAATAACCTTCACAGCATCTCCCATCTGTCCCTTTTTCTCTCCTTATACTCCCTAGCTCAGGGATGTGTGTGTGTGTGTGTGTGTGTGTGTGTGCGCGTGTGTGTGTGTGTGTGTCTGTGTCTGTGTGTCTGTATCTGTGTGTCTGTGTCTGTGTCTGTGTCTGTGTGTGTAGGGGGAGGTGGTGTAGAAAGATGGAGGAAGGGGGTTGCCAGGCAGCCTGCTACTGCGTTGCAGATACTAAATGGATATTAGATCTTTCCTAGCACCTGCTGGTTGTAAGAATCATGGAATTATTAAATGGAGCACCTGGGAGAGACTTTAGAATAAAGAACATAGGATGAGAGCTCTAAAGGCTCTTAGGGTAGAATATTACGGCTGGGAAGGACATTGCTACATAGGATGACAGGTGTGGAGAGGGACTTAGCAATCATGTGGCCCTATTAGGCCACTGGGTCGTGCAATGGAGAGAATGATGACTGGGCCTAGATTCAGGAAGACCTGAATTCGAATTTGACCCTAGATATTTACTCTCTCTGTGACCCTGGGCAGGTCACTTGACCTCTGTCTGCCTCACTGTCCTCAGCTGTAAAATGGGGATACCTTACAGGGTTGTTCTAAGGCTCAAATGAGATACTATTTGTAAAGCACTTGGTATAGTGCCTAACATACAGAAAGGCAATTAAATCCTTGCACCCCTCTCCATTACCTTTCTCATTTTTCATTAAAGCTCACTTAAGTTCAGTGACTTTCTCAAGGTCATATATAACAAGTTAGTGTCCAACCTAGTACATGCACCCAGGTCTCCTGACTCAGTTTCGTGACCATATATTCATATGACTGGTCCCTTTACAAGGATTTGTTTTCAGTGTCCGTCTTTTCAATTGGAGTTTGTCTGTGGGGTCTAGGAGATGTGCAAAAATGTGGGATATTCTGGATTAGAATAATAGGAGGGAGATAAGATATTTGGGAATGATGAAAAGTTTGGGGGTGGGGAATGGAGGAGACTGGGTGCACATAATGTAGAATATCTGGGAATGAAAATATAAAAAACAGCAGCAACATCATCATCATCATCAACAGCAACAGCTCCTATTTCATATCTTTGGGGGCAGACGCTGACTGTTTTTGTCTTTGTAACCTCAGCACCTAGAACGGTGTCTGGCTCAAAGGACCTGCTTAATAAATGCTTGGGGATTGAGTGATTCTATCTACTGCTTTGTCCATACTGACCCTGTGAGGTACATGGTGTAAGCAGTATTATTCTCCTGGATCCTGATGGATCAGGGTGCTTAAGTGATTTGTCAGTGGTCACATAACAAGTGTCAGGGCTTGGATTTGAACCTCGTGTCTTTAGACCCCAAGTTTCACGCTGCTTTAGCAATCCACTGCTTCTTCCTTATGATTAAAGTTCAGAGCGTCTCTGTTTTCCCTCCATTTGTTTTCACCTCAGTGACTTTTCACCTCCTTATTTTTGGTGAAGATTGAGTCATACTCTTTGCATTTATCAGCAGTTATTGAGACAGCAAATTTTGAGCCGATGCAGAGGGAAATAGGCAGGCTAAAAGAGAGAAGGGGAGGAGGAAGAGATGGTGGAGGACAGTGGGTCAGGCTAAGAGTGCAACAGAATGTGAAACTACTAGAAAAAGCAATTGCTGTCAACCTTTAACATATTCCTCTCCATGTCTCCTTCTATCTGAACAGAGCAAAGCCTATCTATAGCCACAATCTCCCACATTCTTCTTTCTACCACACCACTCAATAAATTTGTTTAAACCAGATTTCATTTGCTTAAAAATTTGTAGGGAGAGAGATAATTATCATAGAGTGGTCACCCACCCAGTGATTCATGGGACTGTACAGTCTCACAGTTGGAAGAGATCATCTCGTCCCATTCATATCACAGCTTTAATGTCCTTCATGACATTCCTGGCATCCTCAACCAAACTCTCCTTGAAGACCCCCCCAACAGCAAATTCACCATCCTTGGAGACAAACCATTTCTAATATGGGAAAGCACTGATTGCTATCAAGTTTTTCTTATATTCAATCAAGAATTCAGTCAAGAAGCATTTATTAAGGACCTATTCCATGCCAGGCACTGACAGGCAAAGAAAAAGAATTCCTGCCCTCAAGGAGCTTACATTCTACATGGAACAGAAATCCAATGCTCTTCAACTTTGAGACACCACTTTTTGTTCTGTCTGTTAGGCTGAAGAAGACCAAGTCTAATTTCTCTTCCCAAAGACAGCTCTTCATGTGTCCAGGGTCTTGAAAACTTCTAGGAATGACCCAACAAACTGAAAAAGCTCAGAAGCCAAGTGGTTTGTTCAAAGTTACATAGGTCATAAATGGGCATTAAACTATTTTGGGAATTTTTATAATTCATGGTAGTTTAGCCAATGAGAACCAAGCACACAAGGAGGCACCTGGCACAGTATACAGAGAGACTCCTAGGAGTGCCAAGGACTGTATACACAGCTTGGTGAAAGTTTACGGGGTGAGATAGCATGTTTTAAACCTAAAGAAAACAGTCTACTGTTGGAAACAGAATTACAGGTGTTTCTTTCCCAGGATAAGGGCAAACATTTCATTGCAATTATATCACCATGGCTCTCCTTGACATCCTTCCATGTGTGATTAACATTCTCATGAAGCAACTCTGAGAAAATTATCCTTAAGGAGGCTGTCTGACTTGTGAGATGGTGTGAGGACTAGAGTCCCCAAGAAAAAGGTCACAATACACTTTTTGTGTATTACAAAAATCTTCTAAGATTTTTGAGACCACTCTCTGGGCTTCAAACATGTCCCAATTCCCTTACTTTTCTGTGTGTTGGCTTTCATTATCTTCCACGCTTTGGATGCCCTCCCTACCTCCTTTGCGTCTAAGTCAGAGGCTATTTCCATCAAAAAACCTTCCCTGATGTCCTCCTTTTGTCCCCATTTGGCAACAACTTTACTCTGTAAGCTTCACATAGCATTATATTTTGAACCTCTGTCAGATGAATTTCTGCAGGAGGAAGATTTGGATTCAGAGGACCTGGCTTCCAATTCTGACTTGGCTATTTATGACCCGTAAAGACTGTGGTGAGTCACTTAACCTGCAATGGTCTCAGCTTGTAAAATCTGGAAAATAAGAGGTTTGGATTAGACAGTTTCTCAGGTCCCTTCCAGTTCTAAAATTTATGTTCTTTTAATTTTGTACATCATGGATATCTTTGATGGGATCTTATCCTTCTACTAGAACACAAACTCCCATGAAAGTGAATAAAGGCTGTGTCTTTGCTAAACTTGGTATCTCCCCAAGTACTTGACTCTCCCTCTGAACCTAAGGAGAAATTTAATAAATTCTTAATGGGGATGAATGGCTCAAGCAGCTATTTTGTCCAAGGTCATTAAGATTGTTGGAGTGAGATCTTCAACTGGAACCCCAAACTCCTGACTCTAATGTTCTTTTCACTTTGCATTTGGCTACTGAAGCCTATTTCTCTCCTTCTCTGGAATGAGATGAATGAAATGGTACAGGAATTAGGCAGTGTTTTAAAAAATAAAAGCAACTAAGCAAACAAAGCCAAAAATCCAATGTTATTGTTCATTTCCTCAGGATTATTAACATTCAAAAAAGTCTTATGATCAACGCTGGAACAACACTAAATAATCCAGATATTTTAAATCAACTAATCAACAGTAGGGCAGCTAGGTGGCACAAAGGACAGAGCACTGGGCCTGGAGTCAAGAAAGTCCTGAGTTCAAATATGACCTCAGACATTTGTATTGTATTGTATTGTATTGTAGCTGTATTACCCTGGGCAGGTCACTTATCCTGCTTGCCTTGGTTCCTCATCTGTAAAATAAGCTGAAGAAGGAAGTGGTAAACCGTTCCAGAATCTTTGCCAAGAAAAACCCCCAAAGTGGCATTAAAAGTCAGACATGACTGAACAACAATAACAACAATCAGTAAAAGGATTTAGACTTGGGAAGGCACTTTGGTGTGGTCTGTTATGAAACCTTCTTTGTACAAATTAGGGGACTGAAGTAAGTTGAGAGAGAGCAAGGGACCTTCCCAGATCACACAGGTAATGTAGTAAATGGTAGAATAGGGGTTTAACACTGGCCTCTGACTCCCCAGACAACTCGCTTTCTATCTTACATATATCTACGCGAATCTAACATAAGGAATTGTTGCTGGGCCTGAGGCCAGTGCACCTTACCCAATCCCTTCTTGACTAAGGGACTTCTCTGCTTTGGACCCCTCACATGTGACCTAGACCAGGTTTGGTTTGGGGAGGGGGGAAGACTAGCTTCTAAGGAGGAGAAGTAGGTTCCCTTTTGTTAGACTCTTTGGCTCCTATGTCCCCTACATCTGCATCCAAGGGGAAAACATTTAAAGCTTAGATTTTGGCTTCTATCTGCATTTTCCCCAACACAGGGAGTAGAATGATACCATGTCAAGTATGGGATGAGTTTTTATTTCCTACATACAAATAATAAATATAGAATACTCATAGGAGCACATTTGACAAAAGAAAAACAAGTAGAAGACTAACTATGGTTATGCTCTGAGGGAAGTTAGTATTAAAAAAAAAAACTAAATATGAAGCAGTTTGCAGTATTGCAAATTGGGCATTTTGTTTCAACCTTGCTTCCACTAAAGTCTGGAGTAGCTTTCCTGAGGGACAACCCTGTGATCTGTCCTGTGACCTGCACTGGGTATGTATAAATCGATGTGACTCTTGCTTGCCTGAAAGAATGCTGAGTGCAATACTGTGGAGATGCACAAGGGACTTAGTTCAGAATACACAGGCAGAAAAGAGCGCCAGCCAGTTGGTGGAGAGAGAACTAAGTCCCCTGTGGCAGGTACATAGCTTTGCACTCAGCATTCTCTCACCCAATCAGGAGTAGCATGCCTTCACATATTCCCAGTACAGGTCACAGCACAGTTCTTTAGGAAAAGCACCCAGGTGTGAGTGGAAGCATGGTAACATTATATTTCACCTTGGATCTACAGTCTCCCCCAAATGCCATGTCTTCTTGAAAGTTGGACTCAGGGCTGAGTTTGTTTCCCTGTTGGTAGTAACCACTGTGAAAAAAGAACATACTTTGCTGCCAATCAGCTCCACCTGACAGACCCAGGACCTCCAGACCTCTCAAACCTACAAGGTCACTTCCAAACCTGGATGTGTTCATCTTGAGAATGGTGTTTGGCTAGGTACTTGGGAAAGGAAACACACATAAATCAAAAAAGGCAGCCAGAGGCCAGGCTCAACCAATCTACTTCCTATCACCTTTCCAATTTCAAGGACTGAGGAGTAGAACCAAGGGACCACCTTTGGTTTGTTGTGCAATTCCAACATTAATGGAAGTAGTTGGAGGCTCATTCCCAAAGTACCAAGTCCCCTCAGGACTGAATCACATATATGTAGTCTAGAAGCCAGCTCAGTTTTCTGCATGCACTATTAAACCTCCATGGCTTAAAAAGAGTGTGTGTGTGTATATATATATATGCCATGAGGTTCTACTAAATCAGGCAGCTTATGGAAATTGAGAAATTTTATTGATGATCATAAAGATTCAATGTGGAATAGTAAAAAGAATATGGGTCTAGTTCTGGTTCTGTCTATGATGTGCTTTCTGACTTTGGACAAGTCACCTATATATCCTCAACCTTAGTTTCCTCCTCTGTGAAATGAAGACATTAAGTGAAATGAGCTTTAAGGCATAATTCTGACAGCCAGTGTTCTAGGTTCCAAGATCATTAAATCAACAAGCATTTGCTAAGCACCTATTGTTTCCCAGGCACTGAGTATATTCTATCTAAGGAAAGCCAGCATGACATATCATGCTTATGTCCCTTACTGCATGTGTGTTCACCTTTCTAAATCCAGTTTCCTTATTTGTAAAGGGAGGGTGCAAAGCTAGAGAGCCTCTGAGCTTGCTCCTACTTCTAGGTCTATGATCCGAGGAACCAGCTTGGTCACTGATGTTTGAAGAACCCCTTCCATTGGGAGATGCTTTGTTCTAAAGGCATTTCTAGCTCTCATATTCTTTGTCCTAAAAGTCCATTCTCACATCCTCTGTTCTAAAGTTCCTTCTGACTCTGATATTCTACAATTTTGTATACTATTCATAGGGCACTACTATGAACAGGTGCAATTAACACTTCATCCCCACAGGACAGTGATCTTCTTATCCCCCAGGGTGTTCTCTCTTAGTCTAATAAGAAAAGAGAAATATGTTTTGCAAAGGCTTTTCAGAGCATTTCTTTCTTCCACTGGTTTCAGTGAGCCTACAGACTGTGCATCTTCTGTTGTGTCCCCTTAACATGAGGAAACCTAGCTGCTGGGTCATGTAGTGCTAGGGGGTGTGTGGGCCTGTGGGTATATAATCCCTAAATCCCCAAACCCTTTAATTCACTGTTGCCTTGAATAGCTCTACCCCTCCTCTAGCCAGACCCTCCATTGTTACACCCAGGTCTCCAGTGAGAGCAGCAGCAGCAGCACATAAGCATCTCACCCCTGACTTGCTTTGGAGTTGGGAGCTGGGCAGCTCCCCCTGATCAAGGAGCTCAGATCTGCTCCCCCCCCCGCCCATGTACCAGAGACAGAACAGGAAGTGTTAAAGGTCCAAACTGTGTAATTAAGCACCAGCCCTGCTGCTGTGACAAAGTTATTACTGCAGCTATTAAGCAGAATAAAATATTGATTCCTTTTTTCCCCACCCCCAATAGGAGAGACCTAGAACAATGACTTGATTTTTGCTTTAGAGAAAGAAAAAAAATGTTTTTAAATCTTGCCTCCTCCCTTGTGTTACTCAAGTGAATGTAAAGGAGAGGGAGATTCCAGCAAAGATTATTGCATTTTTAAGTGGGCGTGTTTTTTTTTTTTCCATCTTTGCACATGAACAGTCCATGTGAGACTAAGTACCTTCCATGTGACTAGCTCATTCCCATGCTTGGAGTGTAACAGGGCATTTAAAGCCATAACAGGCAAGGTCAATATGCCTGTTTGTTGGTGCTAGTTGGTGAATAAACATCACAGAGAAGGTGAGGATTAGAAAATACATCTTTCTGTATCATTCCCAATCAGAGGGTCCAATTTCCGTAGCAACAAAATGAAGCTGCCTGATGATTCACAGAAATGCTCCTGTATGCTAAGGCTAGGAAGGAAAGCCTGCCATATTATTGGAAGGAAAAATACCAGCCAGGGAGGGGAGGAAAGAGAAGTAGAAAAGGAAGGGAGGGGAGTGGAAAGGAGGGAAGGGGGAAGGAGCTATGTCCTCAACTAAGGGAAGAAAGCCACTCCTTCCCCTTCACAGTATGGGAATTTTACAGCTCATTCAGCATGTGACAAGAGAAATATCCAGCTAATAATGATTAGCATTTATATTGCACTTGCTGGCTAAGGATCTCAAAGGGTTTGCAAAACATTCATTATGGTCCTGGAGCACCCCTGTAAAGCAAGGGAAATATTACATCCCCATTATTCAAATAGATCAGCTCTGGGGAATGTGCTACCACTAAGACCACCTCAAAAGCTGAGAATGGAAAGGAGGAATTCTGGCTGCCCAGCCTTTGCTTCTTTCACTGAATTCCATAGTAAATCCTTGGTCATAGTTTGTAACAAGGTAGTCATAAGAATCTCCTTAAGAGGTCCTTTCCTAAGGAAAGATGGGAATCAAGGAAGTCCCTGGACTTCTAGACTTTTAGAGATGGAAGGGATCATATGATCAGAGGATTTAAAACAGTAAGAGACCTTATCGATCATCAATTCCCTCCTCTTCCTTACTCACTCAAATTTTATAGATAAGGAGACCAAGATCCAGAGGAGTTAAATGCCTTGCTAGTAAGTAATAAAAGAGAAACTCAAACTAAGGCCTTTTCACTTTTTCTTCTAGTTGTAATGTTAATAGGATTTAAGATCTTCCCTGCTCATTAATAAGCCTCAAGTGGAGCCCGTTAAGGGAAGCTTGCTTAGGGGAGGCTTGCTTGCAGGAAGGCTTTCACACTTTTTGCTAATTTCTAATTAGACTCCAAGTCCCAAGGGTTGTGATGCCTTCTGGCTCTGAGAAGAGTATATATACTCAGGTATTTTACTTTGGAGGCTCACTTATGAGGAGGATCTTATGATTCCCTGGCTGAAATTCTGAGTGGCCATATGTTCAGAGCTCCCTGACTGCTCAGATGTAAAGACTCTCTTGATCCAGGAATGATGTAAAGTATAAAGTTGATTCAGGTGGTCAGAGCCCTGTCTGTTGATCTTGTTTCTCTGCTTATATTCTCTCAGAAGTTCAGAATGCTGACTTTTCCCCTGAACTAGTAAATGTAATTAAAAAAGATTGTTGACCCCTTACACAGCTATCTTTCTAGTAAAGCAGATCTAAGAACCTGTGCTAGTAGTCATCCTGGGTATGCCAGTGTGGTTGCTGCTACACTAATATACCCTAATCTTAATTGTACCCATCCCTCATAGCTTGTTTCAGATCCCAACTCCTGCATTAAGCCTACCGTACCCAACCTTGCCTACAGCAATGTCTCCCTCCTATGACTTCTTTAGTACTTAATGTCTTTACAACTCATCTGACGATTGATATATGAAGCCTTGTGTTAATAGAAGCAAAGACAATGAAAAAAGATGGTCTCAAAGTTCAGTTCTATTCAAATATTTATAGAATGATATGGTGGAAAGAACATTGGGTGTTTCAGAGGACCTGGGTTCGAATCCTGGCTCTGTCCCTTGTTGCTTGTGTGACTTGGCTCCAAACTTCAGTTTCCTCATCTGTAAAATGAGGGGGTGGGATTAGATGACTTCTAAGGTCCCTCTCAGCTCTGTGTCTGTGATTCTATTTCCCTATAGTCCTAGAATACAAGACACTTTATGATGCTGTGAGGGAGGGGTACAAAAACAACAATGAAATTGGCCGTGACCTCAAGGAATGTACATGGGGAGAAAAATATAGATAGATAAGTTATATGATTTGGTTGATAGATAGATAATAGAGTTCCATCAAAGAATAAACCACCTTCCCAAATCCCAGATCTCTGCTTCTTCAATCCTCTCATCTCAAATGATTCTAACCTCCAATGTTCAAATCTGTATATCCCTTCTACTATCCCCTCAGGCATTTCCATCTATAATTAATACATTTCCCTTCACCTTGGACCTCTTTCTCTCTTGCTCCTTCCATTGTCTGGCTCTCCCTGAGACCTGCTGCTCCCCCTCCCTATCCTGACTAAATCCTTGGCCTCCTTTATAGCATAGATTGTACCTTCTTTCAGACCCCTAAACTCCAAAACTCATTAATCCTTCTAGAGGAATTGGAATACTTCTTTCTCCCTGCTGTTGTTTCCAGACTACTGTAATTGTAATGGTAATGGTAATTTGAAGATCTTCCCTGCCCCTTAATAGGCCTAAGGGAATTTGAAAACCTTTCCTACTTTATTAATAGGCCAAATGTAATCACATGGAGCCTGTGGTGGGAGGAGTATGCTGAAAGATTGGAGCAGAGCCCAGAGGAAGTTCAGGGTCAGAGCAGTTAGTGCAATGGGAGAGAGAGAGGACACAAACAAAGAGACAGCTAGGCTTGTGAGTTTTGTGGGAAGACTTTGGGATGGTGTTGATCTCTGCAGTGTTATTGTGTATAGATTTCTTTGTTGCTATGATGAATTCAGTTTTCTGGTGTTGGTTGGCTTTCTGGTGTCTGAATAAATGTTTTGCTTCTGTTTTCTATATGGAGAATCTGTTATATTTTGTGATTCAGAACTACACCAACATATTCATAATTGCCATTGGTGCAGTGAATATTGTGTTGGCACTACAACTACTTATTCACATCATCTCCAACTCCTACCATAATACTAGAGGAATTCAACACACATGTTGATGTGCTCTCAAATTCCCTAATTTCCCAGGTCCTCAATTTATCCAACTTCTATGACCTACTCCTTTATTACACCTTGGCTAACATAGTAATCAGTTCATACATACCGTTTTTGGTAAGAACAATAGGAACAATGTGGTAGGGAAAAGGTCCTGTCCTATGTAGACTGGGTTAGTTTTTCCTTAAAAGGTCATGAAACTGTCCTTGAGACTTGATTGGCCGGGGAAACTAAAGCTTAAATTATTGATGTAGTTTACTGGTGGCCTAAGTACAGAAACTAGTACAGGACAATCCAAGAGCTCCTCTCTCAAGCTTCTGATGAGTAGACTAGATGATCTATGTGTGTGTCATTTCATTCCAATTCCAAATTTGAAGCACCAGATCAATCTGAATAAAGCCACGCCTATAGCATTCAATCTTACCATCTCTTGTAAATGTTTGACTTCCATTTTCAATAACTCTGAAATTCCTTTATTTTACCATAATCATTTATCATTCCATCTCTCCCTATGTTTTATTCTTCTTAAATCTAGTCTTGATCTTCAGTGTGACCTTCAGTTACATTGTCCTCTCTTTTCTAATTTCAACCCCTTGATAAACCAGTTCAACTCTATACTAGCCTCTACTTTCAGATCCCTGACCCCTTTTCAGTACAACTGGTTATATCTTGCCAAAACCTAACTCTGGATTACTCTTACTATCTTCCTTTTTTGATTCTATTCACATGTACATGAATAGAGCTTGAAACCAAACTGACTGACTCCACTACAAATTTATGGCATTCTAACCCATTCAACTGGGCCTTCATTGCAGTCAGACAAATTTTCTCCTCTTCCCTAAAAGGCCAAGGTCTCCCACTGCATCTGGGGCTATTGCCCCATGTCTTGCCACTGGATTTTGATGGCTAGAGGAGAGAGTGAGGCTAATGACTTTGCACGGCCCTGTGTCACTTAAATCCAATTCACTTGCAAGTCAAGACATCACCCTCCTGATGTCATTGATTTTCTCTGAGAATGAAGGATGAACAACAACAATCTCTCACCAACTCTCTCCTTTCCTCAAGTCTCTAACAGAACTTCTACCTATCCTCTCAGCTGAAGATCTCAACTCAAACTTCACTGAAAAATCAAGACTATTCACTATAAGCTGGCTTTTCTTGTTTTCTTCTCTTACATAACCACACATCATACTCAACTCTCTCCTCCTTAACCCCAGCCTCTGATGGATAGTTCAAGATCAACAACTCCCTATTAGACATTTTGAGCTGGATACTGTGTAGACATTCCAAGCTCAGAATGACCAAACAGAAATAATTTTCTTATGCCCAAATACACATCTGCTGCTTTTCCCTTTTGTCAAGGGCCCAACTAAACTTTCAATCATTCAGATACTCAATTTTTAAAATTTAATTTAAATTTATTTATTTAGTTTTAGTTTATAACATTCAGTTCCACAATCTCTTGAGTTTCAAATTTTCTTCCCTCCCTCTCTTCCCTCCTCCCCCGCCCCCATAGCAGCATGCAATCAAATATAGGTTCTACAAATACCTTCACATTTAACATTACTCAGGTTATAAAGAAGGATTATAACCAATGGAGTGAACAATGAGAAAGAAGGGACAAAACAAAACAAAACACAAAAGATAGTAAAGAAGGATTATAACCGATAGAGTGAACAATGAGAAAGAAGGGACAAAACAAAACAAAACACAAAAGATAGAGAGGAAATTGTTTGCTTTAATCTGCATTCAGACTCTGTAATTCTTTCTCTGGATATGGATATTCCTTTCCATCATGTGTCTTTTGTAGTTGTCTTCTAACCTTATATTGCAGAGAGGAGCCCAGTCTATCAAAGTCAGTCATCACACATACGATGTGTCTGTAATTGTGCACAAAATTCTCCTGGTTCTGCTCTCTTCACTCAGCATCAGTTTATATAAGTCTCTCCAGGTAAATATGAAGTCTGTCTGCTCCTCATTTCTTACAGCACAATAGTATTCCATTACATTCATATACCACAACTTGTTTAGACATTCCCCAACTGATGGGCATCCTCTTGATTTCCAATTCTTCACCACCACAATTAGAACTGCTATAAATATTTCTGTACATGTGAGTCCTTTTCCCACTTCTATGAATTCTTTGGGATATAGCCCTGGAAGTGGTATTGCTAGGTCGAAGAGTATGCACTTTTTTATAGCCCTTTGGGCATAGTTCCAGATTGCTCTCCAGAATAGTCAGATTCATAGTCTTGATGTCATTTTCAGTGTTTCATTCTTACTCATAGCCATATATCCAAATCACTTGCTGAATCTTGTTTCTATCTCCACAACATCTCTCAGATACAACTCTTTCCCATTCATGCAGTCACCACCCCAGTTCAGACTCTCATCACCTTTTTTTTTCTGAGGGGGGAAGGCAGGGCAATTAGGGTTAAGTGACTTGCCCAAGATCACACAACTAGTAAATGTCAAGTGTCTAGGGCCATATTTGAACTCAGGTCCTCCTGACTCTATTCACTGCACCACCTAGCTGCTCCCTCCTTTTACTGGTATAATAGTAACGGTTTACTAATTGGTTCCTCTGCCTCAAGCCTCTCTCCACTCTAATCTATCCTCCACAAGGCTGCCAAAGTGATTTTACATTAATGCAGGTCTAACTACGCCATTTCCCCACCCCACTCCTCACTTACCCAATAAAATTCAGTGGTTCTCTTCTTCATCTCTAGGATCAATATAAACTTGCATGCTAGGCATATGCTTGACACCTTCCTACTTCTCTAGGAGTTCTTATCATTATTGTTGGTATTATTCTTATCACTTTGTTCCCCTCCACAAATTTAATGACCCAGCCTTACTTTGCTTACTTGATATTCCTCATATGTGTCCCATCCCACCTCTGTGCCTTTGCTTCTTGGCTGCCTCTCATGCCTATAATGCCCTCCCTCCTCATCTTTACCTTTTAAATCCCTGACTTCCTTCAGGGCTAAGCTCAAGTATTACTTTCTATAGGTCATTTCTGATTCCTTCTCTTCCAACTGCTAGGGCTCTACCCTCTAATATACTGCTTTTCATTAAAGCCCTTCATAACCTTCATAAATCCCTTCTATTTGTTCAATCTTTTTACACCTTGCTTCTTGCCATATATTCTTTGATCCAGGGATGCAGGCCTTTTGGTTGTTCCATAAATAACACATTCCATCTTTTAGTGCAAGACATTTTTTTCTGGTTGTCCCCCATTCCTGGAATGTCCTCCTTCCTCATCCCCACCTTTTAGCTTCTCTGAATTTGCCTTTAATGGAGTCTGACACCGAACCAAAGAAAGGCTGTCAGAAATGAGTAGGGGTTGGTGTATCCTGTTTATCTGAGGTGAAAATCAATAATCCAGATGGTTTATAATGGCCCTAAGTATTTACATGCAAAGGTAAACAAGTCTGTCTGTAAATGAAACAGATCTGTTACAGACCCAATTGATCAAATGATCCCCAAGTCTAGGAGCTGGAAGGGAGAACAGCACAGTCTCAGTTCAGACCTAAAGCCTCCATTCCTGAATCTGTTGATTTACTCTGAGAAGACCTCAAATGGCATCTTTCTTCCAAAAGTCTAGGTTTCTCTGTTGTTAAGTGGGGATAAGCTCTCTCCTGAAATGTTCCATCTTTTCCTCACTGCCAGGCCAGAACAGTGGCTCAGGAATTTTTTGTTATTTTTAGGGGAGGAAGAGAATGTATTCATTTAATCTGGTACTAAATAAATTTCCTTGGGAGCACTTTATTATCACAATTATACAATAACACACACGCACACAATACAATTCTACTCTTTCCTGAATGTCAGTTCCATATTGCCAGTGAAGCTTACACTGGCATAGAAATGTACTAGAATACTATTATGCTGTAAGGAATGAGGGAAAAGACAGTTTCAAAGAGATATGGAGGGGCAGCTAGGTGGCACAGTAAATTGAGCACCGGCCCTGAAGTCAGGAAGACCTGAGTTCAAATCCTGCTTCAGACACTTCATACTATTTGTGTGGCCTTGGGCAAGTTACTTAACCCCAATTGCCCTGCCTTCCCCCCTCCAAAAAGACAAAAAAAAAAGATATTGAAAGAAATAAACTGATCCAGAGTGAAATGAGCAGAGCTAGAGAAATAATTTATAATGTAGCATTATTATTATAAAATGAAGAATAATGAAAGATATAAAAAGTCTAATCAACTAAATGATCAACCATGACTTTAGAGCTTCCTCCCTTCCTTCCTTCCTTCCTTCCTTCCTTCCTTCCTTCCTTCCTTCCTTCCTTCCTTCCTTCTTCCTTCCTTCCTTCCTTCCTTCCTTCCTTCCTTCCTTCCTTCCTTCCTTCCTTCCTTCCTTCCTTCTGTATCAGCAACCACACTGGCATACCCAGGATGGCTGCTAGCACAGGTTCTTAGATATGCTTTACTAGGAAACATAGATGTTTAAGGGCCCAACAATCTTTTTTATTACATTCATTAGTTCAGGGGAAAAGTCAGCACCCTGAACTTCAGAGAAAATCCAAATAAAAGATCAGAGACATAAAGACTAACTGACAGGGCTTCTAATTGTCTGAGAAATTAGTACAGATCAACAGACAGATCCCACTGTCTAACCAAGGCAATACATACATAGTTACCAGAGAGAGAAGCACCAACATCTGGGTTTTTCAAAGCTGGGGGAACTCCTTAGCAGCTTCTCAGAGTCTCATCTGGTCAAATCACAGGAATACTCTTCCAATGAGTGAGCCCCAAAGCAAAATGATAACCTCAGAGCATATATACCCTTTTTAGAGTCAGAGGTCATAACAATCTTCATGACTCAGTGCCTTATGAGAAATTAACAAAAGATGTGAAAGCCTTCCTACAAGCAAGCCTTCGCTAAGCAAGCTTCCCTTAATGGGTTCCACAGGATGCCTATTAATGGGTAGAGAAGATCTTAAATCCCATTAACATTAAACCTCCCTATTGCCTTTCTTCCTTCTTGCCTTCCTTCCTTTTCAGGGAAAGAGGGCAGCAAAAAATTTTTGATAGATGAAAAGTATACAATAAAATTTTAAAACTTTAAAGAAAAAATGTAGTTCACTGATTCTTGAGCTCTTCAGATTTGATCTAATCACCAAGTCTAGCTTTCTCAGTTAACTTTTAATTCTTTTTTTCAATTAATCAGAATTTATTCTCTCTTCTTCCTCCTTATTAAAAAAATTAGTAAAATATTCACAGTCAAATAAAGCAAATTCCCACATTAGCCATGTAAAAATGCATGTGTCATTCTTCATCCTGAGTTCATCATGTCTCTGTGAGGAGGGAGGTAGCAAGCTTCGTCATTAGCCTCTAGAATTGTGACTGGTCCTTGCTTAAGACTTTCAAAGTTGTTTGTCTTTATAACGTTGTTGTTATTATATAAATTGTTCTCCTGGTTCTGCTCACTTCACTTTGTATCAGTTCATAAAAGTCTAATTCCTTCTTTTCTTTTTTTTTTTTTTTTTACAAATTCACTATTTCCTTCCCCTCCCCCCCACCCCATACAACAAAAATACACATCTTAAAAACTATGGGGGTTCAAATGCCAATTTAAAAATGATTTATTGCTGTACTAAGCTCCAAGGAAGATACAAAGTTAAAGTAAGACTGCACCTGCAACCACGGAATTTATAGTCCAGGAGGTTATAGTCACCCACACTATAAGGATGAACATCGCTATAAGGGATATGAGTGCATTAAAGAGGCAAATAACCAAAGTGCTGTGCTGGACATCTCTACCAAAAAATCCCACTGGTACTTCAAACTCAACATATCTGAAACACTCATTACATTCTCTAATTCTCTCCTGCTCTTTCAACCTCCCTATTTCTGTTGCAGTCACCACCATCCTTCTAGTCACTGAGATTTGTGACCTCAGAGTCAACTTTGACTCTTTCCTCTCTCTTGCTTCCCCCACTCTTTTATCCATTCAGTCTCCAAGTTTTTGTCAGCTCTATGGCCACAGAATCTTTCCCACCCCACCCCCTTCTCTCTATTCACAGAAACATTACCCTAGCTCTGATTCTCACCACCCCTGACCTAGACTATTGCAATAGCATCCTAACTGATCACCTTGGCTTTCTCTAAGCCCATATCTCTTCTCCAATCTATACTCCACATACCTGCCAAAATAATCTTCCGGAATTACAATTCTCACCACCGCTCTCTAATGTCTTAAGGAACTTTTGTTGTCTTTGAGATAAATATAAACATTTACTTAACTTGGCATTTGTAGTCTTTCATAACTGGGCCACAATTTACCTGTCCAAACTTATTTCACATTACCCTCCAACCCTCACCCCCATTACTACATATTCTGTGCTTCAGCCAAAAGGACCTACTTGCTAATCCCCAAATTCAGCATTTCATTTCCTGACTCCTTACCTTGGTTCAGGTTGAGCCCCATGTCCAACATCTCCCTCATCACCTCTGCCTCTTCGAATCCTGAACTTCCTTCAAGGCTCACTCCTAGGGAGAGTGTACTGACTCGTACCTAAAGCCTCTCCTGATCCTCGGTGCAGTTGGGGCTTTCTTCCTCTTCACATTACTTTGTTTACACTTGTCTGTTTTCACGCAGTAACTTTCCTCCTTTGCCTTTCTCCCCTATTGCAATCTAAGTTCCCTGAGGGCAGGAGATAGTTACTTACTTTTCTTTCTTTCTTTCTTTCTTTCTTTCTTTCTTTCTTTCTTTCTTTCTTTCTTTCTTTCTTTCTTTCTTTCTTTCTTTCTTTCTTTCTTTCTTTCTTTCTTTCTTTCTTTCTTTCTTTTTTGTATTGCCAGCACCTAGCATCACGCTTTGCATGAGTAAATATTTGTGGAACCAAACTGAATTACGTCCATGAATTATAGGTTCATAGATTTGGAGTTGGAAGGAACCTTAAAGGCCATATAGCGTGGTAACTGGAATTATGAATTGAATTTCAATAATTATTAAGGTGGGTACTGTATTTCACTGCCTAATTGTTGCTACCACATAACTGTTGCACCTGTTTTGTTTTGAGGTTTTTTTTTTAGTACAAAAATTGGTTTATAACCTTTCGTCATGTAATCGTCGCATGGTATAATTCTGTTCGTCATGCCACTTAAAAGGTAAACAGAGCAGCAGTGTTTTCACTGGTGGCATATGGAGAAGTATTTATCTCTTGAGCATTATGAACTGCAATCTTAGAATTCACAGTGCTTGTGCAATGTCAGCATATTTAAGAAAGCCAGCTTGCATGGTTTGTTTAGGGCACTGCAGTATGTCACTCAGTCCAATGCAGAGCCATTGGCACAGAGGGAGTGGGTGGGCAGGTGAAGCTGCCATAAGTAAATCATGTGAACTTGCATCTTCTTGTGCTAGCTAAACTGTAAAGTTTGTCTGCCAGTGATACCGTTTAGTAATAAATGATTTTTAAGTAATATCAGCACATTATTTTAAAGCTTCACATGGGTCACACCCACTGTTTTGCAAAAAAAAAAAATGGCATAAAATCTGCCATGTTTATCTGGTGAAATACAGTATGTGCTTTTATGATACAGCAAAGTACGAAAGAATGAATTTTTCCATTCTTGTTAAAATTATTTATTTCATATTTTATTTTTCCCAATTACATATTACAATAATTTTTAATAATTATTAAAAAATTTTTGAGTTCCAAATTCTCTAGCTCTTCCCACCCCCTCATTGAAAAGGCAATCAATTTAATATAGGTTATATATGTGTAGTCATGCAAAACATATTTCCAAACTAGTCATGTTGTAAAAGAAAACATAGACCAAAAAAAAATCCATAAGAAAAATAAAGTAAAAAAATATACTTCGATCTGTATTCAGGCTCCATAGGTTCTTTTTTTGAGGATGGATAGCATTTTTCATCACGTCTTTCAGAATTGTCTTGGATCATTGTATTGCTGAGAACAGCTAAGTCAAAGAATAAACCTTTTGAAAGGAATTAGAAGCTGGCTGAGACAGTTCGATTGGGGATGATATCAACCCTGCAGAAACCACCGTGAGCGGCCAATGACTTTTTGGGTATATTTTCACTCTGCTTCACTAAGAAGACCCTTACACACCTCAAAGTGTTGATAATGCACTTTCACAAATGTCTGACATCCTCTTATCATTAGGATCTGGTTCAATATTATTATATTAGCTTGATGTTCATAGGATCATAGCATTAGAAGGAGTCTTAAAGATCATCTAATTCAACCTCACTGTTTTCCAATTGAGGAAACTGAGGCTAGAAAGCTCAAGGTTGCACAGGGGTCAAGAAGGAAGTCTGAGATTTCAACTCTAGTTCTTCCTTCTGTTTTTCTGCTGCTGCTCCATCCCCCAAATCAGATGTCCACAGAACATGGCCAAGAGCTAAGCGCCTTCAGCTCAGAACTCCCAGGCATGATGCAACCCAATCTTAACTCTGGGCTATTTTTTGCCTTGCCCTTCCTCTCCATCCATTTCCTCTTCTTTCACTGAGAAATTTAATCAAATCAGTGCTACCATTATCTCTTGAAAAGCATGCTAATAGATTGCCCTATTATTTCAATCACCATCCCCGAGACTTCCCAGACCAAATCAGCTTCCCCTGGCTCATATGTTCTGAGTCCGGCTATTAAAACCTAAGTTTCTTGGGGACAGGAACTACTAGCTCTTGAATTTACATTCCCAGTGCATGGCACTGTACTTGACACATAATAAGCACTTACTAAATGTCATATCACTCTGTCCTTTCCTCCCTTTCCTCATTCATTCATTCATTCATTTTTCCCACCATGCCATCCTACTTGCCCTATTACTGAAAGGAGAAATGGAGTACGTTCTTTAAGAGCATATCTTGTTCTTGTTTTCCCATAAATATTGAAAGCTATTTCACTTCAGTGAAACCTTTGCAACTTCTCAATAGTACCTCTGTGATTTTTTTTAATAAAAGAATTTTTATTATAAAGGGTTGACTTGACAAGTTAGGTACTCCCTACCCCTGAAACTTAAAAATATGGAGTGGGGGAAGCAGCATGAAGTGAAGTCGACCAAAAACATTTATTCAGACAATGCTTCCTTTTACCTTCTCCCTGTTTTCTCTTTTTCTCTAGGTCAGAGCTTGGCATTATCCTACCCATTCTAAAAAGGGTAGGGTTAAGAATCAGTTCAATTTAGGCATCAGGCCTTTCTAACATCCATCCTTAAGCTCTGGAGCACCACAGAGTATATCCACCACTTCTTTTCTAGGGGACACTTGTAGATTGCTCTTCCTCAGGGAGAACATTAGTTTGAAATGCAAGTGTGGGCATCATTTCTTTTGGGGGTCCACTCTCTTCCTTAAGATGGTCTTGATATAGCCTTCGAAGATGGGCCAGCTCTCTCTCAGTGGCTGCTGCCAATTGTACCATGGATACCAGGAGGTACCTGTATCTAGGGCAGGAGCCACTGGGGTACAGCCCACAGCTCCATGGGAGTTGCTGAAATCAGTATCCTGTGGCTGTACCAGTGGGATGGGGTAACTGAGAAAACCATGGTCTCTGGCCTTCAGGATAGCCTCTGTCAGCTTCTTATGCTGCTTCATACAGACATCTGTGTATGGGGCATGGAAGATGACACCTGTGTGAGCACACACAAACTGTTCCAAGAGCTTCACATTTCTAAAGTCCACATGGAGCTTCTGATCACGGCAGATAGGGCAAGGGTTCCCAGCAACTTTGTTCCCTCGAATGTGTGTCTTATGGGTTCGCTGTGGTGGGATACCACCTTTGTGGTTTCATCTATAGTCAGCCCAGACTGGATGGGAGCCATATTGAGCCAAGTATTCTTCAGTTTCCAGATATTCCCAAGGAGCATCCTGATAGAGGGAGACAGGAATGGAAGATTCTTCGTCAGGGGGAGCTTTGGTGCATAGAGGCAGGGAAGTAGCCTGCATCCAGTGGACCCCTCAGACAGGTATGAGGCCAGAAAGCCGCCTAAGCAGAAGAGTTAGGAGAGAGGTGGCCATCTTGGTGTATGGCTAAGGGAGCCTCTGTGACTTTTTAATAAAAAGCACTAATGATGATAAAATGCTCTGCTTGATGAAATAATATTGGACATTAATAACTCATATTTCCATAGAGCTTCAAGCTATACAAACACCTTTTCCTCCATAGGTAGGTAGTACAAATATTGTCATTCTGATTTTATAAACAAACAAGGAAACAAAAACAGAGAACTTAACTGATGCAGTGGAAAGGGCAAACTATTTAGAGTTAGAAGACCTGTTTTCAAATCCTGACTCTCCTCCTTCCAAGCTGTGTGATCTTGGTAAAGTCAGTTAGCCTCTCTGAGCCTCAGTTTCCTCATCTGCAAAATGAAAGCATTGCATGATATGATTTTAAAGTTCCATCAGAGTTCTACATAGTATGATTCTATGGTTTAAGATGTGTCCAAATGTTAGAGCTGGGACCCACTCTCTCACTCTGTGTTTTTTTTGGTTTTTTTTTTGGCGGGGGGGAGTGTAGATCTGTAATTTCATTGGTATAGGAAATTTAATCTATTAATTAAGATTGCTCTGCAAATTACAGTACTGCAGAGTTGTTTGGAGAATTGAAGTTAAATGATTTGTCCAAGATCATACAACATGTAAGTGTCACAGGTATGAATTTAATCTAAGTATTCCTGGCTCCCAGGTCAGCTAGCAAGACACTGAGCAATGCTGACTCTCCCCTAACTCTATATCATTGCTATCCCCACTGTCTCATACTGCTTCTCAGGATATCTAAGTGAGGTCTACTCTTAAAATTGGACTATAGTATTACTATGTAATGTTTTAGCATATAATTAGGCAAAATCAATTTCAATAATTTCATTTTTTGTGACTGGTAATCAGAGTTTCCTCTTTTATTCTTAATCAGACTAACGGTTTATCTAATTTGTCTTAATAGCTGTTAGCTTAATTTATACATTCAGTGTTTTTGCTTTCAATTTTGTTAATCTCTTCTTCAATAATTAGAATTTTTGTGTTTTTTTTATTTGTTGTTAGTCTAGTTGGTTTTTTTAATCCCTCTGTTTTTTTTTCTCTTTTGCTAATAAAAATATTTAGAAATAGACATTTCCCCCTAAGATCTATTTGGCCTCATCCTGGCATATTGTATCATGGGTCATTTTCATTGTCTCATATTGTCATTTTCTTTAATGAAAATATCTATTATTTCTATGATTTCTTCTTTGATTTGTCAATTGTTTAGGATGGAATCAGTCTCCAATTAAGTTTGAATATTCAAAGCCTTAATTAATTTATAATTTTATTGAATTGTTGTCAGTAAGGAATTTGTTTAATATTTCTGCTTTTCTGCATTTAGTATGAGGTTTTTATGCCCTAAAACAAGTCAACTTTTGTAAAGATGACACGTACAGCTAATAAATGTATATACTCTTACTAATTCTTATTTCTTAATTACTACTACTCTATAGTCAGTGAGTCACTTAGCATTTAGTAAGTGCTTACTATATTATAGTCACTGTGCTAAGCTCTTGGGATACAAAGACAAAAAAAAAAACAATTCCAGCTCTCAAGGAGGTCTCGGTCTCAGGGGAAACAATATGTCAACATCTATGTACAAACTACATATGTACATATATACACATAGATGTATGTACACACATATATGTATATATACATATATTCTATATCACATGGTATATATGTATAGAATTAATGGGGGTATCTTAAAGGGAAGGGACTGAGATTAAAGAATATGGGAAAGGTTTCTTTCTTATCTTTTTTGATAGATTTATCTAGATCTGAAAGGGATTCATTGAAATCCCTAACAATTATAGTTGTCCTATCTATTCCTCCTTGAAATTTAGTTAACCTTTCTTTTCAGTACTTAGATGCTATGCCATTTGGTTTATATACATATAAAATATTGATATTCTTTCACTGTTTATGGAGACTTTAAACAAAGTTTTTTTGTTTACCTCTTTTAATCTTATTTTTACTATTGTTTTGTCTGAGATTATGATTGTTTATTCTGTCTTTTTGAGATCATAAGAGGTATAATTTCTGCTCTAACTTCTTATTTTAACTGTGTGGATATTTATGTTTCAAGTGTATTTCTTGTAAACAATATTTTGTTGAATTCTGCTTTCTAATTCATTCTATTATCTATTTTTTAATAAATGAGATTATCCCACTTACATTCATGGTTATAACCATAAATTGTGTTTTTCTCTTTTTCTCCTTCTCTCCAGTACTCTTCTTTGCAAAGAATAAGATGACAAAAGAAGAGTGTGATAAAACCTAGTGACCTATTATTGTATGCATCTACTTTAGTTTTACTATCCCTCTTTTCTTCCCCTTGCTTAGACCTTGATCACTGGTTCTTATGGTTTTTAGAATTTGTTTTCCTATTCTCCCCACCACCACCAATTCCTCCTTTGCAATCCACTCTGAAAATAAAAAAAATTAATTTTGCTTTTAACTATGCCCTCATTGATATTAAACTGGTTCACTCCTAAGTTAAAATGTTTGTGTGTGTGTGTGTGTGTGTGTGTGTGTGTGTGTGTATTCAACTTTCTTCTTCTAAGTTCAAATAAGAATGAGGTCATGTCGTACAAATCGATGTCTGTATATTCTTCTCCTTGTGTACCCAATTATGAAAAATAACAGATTCCTCCCTTCTCTGTTTCTTCCTTACTGCCTTTCTTTCTCCTTTCTTTTTCTTTCCTTTCTTATAAGCTTCAAAACAGAACAAATTTATCCCTACGTTCCCTTTAGGACTCTTGAAAACATTACACTTCTAGTCAAATATACACACAGATATATAGCTTTCTATGTTATTTATGAGTTTTGTGTTTGAATTTTGAAGTTTCTATTTAGTTCTGATTTTTTTTTAAATCAAGAATGATTTAAGTTCTCTATTCTTTTAATGGTCTAGTTTTTTTATATATATATATATATATATATAAGATTATGCTCAGATTTTCAGGGAACATTATCATTGGTAGTAGGTCTTTATCTTTTTTCCTTTGGGAATGATGTGTTCTAATCTCTCCCCTTATTTATAGTGATAGCCATCAAATCTTGTATGATCTTGACTGTGGTTCCATGGTACTTGAACTCTTTATTTTTAGATGTTGATTGTATTTTTTTCTTTAATTTAGAAGCTTTTGAATATATGAGTGACATTCCTGGGATTTTTCATTTTGAGGTTTCTTTCAGGAGGTGATTGATGGATCCTTGCTATTTTCATATTGCTCTCTGCTAGATATAAGCAGTTTTCATTTTTGATTTACTGAAGTAAGGCATCTATGCTTTTCTTTTGATCCTGGTTCTCAGCCCAGTTTTCTTAAATTAGTTCTTTCATATGTTTTCTAGGTCATTTTTAAAAACTAGGAGCTACTATATATATATATATATATGTATATATATATATGTATGTATATATGTACATACACACACTTAATATATTTTTTCTTCTATTTTTTCAGTATTTTAATTTGTTCTGATGTTTCTACTTATTTCATGGAGTCTGATTTCTGTTGATTCCATTCTAATTTGCTGGGGGGAGCTGTCTTTTTTTTAAGTTTTCCACTTTCTATTCTAAATTATTAATTTACCCTCTAAATATTTCCTTCATAGTTTTAATTTAATATATAGCCTCTTGATTCATTTATTCCAGGTATTTTTGTAGTCCTTATGGCTGAATCAGTCTCTTCTCTGTAATTCTACTTGTAGTTGTTGTTCAGTTACTTTCTCTTCTTGTGGGTATACAATTTAGGCTTTTTTTTAACCCATATTACTCCTTCCTAGTGTTGAATGTCTTCTCTCTCTCTTCTCTCTCTCTCTCTCTCTCTCTCTCTCTCTCTCTCTCTCTCTCTCTCTCTCTCTCTCTCTTTCCCCATTTTATATCTTAGCTCAATTCTAGAGTGGGGACTTAGTGCCAGTGTAGGCTCTGCTCACCCCCACTCCTGGATTGAATGATCAATCCTCATTCAATTTTAACTTCCTCACTTTCCTGGGTTCCTGATGTTGTCTTCTACTTCATTTGGTTGTCTAGTGCTGGCAGACTTCAGGAGCTGTGGTTAGGGCTCTGTGGGTGGCTGTCCCTGATCAGGTAATTGGGTGCTCTCTGTTCCTGTCTTTCCTGATCAAGGTGCACAGTGGTCTTTTATTGCTCAGTGTTTCCTTGATCAGAGGCCTAAAGGGTGACTCTACTCCTTAGAGTTTCCCTATCAGAACCCTGTGTGGTTATCTGTTCTTCACTAACCAGTACCACTTGGTCTTCTGTCCATCCTGGGACTTCCCAGACCATAGTCCTGGGATCTTTTATTCTCTAGAGGGACTTCCTGGAATGGGGTGTTTGTCTTTCTTTTCTCCTCTGGGGCTTTTCTGATCAGTGCTCTGGGTGATCTGTCCTTTCCCCAGACTTCCCAAGACAAGATGTTTCTGTCATTCCTCTTCTCCTGGGATTTCTTCTATCAGGAGTCTATTTGGTCTTTTTACTCCTTGAGTTTTCCTTAATCAACTAGCTCAGCAGTCTCAACATTTCCTAGTTTTTGTAACCAAGGGGTTGAGTGATCTCTCCTGTTTGGAGTTTCCCCAGTTAAGGCATTGTTGTGTGGTGCTGATGAGGATTTATGGTCTTGTTTGTGCTTGTATGTGTCCCTCAGATGGGATGCCTCTTCCAGTGTCAGCATCTTCTGGTTATAGTCTTTTTTTTTTTTTTAACAGGCCTGGAATGACTGAAGAAGCTTGCCAAAGTTTCTCTTTGAATAATTTTTGTCAATTTTCAATCTAGTGCCCTTTTTAGACCATTGCTGAAATAAAAATGGAAGTATATGAACAATTATAATGCCATTTTAACCATTTTATTAAATTATTTATTAAATTTATATTAATTTATTAAAATTCACATTTTAACCAAAGTCCTCATTACTCTGTATCTTGATAAATCCTTATACTGGAAATGAAATTACTTTTGTGCCCTACAGGGAATCAAACTGAGAGTTTGTTGTGAGTTAAGTTAATAAACATTTATTAAGCACCAATTTTGTGACAGGCACAGTGCTAAGAAAAGCTAAAACAGTTCCTGCCCTCAAGGAGCTTACAGTCTAATAGGGTGGGGCATGGTGACAAAAAACAAATGACTGTGTACAAAAAAAGATACATGCAAGACAAATTGGAGTTACTCTCAGAGGGAAGACCCTAACATTAAGGGACCTGGCGAGGACTTCTTACAAAAGGTGAGATTTTATCTGAGATTTAAAGGAATCCAGAGAAGCCAGGAGATACAGGAGAAAAGGACAAAAATAGTAGGTATGTAGAAAGGCCAGTGAAAATGTTTGGGGTCAGGAGATAGAGTAGCTTGCACAAGGAAGGGCAAGGAGTCCATTGGCAGTGGATCACAGAATTAGGAGGAAGGGACTAAGGTGTAAGAAGCCTGGAAAGGTAAGCAGGGGCTAGGGTATGAAGGGCTTTAAGAATCAAAGGATTTTTAATATTTGATCCTGGAGAAAATTGTGTTTGTCTTTCATTCTCAAAGAGGACCATGGCATCAGGGAAATGATGACATGACTTGCAGTTGACTTTGATTTGAGTGAGGGAGGGCTGTGCAAGGTCACTGGCCTCACTTTCTCTTCCAGAGTCATCTGGATCCAGTGGTCTGATATTCATCAGGATGACTAGAGATGACCCATGATGCAATGGGAGACCCTGGCCCTTCTAGGCTGGAGATCATAGGAAGCCAGTGGAGTTTACTGAACAGGAAGGTTACATGGTCAGACTTGTGCTTTAGGAAGGTCACTTTGATAGTTAAGTGGAGAATGCTTCTTAGACTGGATCACTACTCCATGAAAAATTTGGCAATAGCAAAATATTCAATGAGCAAAAATTAATTAAAAATCAAATGCATAATGAAGGTGTTTCTGGCAGAGCTTGCCAGTAGACCTTCACTTCAGCCTTGGTTCTGAACACACAGCATGCACACTTTGCACTGTGAAGGCCCTCAGGGCATACAATACCCGATAAATGTGAAAAGGGGTCAATCATGGGTGGAAAAAGTTTAAGAAGCCCAGAACTGGAAGACTGCAGCAACAGTCCAGGTGTAAGGTGACCAGGGCCTGCACAAGAATGGTGGCAGCATAAGAGGAGGCAAAGAGATGTATCCAAGAGATATGGCAAAGGTAGACCCAGCAGGACTTGGCAATAGATAAGATACTGGGGTAAGAGAGAGTGAGGAGTCCAAGATTTGACTTACAACCTAAGTTGCAAGTCTGGGTGTCTGGGAAGATAGTGCTGCCTTCAATAATAACAAGGAAGTTAGGAAGAAGTGAGAGTTTTTGGAGAAAGATAATGAATTCAGTTTGGGACTGTGAAAGGACATAGGATGTGAGTGATAGGGTGAAAAGACTCTCCAGAAGGAACTTTAGATAGGCATCAATGATTGGGGGGAGGATTTAAATTCAGGTCCTTTAAATTCAGAGACTGTGCCTTTTCTATTGTATAATGTTGCTTTCTGTTATGAGGAAAGTGTTTTGTAAACCCTGAAGGGGTATAAATGTAAATGAAATAATAAAAATTATAATATAACTCCTTATCCTCTTTGAAGGGCCAACTCAAGTCTTGCCTTTCTATTATGCTTTTCTTGCTCTGTGATGTCATTCCATAACAACTTTTGAGCTTCTGAACTTTTGTAGTATTTGTGACCTATACCCAGGTACATAGATGTATAGTGTGTGTGTGTGTGTGTGTGTGTGTGTGTGTGAGAGTGTGTATGTATACCTATACTGGTAATTCTTTAACAACCGGCTCTCTGAAAAAAAAAAAAAGATGAACAACACCCTTTTATATTTAATTTGCATTACTCGTATTTTCTCTGTCATGTCTTAAGTCTAGACCAGGAGTCAGCAACTATAGCCGGCTATTTTTTTTTTATTGCTAATTTCTTAGGTATAAATCCTCACACAAAAATTTAACAATGAGTTCTCCTAAGGCAATATGAGCCAGTTCTAACACTCTTCTGTCTATACCACTACTGGAGCACTTACTCACTTATTACTTTTTGTTGATTGTCATCTTAAAAACATATGCTTGTCTCCAATTATACTGTAAGGTTCCTGAGGGCAGGGATCCTATACTTTTTTTTTGGCATACCATTGTACACAGAACATTATGGGCTTTGTACATATCATGTGCTTAATAACATTTTGGGGGTCCAGACTTGGGCATTTGTTTTCCAAACAGGAAATTCCTTCTACCAATGCAGATCCAGAACTATTCCATCACTTGCAGCCTTAGAGAGTTGCCCAGTATATGGAGAAATTAAATGACTTGTCCAAGGTCATACAGACAGTATGTGTCAAAGCTGCCCTGAGAATGGCCCTCTATCTGTTATGCCAACCTGTTTCTTGATTAATTCATATCTGCTAATTAATACATTCACTCCTCTACTGTAGTCTGCCTCCAGTACCTTACTGTAAGTTCTCAAAGTCTATGGCAGCGTAATACAAGCTCTGGCTGGTCCTAACAAGCTAAAAAAGGTTTTAGGTTCAGACCTAGCAATGTACTCTGTCTCATGCCCAAAGACTAGTCCAAGTTTTGAGGATTCTGTTACCAGGTTGGTCAGAGAGTTATAAAATTTTTAGCCACAGAAACTCTTAAGACTATCTACCAAGTTATAGAGGAGATCAATAGAGGGAATATCCACACAATGAAATCAATCCATCAATAAGCATTTATTCAAAGTACTATAAAATATATGTTAGAAGTTGTGTTAAACGCAGAGGATACAAAGAAAATACAAAAGTAGTCCCTGCCCTCGAGGAGTTTACATTCTAATTGAAAACAACATATATTTAAATTGGTACATGGAAAATAAATACAAAGTGGGTGAAATGTTGTTGTCTGTCCTTCATTCTCAAAGAAATTGAGGTAGAGAATTGCCTTTTACCTAGTCCAAAAAAAAAAAAAAGAAAGAAATCTAGGAGGGGAAGAAGGGCCAAAACAGAAACAATTGCTTATCTGTGTTCACTCTGAGCTAATCAGGGCCCAAGCAATTACCAACTGGGGCTTGGCCTGGGACCTGTTGTTGGCCAATCAATAAGAGACAGAGTGACTTGGGCTTAAGGGAAGGAAGGAAATGAGGAAGGAAGGGAGGAAGGAAGGACCGGCAATGGAGTTTTTATTTGATTCAAGAGGTAAGAAGGAATTTACTGAGTGGGTGAATGACATAGTCAGACCTGTGCTTTAGGAAAGTCACTTGGACAGTGACATGGAGGGTCGATTGTTGAGACCCGAGTCAGGGGTCAACTAGTAGGTTGTTATAATATTCCAGGTGAGAGGTGACAAATGGCTGAACTTCGTCAGTTGGGGAAAAAGGTCATATTAAGAAAAACTATTGTAGGGGGCGGCTAGGTGTCTCAGTGAATAGAGCGTCGGCCCTGGAGTCAGAAGGAACTGAGTTCGGATCCGGCCTCAGACACTTAACGCACACACAAACAAAAACCTAGTTGTGTGACCTTGGGCAAGTTACTTAATCCCAATTGCCTTCCAAAAAGCAAAAAAGAAAGAAAAAGAGAGATATTACAAGATTGTAATATTGTAAAGAGAGATATTACAAGATTGAACAACTAAAGGGTAGGAGGGTAAGGAAAAATGGGGAAAAAAGAAATTTACATGATAACTATTATATATTTAAAAGGAATAGTGAGTTGTACACAATAGATTTGCAGTTTTATGTACATCTTTTTTATTTTACTATGTAATGGAAATGCTTGTTTTATTCCATAAATTAAAAATAATTTTTTAAAAGATTGAATAATTAATTAGATTTGTAGAGTAATAAAGACAAAGGAATCAAGGATGATACCAAGGCTATGAACCTGAGTAACTTCGAGAATAATGGCACTTTTGACAGTAAGAGAAGTTCAAAAAAGACTAGGGCAGAGATAGGGAACCTGTGGCCTTGAGCCTCTAGGTTCTCAAGTGCAACCTTTTAACTGAATCCAGACTCAAAGGGTTGCACTTGAGGACCTCTTAGAAGCCCACTTATGGCCTCAAGACCACAGGTTCCATACCCCTGATCTAGGGTTTGGGGAAAAAGATAATGCTGGCTATTTTGGATATATTGAGTTTGAGATATCTATAGGAAATCTTATTCAAAATGCCCAATAGGTAGTTGATGATGCTGAACTGGAGATCAGAAGAAAGACTGATACTAGAAAAAAAATTCTGGGAATGATTTGCAAAGAGATTGTAATTGAATCCATGGGAGTTGCTGAGATCACCACATGATCAGATTAGAGGATTTTGATCTGGAAGAGATTATAGAGATCATTTTGTCCAAGGAGGAAACTAAGGCCCAAAGAGATAACAGAAGTAATAAAACAGATGGGCCTGGGTCCTCTGACTCTAAGTCCAGTTGTCTTTCAAACTGCTATAATTCATTGCTTCCTTCACCTGGACTAAACTCACTGAAGAAGTCATTTCATATTATACAGTCTTCAAAAACTCAGTCATTCCATGTCTTTCACCTGATGCTTGAACAAATGATGTTGAAATGGTAGCTAACCTAGGAAAATTAAAAGTGGCCATAGACCTAAATGTACTTTGAGTTTCAGTTGGGTTTGCAGTAAGAGGAAAGAGGAAAGGACTATAAAGACATGGGAACCTTTTTTTAGAGAGAGAAAGTGAATGGAGAATAGAAGCTTCATTTCAACCACTGGCAAAGGGGTGATGGCTGGCTGCTTTTCAATTACCCCAGAATAAAAGGTTCATTTAAACCATCAGCAAAAAGGTGATTTCCAGTTGTTACCATTACTAGTCAGTCCATGACTAGTTAATGAATCCTGCCTACTTATTCATTCATTCTCTGTAGCTGAACCAATGCTGATTCAAAATCATCCCCTGAATGCCAGGCAACCTCCCTGGTAAATGTTTCCTGTTTTTATCTTCCCTTTCCTTTTCCTTTAGATTCTTTTGCATTTAGGGAGAATATTCAGTAGGAAGAGGATGAATCAGAATGGAAGGAGGCCTGAGGCAACCAGTGGGCGATGAGTTTCTTTTTTCTTCCTCTTAAGCTCTTCTCTGTTTGGGCCATTTTAGTTTGAATATGGGCAGCTAGGTGGCACAATGGCTTGGGTGCCAGGTCTACTGTAAGGAAGACTCATTTTCCTGAGTTCAAATCTGACCTAACACACTAGCTGTTGGACCCTAGGCAAGTCACTTAACCCTGTTGGTCTCTGTTTCCTCATCTGTAAAATCAACTGGAGAAGGAAGCAGCAAACCACTTTAGTATTTCTGCCAGGAAAACCCCAAACAGGGTTATTAAGTGTCAGACAGGACCAAAATGACTGAACATCAAAAAATTCATGTATCATGTAACATTATGCAGTAGTTATATGTTTTTTTTTAAATCTGATGGAGGCTTTAGATTCCTTTGTCTTCTTCTGGATCATTTCAAGCCCCGGCATATCTCAGATGTTACTAACCAGAGCCTGCCCTACTGAATTCCTAAGGACTTCAATATTTCTCCAGATCAAGTGCTTGTGGACAATGTAGCAGAAGTTAGGATGTTTAGAAAAATTCTGAGGGTGATTGGATGGCAAGGACTATATTGGTGCTATATTGCCTTCTGGGTCATATACGACAATGTGGTCCAAAAGTCAAACAAGCAATCTTAGATAGCATTACTGGAAGTACAGTACCCACAGTGAAGGAAGTAATAGGTCTCTGTTATGCTATACTAGGACCAGATACTATCCAGTGTATGTGTTTATATATATATATATATAATATAAGTATACATATATACTATATGTATCACAATATGCTCCCAACTGAATGAACTCTCCCCATCTCTCCCTACTCCCTCTCTACATATTACACAAACACATACACATGTTACATACATACATACATACACACATACACACATACATATATACAAATGTAGTTTGTCCAGTTGGGTATACACACATATGCATATATATGCATATATACACATGTATTATATATGACATATGTATATTTGTACCTGTATGTGTGACTTTCTATCTGTATATGTATACACACATATATTGCTTACTTGTTTATTCAGTTGGTAGTATTCCATTTTAGGGAGGACACTGACATTGGCCTCCTCTGATACATCCAGAGGAAGATGAGCAGGGTGATAAGAATTTAAGACCATGCAAAAGGAAGGTGAATCAGAGGAACTAAGGAACTCGAACTGCCTTTAAATGTTCAAAGGCATATTTGAAGGGCAGTCATGTAGAAGAGGAATTAGGCCTGTTTGACTTGACCCTGACTCTGGAATTAAGACCAGTGTGTAGGAAATTGCAGAGAGGTAGATGTTGGACTCAATCTAAGGAAAAATAATTCAACAATTAGAGCTCCTTCACAGGAAATTGGACTTCCTCTGGGGAGAGTAACTTCCCTATTCCTGGAAGTCTTCAGAAGGAGGCCAGATGAGTACTGCTCAGGGATCTTGTAGAAGCAACTCCTATTGGAAAAAGAATTGGATTTTGAAGCTATGTTTGGAACTGGGTGTGAATCCTGATTCTGCTACTTGCTACCTGTTTGATCTTGGGAAAGTCATTTCACCTCTGTGGGTATTTCAGTTTCTGTAAAATGGGGGGTTAGACTAGGCAACTTTAAAAAATTATATTTATTTAACTTTTAATTTATGGAATAAGACAAGCATTTCCATAAGATAACAAAAAAAATGATTAAGCATGAAACTGCAAATCCGTCATGTAAACTTGCTATTCCTTTCAAATATATAATAAAGTTATCATGTCAATTCCTTTTTGTCCACCTTCTCCCCACCTTCCTGCTCTAAATTTGTGATCTTGCAATTCCTTCCAAGATTCTGTTATTCTTTGCTCCCATCATCTGGTTACAACTCTATTTAATCTATTCTTTTTGAATTCTCAGCTCCACAAGGGTATCTTGAGCAACAAAGTGTGAAGCAGTGTGGGTGGACAGGTGGGTGATAGGCCCTGATTCCCATGTTCTGACCTCAGTGGAGAGGAGAGTAATGGAAGAAGGAAGGAGTTAAGAAACTTGAATTGCAATCCTGGATCTGGTACCTACAGCTCCTAGGAACTTGGACAAATTACTTCCCATAATCTTATCAGTCTCCCACTCTTTAAAATCTGGTTTAACCAGATAATCTTTAATGTCCTTTTCAGCTCTAATTCCTATGATCCTTTAATAAAAGGGGGGAAAGGAGGAAAGTGTAAGAAAAAGTGACATTCTAAGATGCTTCTCAGGTACAAATAGTTATATAGATTTAAGTCCTCCCTCAAAAAGGTATGGGATGGGAACCCACCTTAAGCCCTGCTTCCTTGCCCTGGCAATATGGGGTAGATTTCAGAAAAAAGCAAATCTCCATGAGAGGGATTCACAGGAGGAGAACTGGAAGCTAATAGCCCATTTAGCTCCCTGGGCAAAGTCTGCAGCCTCACCCACTGGCCCTGAGGTTCCCATTGGCTTGGGCTCCCAGCCAGAACTGTATGTGCCATCAACCTAAGAGAAGGGGGATGGGAAGGAGGCAAAGAGGAAAAAGAAATCAGGTTAAACCTGACACCAAAGCTGTTATTTTAACCACCACACACAAAGCTCCAGGGGAAAGGGGACATAAGTGGCAAGACTAGAGCTTTATCTTTGCTGGCTGAAATTGCTCCACTTGGGACTCTTTTGGCCCCTGCAGAACTCACAAGCCCGGAACAGCCTATGGAGAGGTCAGACTGGGTCGTGAGGCTCAGTGCTAGTATGCTTTTATTTACTTATTTTTTTAGAGCTCCTGATTACAGGCCAAGCATTTTCAAATCTTGCAAAGGTGTAAATGAGGACAGCCTAAGGCAGATAATGAAGGGCTTGCCAGACCAAGAAACCTATATTTTGCCAACCTGTTCAGGATTTGATTACCTTTAAAAGCCCAAGTTACTAATAAAAACTTCAACAATCTCTGTGTAATGAAACAGAAACGCTAATCTTTTTAGATAATCACAGCCCCATAGGTACTGTCACCTAACAAACTTCTCTATCAAGCTAATGATATCAACTATTTAAAAGCTAGGCATCCACCATGACCACACCATTGTCAAGAACTAATGTCAAGTCCATAGTGATAGCATAGAATCTCAGAACTTGGAGGGTCTCTTAACATATACAAAGTAGAACTCACATGCTGGAAGGGACCTGAAAATAGAATGTACAATGTTAGAGATAGAAGGAATTTTAGAACAAGGAAATTCAGTGCTACAAGAGACTCTAAAGCATAGAATATTAGTGTTGGTAGGTGCCTTGGGGGAAAAAAAAACATGAATAGAGGATCTAGATGGGACTTTAGAATATAAAATATAAGAGCTAAAAGGGCCATGAGAACACAGAACATAGAATGGCAAAGTTGGAACAGGCCTTGGAAGGTAGATTATCAGCATTATAAGGGATCTAAGAGTATAGAGCATGGAATGTTAGCCACAGAAGGGACTTGATAACATTGAGCACAGAATGTCAGAGCTGGAAGAAAATGTACAGGTGAGGCAAATATACAGGTGAGGCAACAGAGGCCCACAAAACCTTAACTTGTTCAAGGTCACCAGACAAGCTGACAAGCTATGGCAGGCCAATTCTAGACTCCTAGTTTCCTGAATCTGAAAGAGGGGAGGAGGAAGGAGGGTTGTCACTAAAACTTGGAATTCCTGGACAATGTGTCTTTGGGTCAGGGCCTGGGGACTGTGGTTCCTGGTACCTTTCATAGTCTTCTATTGATGAGAAACCTGGGTTTTCAACAGCTTCCTCATAGTTGGATGCCTTGTTAGGGTGTGAGAACCAGAGCCAGGGGAATCCAGCTCCCATTGACACTATGTTAATAACTGACATTTACTTAGTATGGTTTACCAAGAACTTTAAATACATTTTCTGATCCAATCTTCAGAGAAATATTGCTGAAGGAAGACACCATAGTCATCAATAACTCTTTCTTATATATAAAGAAACTGAGGGGCTAATCAGCCAAAAACACAAAGCTAGTACTGGTTTCTCCTGACTCCAAGGGCAGCTGTCTCTCTACCCTGGTGGACAAACATTCCTTTTCTCACCTGAGCCAAAATACTTATTTTCTTGGAAGTACTTTTGTTTCAGGGCAGCGATAATGTAAGGAACAAAAAATTCTGAATGCTGGCAGCACCTGCACCTATGAAAAGGCATTCATCCGCCCCTTTATCTGGCCCAGTTTCCTTTGTGCACAGAAATGACCTCATTACCAAATTAGAAATCAAGATGGAATTTTCCCGAAAAAAGCTTTTCCATTTCCTATTCCTCCAGAGCCTCCCTCCACGAATTGGCTCCCTTTTCACAAAGGGGACCCCTCTCTCAGTTCTGCCCCATCTTCTTTATCATTTGTTTCAGATCAAATATTAGCACGGTTACCACCTAGTCACCATTGACTCCTTGCCAAAGGGTTCAAAGGGTTTCTTAGGGTTTAATGCCTTCCTTAATTACACAACATACCTAAGAGGAATGTGGCAGATGGTTCTATACCCATTTTACTGATATGGAAGATGAAGCACAAAAGTGTGACCTCTACAAGTTCATATAGCAATTCTTTAGTAGAACCTGAGTTTATTGAATTACCTCCCTTCATGAGTACTTCTGGGGTCTGTAATAGTTGCAGAGATAATACTAATAACAAAAAGAACCCACTTTTATGAAGTACTTTGAGATTTTAAAAGTACTTTTCTCACCACAACCTTGGAATACGGGTAATGAAAGTATTATTATCCCCATTTTATGGATAAATAAATTGAATCTCACAAGGATCATTAATTTTCGAGTCAGAACCAAAATTTAGCACTGTTAGATTTATGATGGTTCTGACACTTAAGATTTGTATATACATACATATGTGTATATGTGTTAATATGTATGTGTGTGTATTATATACACATGTATATAATATACACACACATATACTCACCTCTCTGAGCCTCAGTTTCCTTATCCATTAAATGGGGGTAATAATACTTGTACTTCTTCTCTTTAAAGATGAGTTAGGAGGTGGCTAGGTGGCACAGTGAATTGAGCATCGGCCCTGGAGTCAGGAGGACCTGAGTTCAAATCCAGCCTCAGACACTTAACACAAAACCTAGCCATGTGACCTTGGGCAAGTCACAACCCCAATTGTCCTCCAAAAAGCAAAAAAAAAATTAAATAAAAAAAAGTTGAGTTTGCAGCCTTAAAGAAGACAAATATCTTGTCCAAATTCACATAATTAATGTGTAGCAGAGCCAGGCTAGGATTCCAGGTATCTTTGAAACCAAGCCACCAGACCACACTTCCTCTCCATGTGTCCTTTGAAACAAAGTTTTAGGTTCCCCAATGACTTGGCCTCTCTCACTTCTGACTGTGAGAAAGAAGGCAGAGAAATGTTACAGAGATTTCAATCTGAAATGCTGACCTGCAAGGGAATGTTTGTTTTTTTTTTCCTGAACATCTGCTGTGCTTAGAGACTCACTGGGAAGGGTGACTTTGACAAAGGGAGGGAATAGAAACAAAAAGAAATTCAGACAGTACTGACCAAGGACATAATCTGTGGACAGTGCTATGTTCTATGGAGGAGGAACCAACAGGAATTAAAAAAAAAAACCAACTTCCTGCTCTCAAGTTTACAATCTAGTAAAGGAGATGAGAAAGATACAAATAATCCTAATTTAAAAAACATGAGCTTTGAGTCAGAAAACATCCAGTTCAATTCTTGGCTCTGTTACTAATTGCTAGTGGATAAACCCGGCCTTCTCACCTGTGCTAACATGCATGTTTTCCTGGGAGGCATTTGATTGAGAAAGGGTAACCTTGGACAAATCCCTTCTTCAATTTGGGCCTTGGTTTCCCTATCTGAAAATTTAGGGGATTGAATCAGATGACGTTTATGATTCTTTCTAGCCTTGGCATTCAGGAGAAGAATGTGTGCCTCACTCTTTTCATGAGAGAAAATTTAGAATACATAACAATGCCTATCTGTACAACGAAGAAGTTAAACTTGATTTCTAAGGGTGCTTCTAGCTCCAGTCCTATGATTCTGTGTTTCTAAATATACCAAATACAGCTTCTTACAACAACTAGATTCATTGCACAGAGGGCCTGGAGTCCAGAGCACTCATCTTCCTACGTTCAAATCTGGCCTCAGACACTTACTAGCTATGTGACCCTAGGCAAGTCACTTAACTCTCTTTGCCTCAGTTTCCTCATTTGTAAAATGAGTTGGAGGAGTAAATAGCAAACCACTCCAGTATCTCTGCCAAGAAACCCCCAGATGGGGTCACGAAGATTTGGACACAACTGAAACAACCCAAAAAACAGTGCACAGTAAATGAAGTACAATTATATGTAGGCTCATTTTCATTTCTTGCATAACTATATGCCAGGTACTGTGCTAAGCACTTTACAATTATCTCACTTGATCCTTATAACAATCTTGAGAGGCAGGTGCTATTATCATCCCCATTTTACAGATGAGGAAACTGAGGCAAATAGGTTAAGTGCTGTGCTTAGGGCCACACAGTCAGTATGTATTTGAAGCTGGATTTAAATTCAGGCCTTCCTGACTTTAGGCCCAGCACTCTATCCATTGTACTACTTAGCTTCCCTACCATAAAGATAGATGGGATATAGGAACTGTTCTCAAAGAACTTAGATTTTAATGTAGAGTACACAGAAAACAAAGGTATGAGCTTTTATGAGGTGAGTGCAAAGGAGAGGTTCAGGCAAAAGGCTAGGAGAAATTTGAAGAAGGAGAAATCACTTTACATCTCAGAAGTATCAAGAAAGGAATTATAGAATAAGGGGCACCTGAACTGGGCTTTGAAGGAAGAGAGACTTCAAGAGAGAGATGTGAGTTGTATCCCAAAGACATCAGAGGAAAGGGAAAAGAACCTTTTTTTGTGCAATAATATTTATAGCAGCTCTTTTTGTGGTGGAAAGAATTTGACATTGAGGAGATACCTACCAATTGAGGAATGGTTGAACAGGTTACGGTTTATTACTATGATGGCATACTCTTTACCATAAGAAATGGTGAATAAGATGGTTTCAGAAAAACCTAGGGAGACTTGTATGAACCGATACAAAGTAAAGTGAGCAGAACCAGGAGAACACTGTGCACAGTAACAGTAATATTGTAATGATTATTAATTGTTAAAGACCTTGACTACTCTGATCATTACAATGATACAAACCAATTCCAAAGGACCTGTTATAAAAATGCTATCCACCTCCAGAAAGTGAATTGATGAATTTTGAGTGCAGATTGAAACATACTTTTCTTTTTCGTGTGTGTGTGTGTGTGTGTGTGTGTGTGTGTGTGTTTTCTTTTGAAACTTGGCTAATGTGGAAATATGTTTTGCATGACTTCACATGTATAATTGACAACATATTGCTTGCCATTTGGGTAGAGAAGGGGCAAGAGAGGAAGAAGGAATTTGGAACCCAAAGTTTAAAAAAAAGAATGTTAAAATTTTTTAATGTAATTGGGAAATGCTTAATGAAATAAAAATATATTAATATTTTAAAAAGAGATAGACATGGAGATGCAGGGAGGCACATTGTAGACCTGGGGTAGAAATGAACAAAGACCACCACTGAGGGCATATTTGCCCTTCTAGAATTGCCTCCTTGCTTCCTCCCAAGGTCAGAGGCTGTCCTAGAACCCCTTAGGTCTGATTGACTGCTCACATAGAGTGAGATAGGAGAGATGGGAGTAACCAACTCTATCACTTCTGATGAGGTGAGAGGCCTCCCCAGAACTTACAGTTTTCCTTGCTCCTGTCTTTTAAGGTTGTTCAGGCCTTACCATCTGCCATGACTGTATGCCCTGAAGACCTATGGCACTGCCAAATCTGACCTGCTGAAGTAAGTTAATAATTTTTGGGCCTTACCTTCTGCCCTGTCACTTATCCCCTTAGGACTCCTAGATTCCTCTATGGGTTTTCCAGCTGAATTTTCTTTTATGTATTGTTTCCCCCAACTAAAGATTGAGGTCCTTGAGAGCAGACATTGTCCCATTTTTTTCTGCTTATATCCCTACTCCATAGGAGAGTGATCAACACATAGAAAGTGGTTAATAAAGTTTTTTCTTTCATTCATTCAAGAACAGAGGATAGAGAATATTTTTTCAGAACATCTGCCATGCTCAGGAACTCACTAGTAAGTGTGATTTTAATGAGGGGAGAGGGAGCAAAAAAAAAAAAAGAAATCCAGGCAGCATTTGCTGAGTGAATACTTGGTAGAAGGTGCTATTGTCTATGCAGGAGGAACCAAGATGAATTTTTTTTTAAAGTTCCTACTCTCAAGAGGTTTGACTTGAATATACAATATGTTAAGAGGAGTTGAATAAAATAATGTTGGGTGGGTCGTTTGGAATCAGATTGCAGAGGACCTTGAATGCCAGCATCAGGCATTTATGCTCTTTCCATTAATAATCAATCAACCCACAAAAAAGTTATGAGCTACTATGTGCTAAGCACTGTACTAGATATTAGGGTTACAAAAGCAAAAAGTAAAACAGTCCTGCCTTCAAGGGAATTACATTCCATAGGGAGAGATCATATATATACAAAAAACTATAGGAAAAATCAGTATGTTTAAAAAACAGTCTATCAATTCAAGATCACTTTCAGGAGGAGGTCCTAATAGGTAGGGGAATCAGAGCAGGAGGTAAGGCCCAAGCTTTGAGTTTTGAAGGATTATTAAGGATGCCAAGAGGGGGAGGTAAGGAGGAAGTACATTCTGGCCGTGTGTGTGCAGCTACTTGTGCAAAGGCAGAGACATGGGGGATGGAAAACTACATATAAGGAACAGGAAGAAGGTGGTGGAGTATGTAAAGGAGTTTGTATTAAATCCTCATGGGAACAGGTACCTTCCGTATTATCGAGTAGGAGAGCCTACAGTGGTCTGCCCTTTAGGAAAATGTTTTGTTTTTTTGGCTCATGTAAGCATTAGGAAGCTACTGAAACGTTTTGAATATAGCAGTGATAAGATGATCAATGGGTTTGTTAGGAAGATTACTGGGGCATCAGTGTAGAGAGTGGGATGCAAAGAGTCTAGGTAGAGCAGTGAGAATGCTATTACAGTAATCTATGTGAGAACAGGGGAGGTCCTGAACTAGGTTGGTTGCCATGGGAATGGAAAGGAGGAGATACATTGAAAAAACGATTGTGGGGGTTGGAACAGCGGGACTCAGCAACTGATTAAATGTGGGGGGGAGCAGAGAGTGAAAAGAGACCAAGATGACTCAGGTTCTAAGCTTGGGGGATGATGTTCAACAGAAATTGGGGGATTGGGAGGGGTGGTATTGGGGTTTAGTAGCAGGAAATGAGTTCAGTTTGAGATGTGTTGATTCTGAGGTGGCAGTGGGTCATTCAGGTCGAAAAACTCAGTAAGATTTTGGAGACGTAAAGTTGAGAGGTAGAACAGGAGGTTGTTAGGGGGCTAGGCTCTGGATCTGGAGGGAGAGGATGTAGGTTAGGGTCTCAGCTTCACTACTTCCTGCGCATGTGGCTTTAAACAGGAATCTGGGTCTCAGTTTCTCCATCTGGAAATGAGAATGCTGGACTAAATGATCTTTATGGTCCCCTTCCAACTATGAAACAGAAAAAAAAAAGTAAATATTTACTCTCCGAGGAAATAAATAGAAGGCCCTTAAAGGAAGAGATTTAAAAAACAAACACCAGAAGCTTGGTTCAGTGGAAAGAGGACTGATTTTGGAATCAGAACTAGTTTCAAAGCCCACCTCTGATGCATATGTGACCCCAAACAAGCCACATAATCTCCCTGGGTCTCAGTTTCCTCATCTGTCCAATGAGGAGATTGGATTAGATGGCCTCTGAGTACCTTCCAACTCAAAATCTATCACCCTATGATCCTATGTCTCCAGGTACACAGCCCTTGAACTAGAGAAATCTAGACAGGTTGTAACATGGGCAAAGAAGGGAATGTGCTGTTGGAAGGGAATAAAAACAAAGCAAAGGGAAGGATGGTTGGATCCTAGAAAAGACAATTTTCTTTTCTCCCATGTAGCACCTAAGCTGTCTCAGGTAGTTCCCATATGCCTGGGGCTCATTCTGTTGTTGGCTTGTAGTTATTTGGCTAAATCAGATTTTTTAAAAACTCAGGCGGGCAGAATGAATCCATGCTCCATGATGGTTTCTTCCCATTATCACCCATAGCCTCCCCTTTGAGAATACCTATTTTCTGACCAGCCTGTACTCAGGGGCAGCTGTATTTCTTTAAGGGTTATTTATATGGATTTCTGGAAAGGCCTGTCTTTGCCAAGTGATCTTGGAAGGCATTCCTTAGGGGTATCTCATGAACCCTTAGATGATGGGGAAACATTTTTCAAAGGTTCAGAATTGGATTTCCAAGTTCTTGCAAGACAAAAATGCCCCCTGGATGGGAATGTAAACTCTTGTCCTGCGAAACACCAGCAAATCTTTCTCTTTCTTCCTGCCCTCCAGCCACTTGAAACCCAAATGAGAGTATAAAGAAGTTCATTTATCATTTTTAGTGATGGTTTGACCACAGATTCTCCTCTGAAGTCCTCTTCCCATGCCTTGTTGTGGTGTGCAGGTGACTCTGGACTGCCCAAGACTATGCCGGCAGATTGTAATTGCTGCCATGTACTACCAAGCTGAAAAAATTTCAAGTATGGGTCCAGCAGTAGCCTATATAAGAACCAGTCTAAGTGAACTCAGAGAGGCCCATCTCCACAAAGAGGACCATCAGACAATGGTGGTTTTCAGATACCAAGATTCATGAAAACAGTCTATTCAAATAAACAAACATTATTTTAAAGAAAGTTTTGCTGTTTTTTGAATTTTATTTATACATAGTTGTTTCCCAGTATGCACTAGCCATTCAACCACACTCATAGCCCTGAAGTACATTTCCTTGTAATGAAGAATAACACTTAAAGAAAATGGACAGAAAGACCTCAGTTTAACATTTATTTAGCACTACCTTGTTCAAGGCAGTATGCTGGGTTCTGGGAATACTAAACAAAAAATGAAACCAGTCACTGCCCTCAAGGAGCTTATATTCTAAGAAAAAAAATTCAAACAGAAAAGTAAATACAAAGTCATCTGAGTCAAGAGGGAATTATCACGGGGGTGGCTAGGTGGTGCAGTGAAGAGAGTACTGGCCATAGAGTCAGGAGGACCTGAGTTCAAATCAGGCCTCAGACACTTAATACAAAACTAGCTCTGTGACCTTGGGCAAGTCACTTAACCCCAATTGCCATACCTTCTCCCCTCAAAAAAAAGAGGGAATTATTACAACTGGGTGAAAGGTTTTAGGAGGTAATGTCTAAGCTGAGCCTTGAAGGGAGCAAGGAATAGTTAGAGGCAGAGAAGACAGGGTAGTGTATTTCCATTCCCAATATGAAGCACAGAATATGCTAATGTATAATGGTGGGAGATAGAATGTTAAGCTCTTGGAATACCTTGGTGGGAATAAAATGCATGAGGGAGAGTAATATAAAATAAGACTAGAACGGTACAATAAAATCAGTAAACTCTAAAGTGGCTGCAGGGATCCATGATGTCAGGAGAGAGAGTACCCATGTGGATGAAATCATCAATCTTGAAAGTAAGTGTTCATTGAAGAGGGATAGTGCCAGGGCATACCAGTAAATGTTTAATAATCAGCTTTCCAAGGGAAAAAAATTTCCAGCAGGACATTTTAAAGTTTAATATGCCTTATTAACATTTTTTCAATCACTTTCTTAAGTCTAGGCCATCAACAAAGTAATAAATCAAACCTTGATTTGTAGTGATTTCTGGAGAGTAAATAGTCACACAGAAAACTCTTAACAATTAGCTCTCAAGAGGTTTGAGCTGGCTCCAGCAGACCCTGAATATGTAACACCTACCAAGTTTTCACTGAGCTCCTACTATGTGCAAGGTCAAACTCCTACTATGTGAAAGGTCTTGGATAGTAAATAGGTAGGTGAGATGATGGTACATATGCATAATAACTTAAATTTGTATTTTAATTAAAGCATTTTATACACATTATTTAATTTGGGCCTCACAACAATTTTATGAAGAAGGCAAAATAAGTCTCTATTTTACTGATGAGAAAATAGTGATACAGATTGATGACTTACTTGAGGTCACAGAGGTGGCAGGTGACAGAGCCAAGATGTTAACTCAGGCTTTCCCTGTCCCTTTCACAAAGCTATACAGAACAGATCCAGTTCTGTACATGCAGCAACCTTGCCTTCAAGGAGTTCTCAGTCCAGTCGAGGAGACAAGACTTACAGAACACATTAAGAACCGCCAATAATAGAAAATAGTTCAAAATCAAGGACTAAATTAGCTATTAAATTGGAAATAAAAATGAAGAGTGACTGAGCATTGTTGGCAAGTTTGCGGAGAGAAAGAAATACATTATTGATGGAATTAAAAATTATTTGACTTTTTTGGGTGAATATTCTGATACTTAACAAGAGTCAGAAAAATGATCATTGACTTTGAACAATAATCACATTATTAGGAATATGCTCCCAAAGTATATGCACACACATATGTATGCATGCATATAAGCATATATGTATAGTATGTTTATACACATATATGTATGCACATAAGTGTATATATATATATATATATATATATATATAATGTGTGTATAGAAGTGCATATATATAGATAATAGAAAAAAGTAAACTATCTGTAGGAAAATATATATATGAGATACCTATTACTTCTTAGCATTTTTTTTTAAAAGCAATTGGGGTTAAGTAACTTGCTCAAGGTTACACGGCTAGTCATTGTTTATGCGTGGGTGCTCATTTTCTGAGGCCAGATCTGATCTCGGGTCATCCCAACTCCGAGGCCAGCACTCTTACTCACTACGCCACCTAGCCGCCCCTTTAGGGCAATTGGGGTTAAGTAACTTGCCCAAGGTTACACGGCTAGGTTTTTGTTTGTATGGATTAAGTGTCGGAGGCCGGCTCCGAACTCAGGTCCTTCTGATTCCAGGGCCGGCGCTCTATTCACTGCGCCACCTAGCCGCCCCTAAATGAGGCAGTTTGGGTTTTTTTTTTTGTTTGTTTGTTTGTTTGTTTTTGAGGGCAATTGGGATTAAGTAACTTGCCCAAGGTCACACGGCTAGGTTTTTTGTTTGTGTGTGTGTTAAGTGTCAGAGGCCGGATCCGAACTCAGGTCTTTCTGACTCCAGGGCCAGCACTCTACTCACTGCGCCACCTAGCCTCCCAGCATTTTTTGTAATTATAAAGAACCAGAAATATCCTAAGTCTTTAATAGGTGGTAAATGGCTGAATAAACTAACTTATGTCAATGGAATGGAATACTATGATGCTATGACAAATAAATATAGGATATAGAGAAAATTGAAAAGATGCATATGAAGTACTTTGAAATAAAGACAGTCAAACTAGAAGATAATATAGTTGAAAGATCACTGGTTTTGAAGTCAGAGGACTTTGGCTCCAATCCAGCTTCTGGTATTTACTACCTAGGTGGCTTTGGAAAGAATCTCTTAATCTTCCTGGGTTTTAACCTCTTAATCTATAAAACAAAGGAGTGGCACCAGTTGATTTCTGAGGTCTCTTTCCAACTTTAAGTTCTAAAGAAAGTATATGTTTGGGTTATGACTGTACTTTGAGATCATGTGAGATCTGTGATCTCATATTGAGGGAAGGTTCACCAATTATATGGACCAGAGCTCACGGTGTTTTCTCATTCTGTGTGGCTATTATTCATTTACTCACATAAATCAATTAATCAATCAACAAATATTTGTTAAATGCTTCCAATTTGTCAGGTTTTTCACTAAGAGTTGGGGATGTCAAAAATAGAACCCACACCAAATAATCTCTGCCCTTATGGAATTTACATTCTAATAGGGGAAAATATGTATCCTCTGATAACCTACATACTATCTGTATTATCTATGTATACATGCACACATGTATGCATGTATACATGCAAACGCATATGACCTACCTCACACATTAGTCTGTGAGAATCAAATGAAGTATTTGTAAAGAGCTTCAGGGATGGGGAATGTGCAGCCTTGAGGTGGCCTATAAGTTTGGCTCTTTGACTGAATCTAAACTTCACAAAACAAATCCCCAAAAGGGGATTTGATTCAGTCAAAGGGCTGCTCTTGAGCACCTAGAAGGTCACATGTGGTCTCAAGGCCAAAGTTCCCCACTCCTGAATGTAATGCCTGAAGCATAGTAGGCACTATATAAATGCTTATTCCTTTCCCTAGGCTGTGTGTGGAAGGCAGTAGTGTGTAAGAAGATTGGCAGGGTATGTGAAAAACTTTAAGTGCCAGACGGAGTGTTTAATATTTAATCTTGGACATGATGAAAAGTACCTGGGGTTTATTGAGTAGAGAGGTGGTGACATATTCAGATCTATACTTTAGAAGATTCATCTTGATAGCTGAACATAGAATGGAGTGGGGAGACACCTGAAGCAGGAAGGTCAATTCTAAGTCTGTAGCAGGAGCCCAGCTGTGAGGTGGTGTTGTTCAGCTGCTTTAAGCAAGTCTGATCCTTCCTGGCCTCATTTTTGGGATGATCTTGGCAAAGATACTGGGGTGGTTTGCCATTTCTTTCTCCAGTCCATTTTGCAGATGATAAAATTGAGTCAAATGGGGTTAAGTGACTTGCCCTGGATCACATAGCTAGCAAGTGTCAGAGGTCAGATTTGAACTCAGGGAGATGAGTCCTTCTGACTTCAGGTTATGCATTCTATCCATTGTACCACCTAGCTGCGCAGATGTGAAGGGCCTATTTTTCTTTTTTTGCTTTTTATTTTTGTAGGGGGGGAGGGTAGGGCAATTGGGATTAAGTGACTTGCCCAAGGTCACACAGCTAGTAAGTGTTAAGTCTAAGGCAGGATTTGAACTCAGGTCCTTCTACCTCTGGGGCCAGTGCTCTATTCACTGAGCCCCCTAGCTGCCCCAAGAGGCCTAAATTAAGGTGGGCAGTGTGAGTAGAGAAGAGTATCTGGGAGACTGAAGAAAGAAATCACAAGATTTAGCAACTGGATGGATTTGTGGAATGAGTGAAAGTGAGGAGTCAAGGAGGACATTGAAGTGAAGCTGAGTGAAAGAAAGAGTGATCATGCCCTCTCTACCAATAGAAAAGTCCAGAAGAGGGGCAGGTTTGGAGAGAAAGATAATAAGGTGTGTTTAGGACATAGAGAGTTTGAGATACCTATGGGACATCCAGCTTCAAATGTCCATTAGGCATTTTGTGATGAGGCGCTCAGGAGAGAGGTTAGGAATGGACGCATAGATCTGGGAGCTTCTGCATAGAGAGACACTGATTAGGCTCATGGAAGGTAATGAGATCTCCAAGTTAGAGACTAGAGCACAAAGAGGAGAGGGCTCAGGAGGGTCTTGTGACCATTGTTATTGGCAGGACATGGATGAAGATCAAGCCCAGGAGCCTGAGTAGTCCATAGCAGTCAGATGCCTATGAGGAGAACATAGTCAACAGGGTCAATGCTGCACAGAAGGATAAAGACTAAAACAATTAAGAGATTGTTCCTAACTTAGGATAGCAATCTCAGTTGAGTTGCAAACCAGTTTTACAGAAGATTTAGAATAGAGTAACCATGAGTATGGATAGCTTTTTAATTAAAAAAAAATTTTTTGGAGGCAGGAAGGCAAAGCAATTGGGGTTAAATGACTTGTCCAAGGTCACACAGCTAGTAAGTGTGTCAAGTGTCTGAGGCCAGATTTGAACTCAGGTGCTTCTGACTCCAGGACTGGTGCTCTATTCACTGTACCACCTAGCTGCCCTTAGACAGATTTTTAATTTTGGCTATAAAGGGTGAGGAAAGATGTAGGATTATAATTAATGGGATGGTAAGATCTAGTGAAGATAGTTTATTTTGTTTTGTTTTTAGGGATAGAGAATACTTGGCTGTGTTTATTGACAACAGGAAAGGACCTAGTAGTTATGGAGATATTGAAGATTATAGAGAGAGTGCAGCATTGACTCTGTTGACTATGTTCTCCTCATAGGCATCTGACTGCTATGGACTACTCAGGTTCCTGGGCTTGATCTTCATCCATATCCTGCCAATAACAATGGTCACAAGACCCTCCTGAGCCCTCTCCTCTTTGTGCTCTAGTCTCTAACTTGGAGATCTCATTACCTTCCATGAGCCTAATCAGTGTCTCTCTATGCAGAAGCTCCCAGATCTATGCGTCCATTCCTAACCTCTCTCCTGAGCGCCTCATCACAAAATGCCTAATGGACATTTGAAGCTGGATGTCCCATAGGTATCTCAAACTCTCTATGTCCTAAACACACCTTATTATCTTTCTCTCCAAACCTGCCCCTCTTCTGGACTTTTCTATTGGTAGAGAGGGCATGATCACTCTTTCTTTCACTCAGCTTCACTTCAGTCATATAGTGTGGCCAATCTTCTGAAGGAAACAGGAAGAACTGAGATGAAGGGTATATGTAGAAGGGTTGGCAATGACAGAAAGGGCCATTTCTTTATCAGAGACTGGAGTATATAAGGAGATAGTGAGAATGATCTCAAAGGATATGAAATGCAAAAAAAGGGAGAGGGAACTTTTTGCAAATGGCTTTGATTGTGTGTGTGTGTGTGTGTGTGTGTGTGTGTGTGTGTGTGTGTGTGTGAAGTATGAGTCAAAGTTTTCAGATGGGGGGAGGGATAGTGGGTGCTGTGGGATGCTTGAAGAGTGATAAGAAAGTTTGGAATTGTCCCTGTGGTAACTGGAATAGAAAACCAATTAGGAAAATAATAATTTTTTTTGAAAGAAGAGAGTCAGTTAGGGAGGTGGACCCTGCCCACACAGTTTTGGGACTTCTTCCAACTATGTTCAGAAGCAAAGGATTGAATGGTGGGAGTAATTCAGGGTTGGAGTTGGCAGAGTGTGTGCAGTGATAGGACTAGGGACTAAGAAATCCAAGAGAAGGGGATAAGAGCTGAAGTGATTTCCTTAGAAGTAAAGATTGGCAAGGTTATGTATAGATAAGGTGAAGAAGAGGAACAGGTCATGGAAGTGGAGTAGAATGAGGCATTAGGAGCAGAAGATATTGGGGAAGACATCCTCCCCAGGGGATCCACTCAACAAGGAAGCTCATGGACTGTCTCCTGCCCAGTTCTTTCCTCTTCTTTTTTTAAAAACATATTTCCACATCAGTCATGTTGTGAAAGAAGAATCAGAACAAAAGAGAAAAAAACATGAGAATGAAAACACACAATTTTCAGAAAGTGAAAATAATATACTTCAATCTGCATTCAGATTCCATAGTTCTTTCTTTGCATGTGGATAGCATTTTCCTTCATGAGTCTTTTGGAATTGTCTTGGATCATTGCATTCTGAGAAGAGCTAAGTCTATCATAGCTGATCATTGCACAAATGTTGCTATTACTATGTACAATGTTCTCCTGGTTCTGCTCACTTCACTCAGCATCAGTTCATGTAAGTCTTTACAGGTTTTTCTGAAATCAGCCTGCTCATCATTTCTTATAGCACAATAGTATTCTATTACATTTGTATTATACAACTTAATGGGCATCCCCTCAATTTTCAATTCTTTGCCATCACAAAGAGAGCTGCTATAAATATTTTTGTACATGTGGGTCTTTTTCCCTTTTTTTATTATCTCTTTGATATAGACCTAGTAGTGGTATTGCTGGTTCGAAGGGTACACCCAGTTGTTTCCTAAGCATATATTTCTCTGATAATCTTTGGGAATAAAGGACAAATAACAACTTTGTGTTTTTTGTGTCTTCTTAATACCTACCATGGGCCTCTAACTTACTGTTTGGGAGACCAACATCTTTACATTTCTTTGATAGTATCCTAGTTATAATCATGGCAACTCACTAATCATGACTGTATAAGACAAATGGTAAATACATAGATGAATGGGACAAAACTGAGAATGTTAGGGAAAAGGAAAGGAATAAACATTTATTTAGCACCTATTACATGCCAGGTACTTAAGAAATATCATCTCATTTGTTACTCACAACAACCCTACAAGATTGATGGTGTTGTATCCCTATTTTACAATTTATGAAACGGAGGCAAATAGAGGTTAAGTGACTTGCTTGGAGTCACAGAGCTAGTAAGTTTCTGGGGTTGGATTTGAATTCAGGTCTTCAACAATTCCAGGCCCACCACTCTTGCCACTGCTACCTAGTTAACTCTAAGACAGACATGGGGAGAAACTTCTAAGTTGTTATGTATGTAGGAATTTTTTATTTGTAAATAGCAGCAAATGTGTACTTAGTGGGTCTTGTTATTCAAAGTTTAATGCAAATTAAATGATTTTTAGAAAAAAGAAATGATGTGGTACAGAATATACATATTGTCAGGAGGAGATAGAGATCAAAACTTTCCTATTTATCACTAGTAATTTTTTTCCCTTAAAGTCACTATCAAGTGAAAGGTGTTGCCCCTATTGGGCTCTGTTGATGCTAAAAAGTCTCTGAACATAATCCTTATTCTATAGGAGATGGTATAATCTAAAAATAGACCACTCTGAATTAGGTAACCCAACTTGTTAAGCCAACGGTGAATCTGTGATAAGGAGAAGAACTCTTATAAATCTCTGGAACCCTTCTAGACCCATGAGGTGATAGACCTAGGTTTTGGAATGGGCCTGAGTCCTAGGTCTCCCTGTTGGTGACTTCTGAGTTAATTATTTATGGGTGAGGAGCCTGCTGGGGCTTTGTACATATTGTGCTAAAACAATCATAGTTGTAAACATCATCTTATCCCCAGCTAGGAAAAACAGGCCGATTAGATCCTGAAAACAGGCTTGCAAGGTTGCTTTCCAGTTTTATGAGTGGCATTTCTTAATATAACTCACCTGTACTTAACTAATTAAATGTGTCTAGGGGTGAGGAACCTGCGGCCTTGAGGCCACATGTGCCTTTCTAGGTCCTTGGGTGTGGCATTTTGACTGAGTACAAGTTTTATAGAACAAATCCTTTTATTAAGGGGATTTGTTCTGTGAAATGTGGATTCAGTCAAAGGGTCACACTTGAGGACCTAGAGGGCCACATATGGTCTTGAGGTCACAGGTTCCCCACCCCATATAGACTTTACTTTGGGTGGAACCTCATTGGTCTAGAAGTCAAGAGACCTCCACACTAGCACACTAACCACTACACAAAGCCTGGCTTTATTACTAAGCAGCCTGGGCCAAGTTAATCCACTTCCCTGGAACTCTTAAAATGAATGGGTTAGATGGCTAACTTCTGAAGTCAGCCCACTTGGTTCTAAGATTCTGTTATTAGGGAGCAGAACTACCACACTAGGGGAAAAAAAAAGACTGAAAACTTTCACTGGTCCTGCCATCACCACAGGTTAGTGTCCTATATCTCTCCTCCCTTTCACAGACAAATTCCTCAAAAACAAAACTATCTACACTCAGTGAATCCACTTTTTAAACCTCCTACTTCCCACCTTCTCACAATCTGTATTCCATTTCTACCATTCAGTTGAAAGTTCTCTCTAGAAGGTCACAAATGATTTTTTATTTGCTAGGTCAAATAACCTTTTTCTCAATTCTTTTTCTTCTTCTGTGCTAGGCAGCTCGGTGGATAAAACTCTGGACCTTGAGTCAGGAAGACCTGAGTTCAAATCCTGCCTCAGACACTTGCAAGCTGTGTTACCCTGGGCAAGTCACTTAACCTCTGTGTGCCTCACTTTCCTCATCTGTAAAATGGGGTCAGTAATAGCACGTTCCTCCAGGGTTGCTATGAGGATAAAATGTGATAATATTGTAAAGCACCTTGTAAACCTTTAAGCATTATATAAATGCTAGTGTTATTATTTGCCTCTTTGTAATATTTAATATTGTGAATCACTGCTGTTTCTAGATTCTCTCTTCTCTCTAGGTTTTCATGACACTGTTCTGGCATGGTTTTCTTCTTATCTACCTGACCATTTCTTCTCATTCTCCAATCCAGGATTCTCATTCACTTCCTGCCACCATGCATGGGGGTACAGAGGGGCTGTGGTGGAACCAGCTCAAACTGTCTGAACTGTCTCATGAGAGCTAATTATTTAAATTTTCAATGTGTTTATGGCATGGAAATTGTCAAATGCCACAAATCAGGGCTGGATTTATTGGCTTGCTAATTGTTTAAACTTAATAAAGTGATGGTGAAAGTGTTAATGATGTAAACTAAATTTAAAAGTGTGTATTGCAGTTCATTCCCAACTCCCCCAGAGAGCCAGTTGTCAAATATTTACCAATGTACTTCTGAACCAACTCCAGAACTTTGTCCTGCCCCCTTTCTTCTTGCTCTTTCTTTTAAATCTTAAATGTCTTGTTGTTCAGAACTTCATAAAAACCAGCAAACATGAACATTTCCAAATGCAAAGAAGGACAGAAAAAAATGTATCATATGTGAAACTGTGAATCTCATTCTGTGCAGTTTGTTTTGTTTTGGCTTTTAAGTATATGCTTAGTTAAGCATATTAGCTCCAAATGTGCCTCACTTGCTGTATTGTCCTCTGAACCTCTTTCTGGTTTCTTCTGTGCATTTTCTTTAAACGTTTCTTAGGGACATCATCCCTTTTTTGGCACTGCGATCACTACTCCCTTAGGCTACCCAATTATCCCCTCCCTCTTCCCCCACAAAACCTTCCTTGCAGCAAATTAGTATAGTCCAGCATAATAAATCCCCACATTAGTCATGTCCAAAAACATATTTCTCCTTCTGTGTCTTTAGGCCCTCACCCCTCATACTTCTGTAGTCAGAGCTGATCATTGCATTATCAAAGTTCTCAAGTCTTTCAAAGCTGCTTTTTGATAACAATGTTATATAGTCCTGTATAAATGATTCTTCTGGTTTTGCTCACTTCATTTCACATTAGTCCCAGATTTCCATGAATCCATCCCTTTTGTGATTCTTTAGGATTAAATAATATTCCACTTCATCCATATCCCATAATTTCTTTAGTCCTTCCCCTGATAATGAACATCCACTTTGTTTCCAACTCTTTACTACAAGAAGTGCTGTTAAAAATATTTTTGTGCATATGGATCCTTTCCCTCTTTCTTAAATGTTTTTGGGGTATATTGGTTCAAAGGGTCTGCACATAATTTACTGCATCTTCAGGTATAGGTCCAAATTGCTTTCCGGAATGGTTGCATCAATTCCCAGGTCTGCTGTTCATTAATTTGCCTTTCTTCTCACATGACCTCCAACAATTGGTCATTTTCCTTTTTTTAAAAATCATTTTTTGGAATCCTAGTGTTTTCTCAAATTGCTTGCTTTTTGATCATTATTTGTGACTTGGAGCATTCTTTCATATGATTGTTGATAGCATGGATTTCTTATCTTGTGAACTGCCTGTTCATATCCTTTCACAACTTATCAATGTCAGGATGACTCATGTTCTTACATATTTGAATTAGTTTTCTCTATATCTTGGATACCAGATCTTGATCAGAGAAATCTGCTGCAAAGCCTTTTTTCTTCAAGTTTACCATTCACTCTCAAATTTTAGCTGCATTGATTTATTTTATGAAATAAAAACTTTGCACATAAAACAAGTTAAAAACTGTAATTAATTCTGTAATTCTTCTGTAATTAAGATTATTGATTTTATCTTCAACTTGAGTCCTCTCTGTCCCTTCTTTGGCTAAGAACTCTTCCCTTCCCTTTCCTTCTTCTCTGTTCTTCTAGAATGTAATATGACTTTTTATTTCTGGGTTATATATCCCTTCAGGTATTTTTATAGTATATCGTGTGAAATTTTGGTTTAAACCTAATTTCTGCCACATTGTTTTCCATTTTTCTCAGCAGCTTTTATTGAAGAGTGAGATCTTTCTTGAGTAAGTGAGATCTTGGTGTTTATAAAACACTATGCCACCATATTTATTTTCTTCTGGATCTTGTGTCCCTAATCTGCCCCAGGGATAACATTCCCTCCTCACTGCCACTTCCCTAGAATGCTCCCCTCCTTACCTTCTCCTCTAAGAACACCTAGTTCTTTTCAAGGCTCCAGTGCCTCCTCTTTCAAGAGCCCTTTCTTGTTTTTTGTTAGTGCCCCTGTTCTCTCCCCATGATCATACCTGTATATTTATTTTGTCTATAACCTGATTTTACTTATCTGTAAACAAATGGTATCCCCACAGTAGAATGCTAACTCACTTGAGGGCAAGAGCAGTCTCCCTATTATATTTATTTCCTAGCTTCTAGCAAAGTATTTGGTGCATAATAAGCCCTTAATAAATCTTGATTACCTGAATGATGAATCTCTTTGGAAAGATAGGAGGATTAATGAATGGGCCACTGTTTTGTCTAAGTTTTTCAAGGTCTGTAAACTATCTGGGGAAAGAACTTGATATTTTAAAAAATGATGCTTTAGGTGTGTTCTGCATGTCAAGAGTCAAGGGTAAATCACGTCCCTTCTGAGTCTTAGTATTCTCAACTATAATATGGAGAAAATAATACTTCTACAACAATACTTCACAGGTTTCTATAGGGAAGTACTTTTTAAACTTTTAATTGCTATAAAAATTTATAAGTACTAGTGGTGTTGTCGTCATAAGATGCTCTTAGAAAATTAATACAGTGGAATTAATACAGCACTGTATTTGGAGTCAGAGGACCTGGGTTCAGATCCTGCCTCCACCACTTACATGTGGGTGCTTTGCTATATAAGCTAAGGTTTCTGGTCCTGTTTCTTCATCTGCAACTTAAGAGGGCTGAACTAAATGTTCTCAGAGGACTGTTTCAGCTCTAAATCTGGGATCTAACCTACAGAACTAGAAGAACTTTTGTTCCTAGGGGGCCAAGGTTAGAATAGTCTGCACAAATTCTAATGAGAACATTCTTTTGTTATCTGATTACAGGGGTACACAGTGCCATACCTGTGTAAAGGAGGGAGCTTGTCACTCCCTCTTCAATCAATCCATCAGCAGATGTGATTAGGTTTTTAAAATGTGTAAACAAGACTACTTATATGTTGAGACCCCTTTATCAGACTAGGATTTCTCTTTAAATGGGTCAAGAAGAAAGAGTATGATTGGCTAATTCCACATGTTGACCATCTCCTTGGAGGCTTTGTACAGCTGTTATGATTTCAGGTGGGCTCTATCAGAGGAGAAAATGACTGCTAGTCACTAGAGCTTGTGAGGTATCCCTTTGACACAAATATTCTCTACACAGCTTGCTCTGGCATTTCCTAACCATAGGACCCATAGGTAAGGCATTTAACCTCTTGAGCCTCAGCTTCCTCATGTATAAAGTGGAAATAATATCTTCCACATCTAACTCTTAGGATTGTCATGAAGATAAGATCAGAAGAACAACAACTCATATGAACATATCACTTAACAGTTTGCAAAGTGTTTTTCTGATACCACGACCACAAGGGAAATGATACTGGTTTTATAATTCCCATATTGGAACTCAAGCGCAGAGAGGCAGTGTGCCTCATTGTCATTGTATCTTAAGTTTGAACCCTCCATTTTCAGGACTTGATGTGTGCGCAGAAGGAAAATATACCCCCAGTTTGGGAAAGGGTGGAGAGAGATTTCTGTGAGCATTAATATCACTATAACTTCTCTGTGAATACATTATCTATATCTTAATTCAGTCTGGCAAGCCAGTTATCAATGGAAAGACCACTGGTGGGGGCTTATGAGCAATAATACCACCCCTTAACATTACATCTAGAACACTGAGAGTAAATCAAAATTGCCCTTCTGGGCAAATGCAGACTAAGGAAGAGGTCCCAGGGTGGGTGTTATATTTGTAATCACTTTCACTTTTAAAGTTCTTACTTCTCTAGCAATAGTTTCCAAACTAAATGATATCAAGAACAGTGGATTGATTATTTGGACCTTGGGAACTTACAGTCTCTAGCACTTCTTATCCCAGTGTATATCAAAGGTAAAATTACAAGATGGAGCTGAGGAGGCCCCAGAGAAGTTGACTGCCCAAGGTGAGGCTTGTCATGAAGAGATTTGAGAAGAAGCCTTGGGAATCTAAATCTATGCCCTCATCAATGAACACTGTGCCTTGCTGGGAGGAGTGATCATCTATGTAGGCCATGCAGATAAACTCAGATTTTTGATGATGTGCAAAAGAGTACTTGCCTAGTACTTAAGTGCCTTCAAAACCCCTTCTCATATAGTATGAGCTGTGTGAGCATGGAAAAATCATTACTCATATCTGAAGCTTAGTCTTCTCATCTGTATAATGGAAATGAGAATCACCAGCCCTACCTCAGTTATGGTAGTGTTGTGAAGAAGGCATTTTGAAAACTGTTAAATGCTGTATTAATGTGAATTATTATTGTTTTATCTGCTTTAAGGTGGGTAATATTATCTCTACTCTACAAAAGAAGAAATCAAGACTTAGGAGGATAAGAGCCTTGCCCAAGGGTAGGAAGTAATGGAGAAGGAACTAGAAGCAGAGGTGCACTGATAAATGTTTAACAACCTGCTCTTTGGGGGAGGAAAACGTACACAGACATGCTTTTCAATTTAATCTGCATTATTGACATTTTCTCCATTATTTTCTTAAATCCAGACAGTTGACAAAGTCACATATTAAGCCCTGATCTGTAGCACTTGCTGATTTCTGAGGTGTAATTCTCACACTGAAAATTTAATCACCAGCTTTTGTCTGCTGATTCACCTTGGCTCCAGCCTGCTCCTGGGAGCTCAGGTCTTCTGGCAGAGTTCAGTACATTTCCCACTCTCTACCATACTGAGGGCCTAAGCAGCATTGACGGGCAGACAGTTGTCTCCTGGTTGTGGGCACACTGATAGTTCTTGCCTCTCCACCACCTCTCATCTCTCCCTAAGTTAGGGCCTCAGCATCCGATGAGTCCAAGAAGGACAGGCAGCACCTCTTTCTTTTAGCTGTGTTGCTGCTAAATCAGCTCCAAATTGGAATGCAGAAAGGAGAGCAGGGAGAGAGGGAAGGTGGCAAGGTCAGCCAAACAGAAGGGACGATTCACTGAAAGTTACAGCCTCTTTTGAACCGTGCCATCAACAACCAACAATAGGCACATGGTGGGATTTTGACTCTGCTTCACATCATTTTCTGTTAGTGTCCCATATCAAGGGCTCTTGCTGCATGGAAGCCAGCAGGCTGAAAATTCAGGAAGCCATCTGGGGATGCAGGATGAGTCAGAGGGCCCAGAGCAAAACAAGAACATCATGACAGGGAAGGTGGGGGTGGGGCGGGGGTGGAGGGAGCTCTCCACTGAGATCACAGATTACAATTAGCAACTTCCCCTTCTAAAAGCATATAGGACATGAACCAAATCTCCGGAGAGGACTAGGTCAATTTGATCTAATAAGGACAGAGTGCCTACTGTGCACAGAATTGTTGTAGGTAGGTGCCTAGGAGGATACCAAAGAGACAGAAGGCTCATTTCTCAGCAACCAATCAATCAAGACATATTGATCAAATTCCCCCTATGTGCCAAGAACCCTCTCAGGCACGAAGGCTGTAAAGACATAAATGAAACAGTTGTTGTCCTTATGAAGCTTCTATTCTTTAGGGTAAAACAATGTACACAGAAAAGTGTATATAGAAAACATTCAAAATAAACACAAAATATATACAAGCTCATTTTCAAATAGTAGTTGGGGGAATCAAGTAATTCCTCATGTAAAACAGCACCTGAGCTGAGCTTTGGAGGAAATTAGGGAGGCAGAGGTAAGGAGGGATGGCAATCATTCCTGGCATGGGGACAGTCTGTGCAGAGGTATAGTCATGGGACCTCCAGTGCTGTGTAAATAAATAAAAAGGCAAGTTTGGCTGAGCTGTCGTGTGTGAAGGGAAATATTGCATAAGTCTGGAGAGGTAGGTTGGAACTAGATTGAAAAGAATTTTAAATGCCAAATAGAGTTTATATTTGATAGCAGAAGAAATGTGAAACTATTAGAGTTTGTTGGGTAGGAAAGTGATATGGTCAGACTTCTGCTTTTGGAAAATCATTTTGGCTGTTGAATGGGAGATTAGAGAGGGGAGAAACGAGGCAGGTTAATAGAAAAAATAAATAAATAAAAAGTAAAATGTTTGATGTCAGAAGAAAAAAAGAAAAAAGCACCAGACTCAGAGTCAGGAGACCTGAGATTCAATACTGGCTCTAATACTAAAGAATTATGTTACATGGATAGGAAACTTCATTTCTCTCAGTCCCTGTTGTTTGACTGGAAAACTAGAAGTTATTCATGTTTTCCCCAACTCATGGACCTGTTGTGAGGAAGCCACTTATAAACTATAAAACCCCATGAGAATTCAAGTTACTATTATTTCTATGTGGACACAATAGGAAATAGTTAACTAATACTTACTTGTCCAACAAATATTTACTGAGCATCTTCTACATGCATAGCTCTGTACTAGGCCCTGTGGTGTATCCAAGGAAGGCAGACAGTTTTGATTCTTGACAGTTTTATAGCCTCTCTTACTAAGGAGACAAGAAATATGTGTGTGTTTATGTATTAATGTATATATATATATGTATATATATATATATCTATGGAAAATTAAGTAACTACAGAATAGTAGTCAGCAAATAAATCTTCCTTGATTCCATCCCCTATAGCCAAGATAAATCTTTTTTACCCCACATTTTCATTTTTTAAGTTAAATTCATTTTATTTTTAGTTATGAAAACAAGCATTTCTATAACATAGTAGAATAAAAAATGGTTGCTCATGCTACAAATCTGTTATGTACAACTTGTTATTCCTTTTAAATATATAATAAAATTATCATGTAACTTTCTTTTCTTTTTTCCCTTCTCTCTTCCCTCTCCTGTGGCCTAAAGATGGCTATCATTAGACACAAATTTGTTCATTATATATACACATATGTATATATATATATATATATATATATATATATATATATATATACACATGTAAAACCATCCGATATATTGTTCTATTTATCATTCTTTCTCTGGATGCAGATAGCTTCTTCCTCTATAGGTCAAAATGACTTAGTCATTCAAAATTGGTCATAAAACAATATTGCTATTACTGTATACAATGTTCTCTTGGTTCTGTTCATTATGCCTTTCATTATTTCAAAACAAGTCTATTCTTGTTTTTCTAAAACATTTTCTGCCCAACATTTTCTTAGATAACTTTTTTCTGGTCTCTCCTTTGCCCTTATCACATTCTATTTCATATCATAATGATTTTCATACATTCTGTAACCTCCCTATTTTATTTTCAGCTCCCTAAGGCCAATGACCATGTTGCTTTTACCTATGAATCCCCAGGTTTACACCTGAACACTAGGCCTACTCAGTAGATACTTAATAAATATTTGTTGACCTTGCCTGAATTGAACTGAGCTGAAGTGAATTGAAATAAATGGCACAACTAGAGTGATAGGAACCTGGAAGGAGTAATTTTGGTAATCTGGGGAGGCCTAGAAAGGCTTTAGGGAGGAAGTGGGCATTGGGATGGTCCTTGAAGGACAGGTAGAATTTGCTCCAGAATATGGGGTAAAGACACAGAGGCTGGAGAGAGCCACATTCAGGGAACTGGTAGAAAACCTGTTGAATGGAATAGGATTGTATATTGGGCACTAGTGAGGGATTCAGTTCAATTCCATTTAACCAACACATCCTACCTGCCTACTGGAGGCAAGGCCTTGTGCGAAGGCCTAGGAGTACAAAGATAATTATGATACAGATCCTGCCCTCCAGAAGCTTCCAATCTAAGCAAAGAAGTAACCACACAAAGGAGAAGAAAATATGGGAAAAAGATGCCCAGGCAAAGTACAATTAAAAAATGGAGCAGATAGTAACACCTGTCCTTCACCCCTCCAGGAAATCAGATGGGATGCTATTCCATGTAGACACTGTGTTTGGCACTGGGGGTAGAAGGGAGAGCCTAGTCTTCTTGGATAAGACATGGTCCCTGCCATCATGGAACTCATCGTCCAAAAGGCAAAGAGGAGTCTACTCATCCCCAGAAGCAGATGTTAGTTTGAGCAGGGAAATATCTGCTGAATATCTTTGAAGTCAAGTACATCTGGCCAGGGTTAGGTGAGGTTAAAAGTTGTACTGGTTGCTGGGACACCACAAGAGGCATATTTGGAAAGAATTGACAAGATGTGTCTTGCCCAACTGTCTCATTGCTGGGTTCTCAGGGTCAAAGGCAATAATTACATCCCCATGGCCCACAACACATTTTCTGCGCTGGCAAAAGCTGCCAATAATGCAGCCAGTATTTAAGGGCTGTATGCATCATTAAGACACCACCTGGGAGTAGTAGTAACAATCATAGTTCCCTACATTTGTCCATCATTTCACAGTGTTCTGAGACCTCCCTTGCCCATCCATTACTGCACTTGGTCTTTGTGACAACCCAGGCTGGGAAAAGTAGACAGGTATAATTATTTTCATTGTATACAGAGGAAAGAACGGAGGCCCAGAGAGATAAAGTATCTTACTCACAATCACACAGCTTTCCAGGGGCAGAGGTGGGGCCAGAAGCCAGGCCTGCTGTGCTTTTTCCATAATACTGTGTCAATGACCTGTTTTCTCTGGAACTTTCAGCGAGCTATCTATTGTCCAAAATCAGCACTATTCTTAGGAGAACCTTATAGTTCTCATCTTGTGATTATAAACTCATGATCTGTAGATTTAAGAAACAAAGACTTTTAGGGCCAGCAGGAACCTTTAATCAACCCCTCTTTTTTGGCAAACGAAGCCCAGCAAATTTACCTAAGGTCATCCAGTAATTCAGTAGCAAAAGCAATTTTATGGCAGTAATGATGAGGATTATTATATTCCTATTTCTTCTGTTTTATGGACAGGGACCCTGATGCCCAGATTTGCTTCCTACTGTTATGTGACAAAGCACAGTTGGGACTAGGAACCAAATTCTCAGTTAAGGTGTTTTTACAGGGAAAAGGTCAATGCCTAACGAATTCCTAGATTAATTTCAGCCTCAGTGACTTTTGTTCATACTAAACATAAATTGATCCAATGTAAATCTTTTTCTTTTAGTCAAGCAGAGACATTATTCACCAGGAGGGCACTTTGCAAAGTCAAAACAATGGCGTCTGGTCCATCTAATTTCTAGAGGTTCCCATGGATCTGAGGTCACTTGGAAGAATTTCCTGGCACTTAAAAGGGTCTACTTCTGCAACTTATTTAAAGAGCCTTTTAAATTTCAATCCTGACATTTGCTTAATGAAATAAGTAAAACAAACGACCAGGGTCTTTTTCTTTCTTAGCTATCTATGAGTCTTTCCTGATTGTGTCTGGAGGTCATAGAGCTGAAAGGCACCTCAGAGGACAGCTGATCCAAACTCTCCATTTTACAGGTGAACAAAATGAGTCCCAGAAAAAGGGAATAATTTGTTCAAGGTCACAGCTGGTTAGTGTTATATCTCAGGTTACAATTTTAACTCAAGGAAAGAAAAGCCAGAGGAGACAGAAGGCATGGTGCAATATAAAGATCTCCAAAACAGGGATCTAGATTACAGAAAAATCTAGATCCCAGTTCTAGCTCTGCAACAAATGACCTGGGTGACCTTGGGCAAGTCAGCTTCCCTTTCTAGGCCTCAGTTTTTCTGTCTGAAGAGTGAGGGAGTTGGATTAGGTTGTTTCCAAGGTTTTCCCAGCTCTGACATTCAAAGACACTTTGATAGGAATGTCTATTTTATCAAATAAAGCACCATCTAAAAAAATAAAAAGGCAATGAGGTGGTACAATGGCTAGAGTTCCTGTCCTGGAATCAAGAAAGTATGAATTCAAATTCTGCCTCATACTCACGCTAGCTGTGTAACACTATGCAAGTCGCTTAACCTCTATTTGCTGCAGTTTCTTCCTCTACAAAATGGGGAATATAATAAGCCCCACCTCCCAGGGCTGTTTTGAGGATCAAATGAAATAATATCAGTGAAGTGTTTTGCAAGTCCTAAACCACCATATCAATGCTAGCTATTATTTTCATCAATAATATTGATGATCATAATAACAGGGGCTGTGGGTATTTGACAAGGAACACTTAGAAGTGTGCAGCTTAAGTTTTAGAGCTGAAAAGGCTTTCTGAGGTCATCTGATCTGAACTTTTCTTTTTTAGAGATGAGGAAATAGAGCCCAGAGAAGGGAAATTAATTTCCAGTCATCACACAGATTGCAGGCAGGAGGGCCTCTGACTCCAAATGCAGTGTACTTTTGGTGCCATTTTGGTCTTCTTCAAGAACAAAGGACAACAACCAACCAATTTTCCATTACACCAAGTTATTTCTAGCACATTTGAATGGGTGCTTTATGAATTTACTAATAAAATAATCAAAGCAGGTGGGTGGAGCCAAGATGGCAGAGCGAAAGCAGGAACTCATTGGAACTTGCCCATGAATTCCTTCAGTATCCTCTAAAAAGTGAATCTGAACAGTTTTTAGACTGGCAGAATCCACTGAGAGACAGAGTGTGGCAGAGTTCCAACCCAGGGAAGCGCAGAGGGGTAAGATTTGTTGCTCTGGATGGGGGGAGTACAGAGTGTGAAGCACAGAGGGAATGGGCTGTACCAGCACAGACCCAATCATAGCAGAGCTGAAGTGAGCCTGAGTGAACTTCTCCACCCGCCTCAGTGGCAGTTCTCAAATCTCTCACCACAGGTTGGGGGGGCCTGTTGGATCTGGGTAAGAGACAAGCACAGGGCCTGTGGCAGCAGCTATTCCTGGGTGATCAGTCCACAGCCTGGAAGTTCAAAAATGACATACCTGAACTTCCAGGAGCCGAGATGGTGGAGTAAACCATAGCTGCTCTCATCTCCCTCTCTGACCCTGGAAAACCCAGAGAATATTGCCCCAGGGTAAAATCCTGAAATAGTGGAACTAGCACTGGGAAACTTGGAGGAAGGGTGTGGCTGTGACTATGCTAAGGCTAAAGTGCAGGACAGGACGGGAGGCATCCCAACAAGTCCCAACTCAGTGGATCAGCAGAAGATCCTGATCCCCAGGGGGGTAGAGCCAGTAAGTGTTAACACCAGAATCCCAGGTATGCCTTCACACAACTAGGGGAATCGGCAGACACCAATGTAGCCTCACCACTAGCAACTGAGCCTTCCTGAGCTCTAACCCAGCATCAAAGAGGTGGAATCCTGAAGCAACCAGATCACCCCTCCCCAAACCTTACACTGTGAGCCTCAGTGTAACCCTGGGGCAATGCTGAAAGTCCTGGTCCTGGCCTTGGTCTAGGCACTTAGAGGCCATAGCACACAACGTCAATAACCAGGCCTCTAACCCCTAGCATAAGAAGCATGTGTCAGAGCCCTCTGTACCCCAAAAGAAGAGATCCACTTTAAAAACCAGGAAAAAGGCCATCACAATGGGCAAAAAGCAAATTGGAATAAAACAGAGACTTTAGAATCCTATTATGGTGAGAAGAAACAAATTCAGAAGAGGACAGCATTGACCCTATACATACATCTGAAAACTCAGAAGGGAATAAGAACTGGTCTCAAGCCCAAAAAACATTCTTGGAAGAGCTCAAGAAGAATTTTAAGAGCCAAATTAGAGAGATAAGAAATTGGCCAATTACTTTAAAAAGACAATTGGTAAAATGGAAAAAAAATTTCACTGAAGAAAACAACTTATAAAGTAAAATTTGTCAAATGGGAAAGGAGGTTCAAAAACTAACTGAAGAAAGCAATTAGCTAAAAATTGGAATTAGACAAATTGAAGCTAATGACTCTATGAGGCATTAAGAATCAGTCAAACACAATCTAAAGAATGAAAAAATAGAAGAAAATGTAAAATATCTCATTGGAAAAATAACTGACCTGGAAAACAGATCCAGGAGAGACAATCTAAGAATTATTGGTCTACCAGAAAGCCATGATGAGAAAAAGAGCCTGGACAACATCTCCTAAGAAATCATCAAGAAAAACTGCCCTTAGGTGCTAGAACCAGAGGGTAAAATAGTTATTGCAAGGTTCCACCAAACACCTCCTGAAAGAGCCCCAAATTGAAAACACTAAGGAATATTGTAGCTAAATTCCAGAATTATCAGGTCAAGGAGAAAATACTGAGAGCAGCCATAAAGAAACAATTCAAATATCAAGGAACTACAGTCAGGATCACACAGAACCTAGAAGCTTCCACATTAAAATAATCAAAGCAGATGGGCATATATTTGGTATTTACTTATGTGGCTACATGGTGTCTCTCTCCAGTAGAACATAAGGTCCATAAGGGAGGGCACTGTTTAGCTTTTGCCTGTATACACCTAATCTCCTAGCACATAGTAGATACTTAATAAACAAACTATTGAATAAACTTTATAAAGCACTTTAAGTTTTATAAAGAGTTTTCCCTTACAACATCCCTGTGAGATAGGTAATGCAATGGTCTCTATTTCCATTTTGCAGGTGACAAAGCTGAGGCTGGGGACAGAATAGTCTTGGTAAACTGAGATTTCAGAGTTGGGATCTGAACCTAATTCCTGACTTTGATTCAAGAGTTCTTCTCTCTCTACCATGCTGCCTTGAGATCTTGGATGTAAAACTTCTTTCTTTTTCTTTTCTTTTTCTCTTTGTCTTTAATGTAGCTCCTTATCCTTTCTCTGAAAAGTCAGTTTTCTGAGATGACTCTACCCTTTTACAAATATGTGGAATCAAGCCCCTACTCCTTATTGCAGAGTGTTGAGGGGTTCTAAGAAACACTCATGCATATAAGCAGCAGTGTCTTTGTTAGGGTTGAACTTTACAAACCATGTTTTAGAAGGGCATTTTCACCCCTTAATATGAAGTTAGATGAATTTTGAAGGCCGAGAACTTTAAACCTTGTGTTTTGTTTTGTTTTTGTTCATGGTGCTATCTTCACAGCCTGCAGCTATGCCTCACTCTAATAGGGAAGTTGTGCAAAGCATGGCAGTGTCCTTGAACTTAGGAAACCAGCAGAGGAAACCAAAACTACAAACAGTGAAAGACCACCATAAAGATACAGTAACAGCTGGGCATCCTGGAGAGTGCTGCCAATATTGGATGACTATTCTCTAGGCAACATGGACCAATGGGATCCCCTATAGGGAACCTGACTTTGGGAAAGCTATTCTGTATACCTTTACATTCCCAGAAAGCTCTGGGAAGGGGGAGGGGGTGGAGGAGAGATGCTCTCTATTCTCTGGTCTGTAAGTCTTTATTCCTGGCCTGGTCAGAGAAAACAGGCAGAGAAGTTCAAGCATTTCGTTTATGGGTTTCACATCAATGGCCTACCATTGGGGTATTATGGATTCCCAGTGCTTGGTCTTTTTTAAGTTTTCTTTTTATTTGTGAACTTTATCCTCAACAAACACAAACATTTCATATGAAAATGAATAAGAAAGAGACATAAACTACAAATTGTTATATACCGTTTGTTTTTTAATAATTTATTTCTAAACATATCTCCATACATATATTTTTATATATATATATATGTATGTGTGTATGTGTTATATGTGTATGTAGGAATATATGCATTTGTACATATGCATATGTGTGTGTGTGTGTGTGTGTGTGTGTGTGTGTGTGTGTGTGTGTACACATACTAGGTGATACAGTGGATAGAGCTCCATAGCTGAAGTCAGGAAGACTAATCTTCCTGAGTTCAAATCTGGCTTCACACACTTATTAGCTGTGTGACCCTGGGCAAGTCACTTAACCTTGTTGGCTTCAGTTTCCTCATCTATAAAATGAGCTGGAGAAGGAAATGGCAAATCACTCTAGTATCTTTGCCAAGAAAACCCCAAATGGAGCTACAAAGAGTCAAACATGACTGAAACAACTGAGTATTCCTACATTTCACAAAATACCCAGTACATAAGGGGTATTTAAATGTCAAATCAGATTCTGTACACTTTGTGTGATCTTTGGAAGTGCAAGTCATGACACTAGACTGACCTAGACATCTATGAACACCTCCACTCAACATGATGATGACAAAAAAGGGAAGAAATCTAGGACCAAACAACAGAGGTTGTGAATCTGTGATCTATTTTCCAGCTATTAACTGGTCTCCCCTGTACTTATCCGCATTCACTCCTTCCATAAACCCCTCTCTACAAAGTCAAGGCCAGTTTTTTTTTTTTGCACGTGCACTAGGTTCCTTTCCATTATCTGGCTCCAATAAATATTAAATATTTAGTAAAGGTGCCTGGGCAATCAAAGGGCCCCAGCCTTGACTATTTATGTCAGGCTTAGTCTGGCAGGCGAGTCCAGGGGGACCTCCCAGGTGATCCCAGGTGTTGCCTGTACTCTCCTTTATCCACATGCCCCACAAGGCACTGTTCTCCCTACAGGAATACAGATCAGATGCTGAAACTAGGCTATGGAGTGTGTCTGCCAACCCTCAGCTGCCAGCTCAAACTCCTGACCCTCCCCCATGATAGAAACCAACCCCTGCTATTCTGCCCCCTCCACAGACTCCTGTTTACTTCAGTCCTACTTCCAAAGTCACATACTTTTCTTGAATATTTCCTTTGCCATAGTTTTGAAGTCTATTCCTAAAGGAGAAAGTGACCTAAATTAGGAACAGAATTTCCTGATGAGTAAACTGACTCATCCTCAAGATTGTTACACAGAAAATCATAGGCTCAGAGACTGAGTTGAAAGGAACTTTAGGGCATACACTGTCAGACCTTAAAGGAACATAAGAAGAACATAGACTATCAACCATGGAAGGGACTTAAGAAGGAATCAGATCCAGCACTGGGCAAGTAGGTGGTGCGGTGGATAAACTGCCACGTTTGGAGTCAGGAAGACCTGAGTTCAAATCTGGCCTCACACACTTACCAACTGTGTGACCCTGGCCAAGTTACTTAACCCTGTTAGTCTCAGTTTCCTTGTCTTTAAAATGAGCTAGAGAAGGAAATGACAAGCCACCCCAGTGTCTTTGCCAAGAAAACTTCAAATGGGGTCATGCTGAGTTGGACATGACTAAAAAACAACTGAACAAAAAAATTCAGCACTATCTTTTTTACAGAGGAGGAAACTGAGAGCCTATTTGTTTACAAAACCCATCTCTTCTCTGAGATGACTTAGGATGCTTAGCCTAAGGAAGGGAAAACTTAAGGGAGACAGGATAGCTTTCTTCAAATACAAGAGCCAGGGATTAGATTTGCTTAGCTAGGCCCTAGAGGGTAGAACTAGGACAGGCAACAGTTTGAAGTAAAGAAAACATCCTAATCATTAAAGCTATCCAAAAGTTGAATGGCTTAGCTTGACAGAGATGTTCAAGCTAAAGCTGGATGACCATTAAAAAATATATAGAGAGAGATATGTATTTTTAAATTTAATTTAAATTTATGAAATTTTATTTTAATTTTAAATAACTTTATAAGTTTATTTTTATGTTTTAACTGATGAAATAAAATAAGCACTTCCATAACATAGTAGAATTTTTTAAAAATATGATTGCCCATGAAACTGCAAATCTATTATGTACAGTTTGCTATTCTTTTAAAATATATAATAGTTATCATGTAACTTTCTTCTTTTCCTTTTTCTTTCCTTTCCTCCCCCCACCCCAAACCACCCCCTGCCCTAGAGATGGCCACCATTAGACATGCCCACTGGTTAAGGACTATTTGTTATGGAGGAGATTCATGTATGGATTGGACTTGATGGTTTCTTGAAGTCCTTTCTGACTTTGAGATTTTATACTTTTGTGACTTTGCCAAGTAGTTCACAAGTATCTGTTTGTATCTATTTGCATAGTTTTCTTTGATTATAGAAATCTTCTAGGTCCACTAAAGTTTCTGTTTTTACTGAAATCTGTGAGTTTTCTTGTGCTCCCATCCCAGTGAAAGACTAATAGCATAGTAGCAAGAATAACCACCAACATTTATATAAAACTTTAAAAATATAGAAAGCATGTTGTCTACGTTGTCTTCATTAATTTTCACAGTAACCCTGTGGAATAAGTGCTATAGGTACTACGATCACCATTTCACAAATGGGGAAACTGAGACTTAGAAAAATAAAGTGACTTGCCCAAGGTTACATAGCTAGTAAGTTATCTGAGTCAGAACTGGAACCTTTCTTTTAGACTCCAAGTTCATCATGCTATCCTCTATGTAATATACTACCTATCGTGTACATTTATTATGGATTTAAAATATTTCAGGAAAGTCAAGTCCTGGATATGTGATGAAGGAGCAGTGCTTTCCAAAGATGTTTCCTAGAAGGGAATTCTGGTTCTGTGTTTATAGTCCTCTTCACTCATCAGCCTGTCATAGAAATATTACACCAGAGCTCAAGATGTCCCAAGAGAGATCCTCTAATCCAAATTCTCCAGGATGCAAAATAAGTGTGAGGGCTGGAATTGGAATCAGGGAGACTTTGAGATTGAATCTTGCCTCAGACACTTACTAACTGTGTGACCCTGGCCAAGTCACCTAATCTCTCTTAGTTTCAGTCTCTTCAAGTAAGATGGGGAAAATAGTACTTGCTTCACAGACAGAATCAAACAAAATAACATAAGAAACATGCTTTGAAAACCTTAAAACATGATATAAATGCTAATTATGTTTACCCCGAACATAAACTGAGATTTAGAGCAGAAAAGTAAATTTCTCACACAGCTCACAAATGGCAGACCTAGTATTTTAGCCCAATTCTACAGCGAGGTGGCACAGTGAATAGAGTGCTCGTAATAGAGTCAGGAAGACTAGAGTTCAAATCTGGCCTCAGAAATTTACTAGCTGTGTGACCCTGGACAAATCATTTAAGCCTGTTTGCCTCAGTTTCCTCATCTGTAAAATAAGGTGGAGAAGGAAATGGCAAACCACTCCAATATCTTTCTTATGAAGGTCGGACACAACTGAAATGACTGAACAGCAAGAGTGATTCCAGTGCCATGCTCTGTCCACTCCATCAATCTGCCTCCTTCTATAGGCCCTCTAGCTTAGCTGAATCAAGCTTTGATCGGCTTCTAAGGTAACGACTCAGGAAAATAATCAATTAGATCAATCTGCTATCAGGTGGGTGGTAAAGACAAGGGAAACCTGCCACAGCTGCTAAAGTTCAGTTCAATTCAATTCAACAAACATTCCTTCAGCCTCCACTGCTGTGCTGAGCAGTTGGGCAGGGAGCTCAGGGCGGGGGGAGGGGGGCGGTCTGCAAAGATCAGAAAAGGCAAATACTGACCCAGAGGACCTGCCTGGGTTTGAATGTTGGTTCTACTGCTTACTACTGGTAATGAATTGCTTAACCTCTTTGGCCACCATCCTCATCTGTAAAATGGGCAGGTTGGGCTAGGTAATCTCATAGCTTCTTTCCAGCTCCTGGTTCTCTGATTATGACAAGGTCCTTTGTTTCACAGAGCTCACAACCTTGTTAGGGGCCCAGGGAAGAAACAGTAGGTCCAAAGTGAGGAAAACCTGACTTAGAATTTGTCCTCAGCTGTGTGACTCAGGCCAAGTCTCTTAACCTCTTTCTGCCTCAGTTTCCTCAAGTATAACATGGGAATATCTATATTACAGGGTTACCATAAGGATCAAATAAGATAATATTTGTAAAGTGCTTAGCACTGTGTCTGTCACATAGAAGGGCTTAATAAATATTTATTTCCTTCCTATTTCCCCCACACCCGTTACAGCACCAACTTGGATAACCACGTTATTCAATTTTATCTGATAGGTCTGCTAGAGGGTTGGAAAATAAAATGATACATAAAATCTGAATGTGAGAGATCATTTCCAAAGGGAACCAGGGAAAGCTTCATGAAGGAGGTAGCATCCAAGTTGGGCTTTAAAATAAAGGGAGAAAGAACATTCTACATCTAAGGAGCAGTACAAGCAAAGGCACAGAGGTGAGAAGTTACTGGGTAAGTTCAGGAGTTACAATGTAGTCCTATAATTGTTGTCTGTCCTTTGTTCTTGAAGAGAACCAGTCATATCAGGAAAGTGATGTCTTGACTTGCAAGTGAATTGGATTTAAATGAGGCAGGGCTTTGCAAGGTCATCAGCCTCACTCTATCTTACAGAGTTATTGGAGTCCAGTGGCAGGACACAGGTCAGGATGACTGGCCATCAATGGCCCAGGATGCAATGAGAGACGTTGACTTTTTTCAAACTAAGGTCTTTCCCTAAGATGTCAGTTTGTCTGAGGCAACACCCATTCAGTGATTAAAGTCCTATTAGCATGAGAGGAAAGAGGAGGGCCATTATAAAATAAATCCAGAAATGCAAGATGATACTAAATTATGAAGGGCTTTGAATTTCAGTGAAAGTAGTTTGAATTTTATTGGGTAGAGTAGGGAACCCCTCATGACTTTTGAGTAGTGTAACATGACCAGATTCATGAAGAAGAAATATTTTGCCAGTGGTGTTAAGACTAGCTTGGGCAGGTGGTGGGAAGACCTGTTAGGGCTAAATTCCTACAAGTAGAAGATAAGGAGGTCCTAGACTGGCCCAATGGTAGTGGTAATAAAGAAGAAGCAACAGATGGGAGAACTGGTAGGAAAGGAGAACTGTCAGCATTTAGGAATGGTTTGAATAAGAGGAATTAAAAACCAAAACATTTCTGAGGGGGTTTTGATGATGTTCAAATGGACCGTTAAAAAAAAAAAAGTTCTTGCTTGTCATACTTGGAAAGTCATTACATGTGACTAAATTAAAGAGAAGTAACCCAAAATGAATGAGAGGAGCTGCCAAAGGATCCCCTAAACATTATTTAATGATGGAAATAGGCGCAGGTCACTACTGCACATCATGGGGAGAGTCTTAGACTTAGGTGTGGGCACACCTACATTACGGAGCATATAAACCATTACATAGGCAGCCCTAATTTTGAATCTAAGAGGCTGTTCCAACCTCATAGAGCTTCCAAGTTGGGAGGAACTTTAGAATGTGATTTATCTAACCTAGAGCCTCTATGACACCCTGGGCAAGTGGACATCCAGGCCTCTGCTTGAGAATCTCCCGTGTGGGAGAATCCATTTCTTCCTGAGGCAATTTATACCACTCTGAGATGTCCTTAATTATTAGGAATTTTTCCTCATGTTGAGCCAAAATCTACCTTCCTACAACCTGATAAGCTGCAATAGAGAAGAACATCCATATTCACTGACTCTCATCCTCAATCAGTCAGTCAACAAATCTTTTTTTTTTTGCTTTTTTTTTTTGAGGGGGGACTGCAGGGCAGTTGGGTTTAAGTGGCTTGCCCAAGGTCATGTGGCTAGTAAGTGTTAAGTATCTGAGGCCAGATTTGAACTCAGGTTCTCCTGACTCCAAGGCCACTGCTCTATTCACTGCTCCACCTAGTCGCCCCCCAACAAGTCTTTATTAAATGCTTATTATATGCTAGGATAAAAATAAAATATAAAAAGGGGTCTCTAAGAGTCAGACATGACTGAAGAAAATGACTAAACAACAGTAAGTGTTCCAGACACTCTATTAAGGGTTGGGAATATAAATTCAAGCAGAAAGAAAATCAGTTCTTGCTTTCAAGGACTTTTCATTCCAGTGGGGGAATTCAGCACATAAAAGGAAGCTGAAAGGGGGCAGGAAGGAGGTGAAGGCACCTAGAGGGTATGGCAGAGAAAGTCTGGCATACAGCCTAGAGAGGGAGCAAGATATGGTTGATCTGGTGTCTGCCTTAAATAAAGGGTCTGAGAGGAGTTATCCAATCAGAGGGAGAGGCTGAAGGGGCAGAGGATACTTTCAATGTATGAATTTCAGGACTGGAATGAGCTTCCAGGATAAAGAAGTTTGGGAACATAGTAGAGGAAGTCTGGCATGTCGCCCAGAGGAAAATGAAGGAGATTCAGCAGCCAGACCTCTACAACCATACAGAACAAATATAATCACTCTGAAACTTGGCCTGAGTGCCTGCTGTAAATGAAGGTTCTGGAAGGAGCCATCCAATCTGAGGGAGAGGCTAAAGGGGCAGAGGTTTGTAGATGTTAATCATTTCCTTCCAATATTTATGGGAAAGCTAGGTAGAGCAGTGGATAGAGTGGCCAGACCTAGAATCAAGAAAGCCTGAGTTCAAATCTGGCCTAAGATGCTTCCTAGCATTGTGACTTTGGGAAAGTCACTGAACCTCTGTTTTCCTCAGTAAATATCTGTAAAATGGGGATAATAAGAGCCCTTACCTCTCAGGGCTGTTGGGAAGCTCAAATGGGGTAATGATTGTAAAGCACTTACTTAGCCTAGTACCTGAGACATAAGTAAGTGCTAGATAAATATTAGCTGTCTTCCCATGGCACAGTCAGCAGTTCCTTCACCACACTTAGCACCTTCAGTTCCATGACATCCAATTCGTCCTTCTGTCATAGGATGACAGGATAATAGATGGTAGATTTAGGGCTAGAGGTTTTAGGGCTGAGAGGTCATCTGGTCTACTCCCAAGATACAGAGAGATTAAGGGAGTTGGCCAGGCCACACAGAGCAGTGCCTGTCTTCTCACCACTCACCCCACCCTAACGTGAGCCCTCATCCCCTCTTGCCTGGTGTATGGCAGTGGCCTTCGGACTGGTCTCCTCGTCTTAAGTCTTTCTTTACTCCAAAACAGTCTCCACACAGGTGCTAAAGCATATATATCCAACGCCGCTACTCCATAAACTCCATTGACTTCCTATTACTTCCCGCATCAAATATAACCTCCATTCTTTGGCATTTAAATCTGTTCACAAAATGGCCCCTTCCTATAGAGTCTTTTTACACATTATTCTCTTTGCCTTACTTGATGGTCCAGCCATGCTGGACTTGCTGTTCCTCTCACACAACATTTCATCTCACATCTCTGTATCTTTACTATATCTGTCCCTCATGCCTGGAATGCTTTCTCTGACCCTTAGGATCCCATCTTCCTTGAACACTCCACTCTAAAGCCTCCTTCTGCAGGAGGCCTTTCCCTGTCCCCAGCTCCTACTGCCCCTCTCTCTAAGACCTAGAAAATAAGCTCCATGAGGGCAGAAACTATTTTTGCATTTTCTTTGTTTCAACAGCATTTAGTATAATTCCTGGCATGTCATAAGTTCATAATAAATGTTTATTGACTGGTTGGTTAAGTGGCAAGGCCAGTATCTAAACCCAAGTATTCTGACTCTAAAGACAAAAGGAAGTGTGGGGGGGAAGGTCACGGGTTTCCTACTATGACACACTCCCTTCCTAAAATGGTGTCTCCAGAATTAGCTGCCCTAGCTTTCTAGTAAGTTTCAGTTTCAAAAGCAGACCCATAGCAGATATATCCCTCTGCTCAAACGCCCAATCACAAAAGCAGGTATGACTTCTGAGCCCTGCGTTCCTTTCCAGGATATCTTAAGATAAAGTAATCACATTTCTAACCTGTTAGTGTAGGGCAGGCAGCTGATGGGACAAGAGAGAAGGCATGGCAACTCTGAATTCATTTCAACTCAACAATTAATATCAAAAAGATTTTATTCATAAAAACACCTGTATCTTTACTATATCTGTCCCTCATGCCTGGAATGCTTTCTCTGACCCTTAGGATCCCATCTTCCTTGAACACTCCACTCTAAAGCCTCTTGCTGCAGGAGGCCTTTCCCTGTCCCCAGCTCCTACTGCCCCTCTCTCTAAGACCTAGAAAATAAGCTCCATGAGGGCAGAAACTATTTTTGCATTTTCTTTGTTTCAACAGCATTTAGTATAATTCCTGGCATGTCATAAGTTCATAATAAATGTTTATTGACTGGTTGGTTAAGTGGCAAGGCCAGTATCTAAACCCAAGTATTCTGACTCTAAAGACAAAGGGAGCGTAAGGAGAGCCGAGCTGGGCACTTGGGAAGACACAAGGTTTAGGTAAGTCACAATCCCTGTCCTCATGGGGTTTTCAGTCTAATAAGCACACATATACACACTCTCTCTCTCTCTCTCTCTCTCTCTCTCTCTCTCTCTCTCTCACACACACACACACACACACACACACACACACACACAGAGAGATAAAGGTAATATAAGAATCCCAAAGTCCCCAGGTTCATAGATTTATAGCAGGAAGGGCTCTTCAGGATCATCTAAGTAATAAATCATTCCCATCATAGGCATCAAACCTGGTATTAAAACCTGCCTCAGGTACGTATTAATTGTGAGACTCTAGGAAAGTCTCCCCAGCTCCCTGTGATACAATTTCCTCATCTTCCAAGGTCCCTTCTGTGGGTGTCTAGGTAGAGCAATGGAGAGAACACCAGGCCTAGAGTCAGGAAGACCTGAGTTCATATCTGGCCTCAGACACTTACCAGCTGTGTGACCCTGGCCAAATCACTTAATCCTATTGACCTCAGTTTCCTCATTTGTAAAATGAGCTGGAGCAGGAAACAGCAAACCATTCCAGTATCTTTGCCAAGAAAACCCCAAATGGGGTAGCACAGACTTTGACATGACTGAAATGACTGAACAACAACAAAAGGTCCTTCTTGTTCTAGATTTATGATCCTATGAAATTGAGGTTTAGAAAAGTCAAATGACTTGCTGAAATACAAATAGCTAGTCAGGTCAGATCCGAACTCTAGTCTCTTGACTTCCCATATTAGCCTCTTTCTACATATCACTTGGTATACTAGCAAGCATGTAAGCACAACCAGGATGTTCTGCTAGCACAGGTTCTTTTGATCTGCTTTACTAAAGGAAAGACAACTTTAAAGGAGTCAACAATCTTACTTTAATTAAACATATATAAGTAGAAAATACAAGTAGAGAAATTAGTACCAGGATCCAACAGACAGTGTGCAACTGTTTAAACTAAGAAATACAACCACCTATATACACTACCAGATTGGGAGATCAACAACATCTGAGTAGTTGGTTGGGGGGGAGGGTCCTTAACTAGTTACTTAGAGTCTCATCCAGGGAATCAAAAGGTCCTTCTCATGAGCAAGTCCCTAAAGCAAAATACCAACCTCCCAGTATACCCAGTTTTAAACTAATAGGCTCAGAGCCAGAAAGCACCACAACCCTTGTGACTCAGTGCCTAATTAGCCTACTTCCAAAAGATGTGAAAGCCTTCCTGCAAGCAAGCTTCCCCCTGAGCAAGCTCCTCCTTAGGCAAGTTCCTCCCCCAATGGGCTCTATGTGACTCAGGATATATCACAGCTATGAAAGCAGAAAGATATCCGTGATTGACATTTGGTCACATAGACCTGTTAATGGACAGGAAAGATCTTCCTATTCTATTAACATTACACTTGGCCTCTGGTTTTGGAATGAAAAAGCTATTACGAAGGTACTGGGGACCAGTGAAAAGTCAGCTGACTTTGAGTCAGTGGATCTGGATTTGAATCCCAGTCCTATTTTTACTAACTGTGTGACCTTGGACTTTACCTCTCTGGTCTTGAGATCCCCATCTATAACATGAGGAGATCGGAATGTCTCTAAAGGCCCTTCTAGCTCTAATTTATAGCAGTGTGATAAAGTAGCACCCTGCATTTAGAATAGTGTTTGCCAAATCCAGTTGGTAGTGCTGGAGAAGAATACAGGAAGAGCTGGTTCAAGTCACATTTCTGACACCAGCTGAGTGACCTTGAGCAAGTCATTTAACTTGTTTGTAAAACAGAGATAATATTTATAACATCTACCTCTAAAAGTTATTACAAAGTTCAAATGAAATAATGTATTTAAAGATTTGGACAAACTCCAAATATGAAGTATTTCATTAACTGCTGAACTACAAATGGCAGAAACTCTCTCTAAGTTGCAGGTCACAATGGGTGTTTAACTTAGTAGACAAAGCCTATGGAAATGATCCTGACAGTGGCTTATATACCATCATATAGTTGGTATATGAGGCAAGATTTAAACCAAGGTCCTCATAATTTGAAGCCCAACACTATCTACTAGGGCAGCTAGGTGGTACAGTAGATAGAGTGCTGGGCTTCAAATCAGGATGACTCATTTTCCCTGAGTTCAAACCTGACCTCAGACACTCACTAGCTGTGTGACCCTGGGCAAGTCACTTAACTCTATTTGCCTCAGTTTCCTCATCTGTAAAATAAGCTGGAGAAGGAAATGGCAAACTACTCCATTATCTTTGCCAGGAAAATCCCAAATGGGATCACAAAGAGTCAGACATGACTAAAATGACTCAACAGTTACAGCTCTATTCTCTAAAACCTCATTGACAACACAAAGTTCAAAGCGCTATTCAAATGTTAGTTATTACTATTATAGTATTGTGATATCTAGGATGTAAAAGCAAAAAAAAAAAAGCCAACCTACATTCCTTCTGTGCTAATAAATTAGGAAAAAAATCTCCACCATTTCTTAGCCCCTCTGCTAGTAGGTATTCATCAAGCATTAGAATGACAAATACCTACAAGAATATAACTTACTGATAGCAGCCAGAATGACATCATAAAGAGCAAATTGTGACAAACCAATTTAATTTCCTCTGACAGAGTGGTGGGCCTTGTAGATAAGACTGGAAGAAAAGAAATAATCAATTTTGCTATTTTGAAGGGCACAAAAGAGCAACTCTGCAGGATTGCATGGGGCAAAGGTACTCTAATGCACACAAATCACCCCCTTCCTTTTAGCATATGGTGCCTTGACCCCATATCCCAGAATTCATATCCTTTCAAAGTGGGAAAGAATTAATGCTTTTGGGCATCAGGAAGGAGGCTGATTTTGTTTACCATGATTCTCTGAACAAAAAGTGAATGAAATCCAATATGGAACACTTTCTTAGTAAGCAAGAGGTTGTAGGGTCATACTCTAAAAGGACATAGAGTCAGAGATTTAGAGGTAAAATGGACCTTAAGGATCATCTAGACTTCTAGATCAAACCCCTTGCTTCACAGGTGGTAAAAATGAAGCCCAGGGAGTGTAAGTGACTCTTCCTAGGTAAGAAAGGTAGTATTATAATGCAGAATTAATTTGAACCCAGGTCTCTCTGTTTTCAAGTTCCATATTTTTTCTCCAGTATTGTGCCAATGAATTCAGTATGTATTTAATGAATATGTACTATATTCATTAATATATGGGACTATTTCAGCATACCATTAATATATGGGACTATTTCAGCATACCATTAAACATGACCTGTTATTACAGTTGCTCCAGCAATGAAAAGACGGGTACTGTTTTCCCCCAAACCTGATGTGCTTTCCACTTGCTATACCACAGTCCTTTCCTAAAGATTAGGTATGCAGGTTTCCAGGTAAAGCTTGGTTTAACATTGTTCTTTATCTTAAAGAATCTCAGAATCATAATTGGAAGGTTAACTCATCTGAATCCAAGCAGCAGGAATCCCCTTTATAATCTCACACAAGAATGGTTATCCAATATCCACTAGAAGACCACCAGTGATAGTTACCCTACTGCCTCCCAAGGGACAGCACTGATTACTGACTTTTTCCTCACATGGAGTCAAAAGTTTCCTTTCTGAAACTTCCACCAATTGTCTCTAGTCTTGCCCTCTTGGACTAAGCAGAACAAATCTAGTCTCTCTTTGGCAACATAAACCTCCAAATACCTAAAGAGTATCTTGTCTTCTCTAAGGGTTTGCTTCTTCAGAATAAACATTTCAAATGACATCAATTGATTCTCCTGCAGCATAGTCATCAGCCCATTCTCCATCCTGGTGACCTTTTTTCTAGATAGATCCCTTATGTGTGGATCCCTTTTCCCTTTGGTTGTGCTTCTGACCCTCTGGACAGAACCAACATTCCACCTCTCATCCAATTTCAGTTCCCTTTTATGTGTTGTCTCTTCCCATTCGAATATAAGCTCCATGAGGGCAAGAACTGTTTTTATTTTTGCTAGTATTTGTATCCCCAGCACTTAGCACAGTTCCTGGCACATAGTAAATGTTTGTTACCTACTTAGATTCTTCTTCCAATTGCATAATCTCTGTGTCTTGTTTTTCTTTTAAAAAATATCATTAAGTCTCCTGAAAATCATGTAGTTTTTAGTATCATATTCTTTGATTCTGTATTTATTTATTCAACTACAGCTTACTTTGCATGATTTTCTTTGAATTCTCAATCATCTGAATGCATAGTATCTTATGGTAGTCTTAAGAACTTGTCATATTTTAATACGGTTATATTTATCTGTGCACACATTTAATCACTATTAGACTGTACATATCTTGAGAACAGGAAATACATCCTCTTTACCTTTTTATTTCTCCCAGTGTCTATCATGATAGGTGCTTAATCAATGTTTGTTGAATGAATGACCAAATACCAAGATGAAAACAGCATATTGAATGGAACTCCATAGAAGTTACTATTAGGGAAGGTCCCAAACAGACTTTGACTTCATGTGTTGTCTGTGGCTTCCACAAAACTCCCTCACAATTCCCACTTAATTTTTTATGTCTACTCCATATTATATCAAAACCATGGTGGGGAAAGTAGGATGTATAAGGGGTAACTGTACTTCCAAAGTTTGAATTCCAGGGCTGGTTTGAGAGTTTCAGGATAACAATGGGACTTGGTAGAGGAAGTTCATAAGTCATCAAGAAGACACTGTCAAAATCTCCAATGTGGTGTCAATGGAGATATTTATACTTTCATGAGGGAATTGATTCAATACTGGGATTGAGGCCCCTTTCCTTAACCTTGTCGACCTCCAGGCCCCTCCTGTTTAATTATTTTTCCTTCTTTCTCACACACATACTAAATTCTCCCTGTAGGCCAGGACTAGCTTTGCATATAGACAATATAGCAGAATACACCAGAATATAGCACATACATAATATAGTACAATCAGCACTTAGGAAATGTTCCTTGAACTGATTTGAACTGAACTGAATTGTGACTGATATGTCTTAATGGTGGCTTTCCCTTGCTTTTGCCACCATTCTTCATGACGGATTAAAAGTTGTCATGCCTTGCCCAACATTCTGAATCCATATATTACAAATGATTAGAGTTCCATCTTGCTAAGCTAGCAGTCCTAGAAGGAGGCAGCATGGAGAAAGTGGAAAGATTATTGAGTTTGGAGTTAAGAAATCTGGGTTCATCACTATCTGACAAAAACTGCTGGGAAAACTGGAAAACAGTATGGTAGAAACTAGGCATAGACTAACATCTTACACTAAATATCAAAATAAAGTCAAGATGGGTACATGATTTAGATATAAAGGCTGATAGATACTATAAGCAAACTGGAAGAGCAAGGAATAGTTTACCTGTCAGATTTATGGAGAACAGAAAAATTATGACCAAACAAGAGACAGAACATTATGAAATTCAAAAAGGATAATTTTGATTATATTACATTGAAAAGTTTTTGCACAAAGTTAATGTGACCAAGATTAAGATGGAAACAAAACTGGGAAAGAATTTTTATAACCAGTGTCTCTGATAAAGGCCTTATTTCTAAAACATATAGAGAACCTAGTCAAATTTATAAGAATACAAGTCATTCCCCAATTGATAAATGATAAAAGGATCTGAACAGGCAGTTTTCAGATGAAGAAATTAAAGCTATCTACAGTCATATGAAAAATGCTCTAAATCTCTATTGGTTAAGGAAATACAAATAAAAACAACTCTGAGGTACCATCTCACACCTATAAGACTGGCTAACATGGCAAAATAGGAAAATTATAAATGCTGGAGAAGATGTGGGAAAATTGGAAGACCAACCCATTGTTGGTGGAGTTGTGAACTGATCCAACCATTCTAGAGAGCAATTTGGAACTATACCCAAAGGGCTATAAAAAAAAGTACATATCCTTTGATCCAGCAATACCACTTCTAGGTCTATATGCCAAAGAAATCATAAAAATGGGAAAAGGACCCACATGTAGAAAAATATTTATAGTAGCTCTTTTTGTGTTGGCAAAGAATTGGAAATTGAGGGGATGTCACTAGTTGGGGAATGACTGAATAAATTGTGGTATATGAATGTAATGGGATACTCTTGTTCTATAAGATGAGCAGGCAGATTTCAGAAAAATCTGGAAAGACTTGAATGAACTGATGCTGAGTGAAATGAGCAGAACTAGGAGAACGTTGTACACAGTGACTGCCACAATGTGCAATGACTAACTTTGATAGACTTATCTTTTCTTAGCAATGCAAGGATCTAAGACAACTTCAAAGCACTCATGATGGAAAATGCTGTCCACATCCAGAAAAAGAACTATAAAGTCTGAATGCAGATTGCAGCATATTATTTGCTCTCTCTTTTTTTTTCTTTTTCTTCTTTCCCCTGGCTTCTCTCATTGGTTCTAATTCTTCTTTAAAACACAACTAATGTGAAAATAGGTTTAATATAATTGTATATGTAGAGCCCATATTAGATTGCACGCTTTCTTGGGGGTGGGGGAGGGGAGAGATGGGGAGAATATTTGGAACTCAAAAATCTTATGGAAGTGAATGTTGAAAATTAAAAACAAATTAAAAAAAGAAATCTGAGTTCAAATCTTGTCTTTTTCACTTCCTAGTTATATGACTTTGAGTAATTTGCATCTCATCTATGACTTGCATTTTCCTCTTCTGTATAAGGAGGGTTTGGGCTAGATGATCATCAAGGTTCTCTCTAGTCCTGACATTCTGTACTTTATTGAGAAGCTGACGACCAAAGAGGATTGATCTTTCAACTGTAACTAAAGAAATATTCTCAGAAAGTTTTCTCCTCCTTCGTGGCATGTCCCGGACTCAGCGGCTTTCCTGGGATTTTTCTAATCTATATGAATTTACAGGCGGTGTAATAGTGTAACAGTGTAACAGATCAATAGATAAACTTAGTGCCAGGAAGAACTGGGTTTGAGAGCCTCTGTAGGCACTAAGTGGCTGTGTGACCTGGTCAAGCCAGTTAGCCTCTCTCATCCTCAGTTTGCTCATCAGTAAAAATAGAGATGAGAATACTTCTGGAGCTTTATTCACAGGGTTGTTGAGAAGAATAAATGTGATAATATATAAAGTACTTTGTGAACCTCAGGGCCCATTACAAATATCAGTTAGCATGATCACTATCCTGCTATTATTCTTTTATATTTAATGTTCTGTGACCTATTAATGAACAGTATTGGGATGTAAACTTATCTTCTGGAGGCTCACTGAGACAAAACCAGGACTATCATTGCTACGGAGCATGCTCATCGGCACCTCTTTGTGACCGAAACCTAGGATGGCATGGTGGACCTTCAGGGACAAAATGGAATCAACACACAGATGTCAATAAAAGTGGAAATTTTGAGCCAGACTATTTCTTTAACTGAAGAAAAGTAGATTAGTTGCAACATACATCTGAGAAACACAGTTGTCTTTATGTAGTGGCTAGAGTAAAACATGTTACATTTGTAAGAATGAAGGAACTAAAAGAACTTCAGGAATCATTGGATCTGTTGTATTGACATGGAAGTGTAGCAAAAGTGTGCTTTGCACACCATAGGGTTTCTATTTTCCTTGCAGATCCTTTGATTGCTGAAGAAAGTAAGAACCTTTCTGACTAGGCTCTAGGTATAGACTCAGAAATATTCTAGAGGTAGAAATGACCCCAGAAGTCATATCCAACCCTTTTGTTTTAGAGGTGAGGAGATTAAGTGACTTGCCCAGGGTCATATAGCTAATAAGTATCTGAGGTGGGATTGAAACACTGTCCTTTCTGATTCCAAGTCCATCACTGCATCCTCTAATCTATACTGAAGCTATACAATTAAATAATGCTTCTCTTTGTTGAATTGCCACCCATTCTTCAAAGGCTAACTCAAGCACCACTTGTTCTATTCAGACTTCCCCAATCCATCCCACTCAGTAATGATGTCCTTCTTAGATTTTGCATAACTCTTTGCTAAGGAACTCTAATGTTCTTAAGTTGTACTATTGTATAGTATAGCCACCTGTACAATTGTATAGTATAGTCACTATAATATAGTATAGCCACCATCCCTCTACCAGATCATTAGTCCTATAAGGACAGGGTGTACGTCTTACCTCTTTCAGCATCTAGTGCAGTGTTTTGCACAGAGAAGTTTGTTTGCTGACTGATTAATTTCCTACACATCTAACTCCCCCTGAACAATCATTTTTCCTGGACACATTCCTTCTTCCTCATCTCTCCTGAGCTGCCCTCTCTCTTTTTTTGCTCTCTAGCTGCTCCCAATATTCTTAAATTTCTGGCACTGAAGTCTGCTTCAGGATCCCCCAAGCAGATCTCTGTAAACTTTTGCCCCTACTTCCCTCAGCTACTATGTTTTATCACACTAGTTCTCTCCTCCTGTTTCCTGCATCCAGACTTTCACTGGCACTCATCCAGCTGTGACCCTTGGGAAGGTTTCAGTCAATGAAGGCTAGATCATTGTAAACATTTTTATTTCTAAAAATAAATTTATAATATGATTACTTCTGCCCTATTCAGTTGGGGTGACTCTCAAATTTACATATGTTTGGAGAAAGATCAGACCCAGGTCTGACATCTTTTAGCATTTTTGTCACTTATTTGAATGATGGAAAATTAATCGTGCTCATTAAATCCATAAGTGACCCTTAGTTCATGTAAGTCTTCAAATATACTGCTTGAAACTTCTCTGACCTGATTTTCACTCTGTTCCTTACTATTTCCTTAATAACATGCTTGTATGTATGTCATATTCACTTTGAATTCTGTTCTTGTGTAGCATTTTGTAACCTTTCTTGAGTAGAGGTCACAGAGATTTAATGAACATGGTGCTTTTTCCATCATTCAAATAAATGACAAAAATGTTAAATGATGTCAGATCTAGGATTGACCTTGGAGCAAAAAATTCCCCTTCTTCATAAGTATTTAAGCCTGAAAATAAACTAAAAGGAAATCATAACATAGATTAAGTTTTAGAAATAAAAATGTCAAAATATTTACAGCATTAACATTTATAGCATTAGCAAAGAACAAGAAACAAAGTAAATGCCCATTGATGGGGGAATAACTAAAAGTGTTGGTGTAATGGAAATGCAAATTTAAAGATCTTCCCCGCCCCTAGCTTAAGTGCACCTGGAGCCTGTGATGGGAGGCTTGTTTTTCAGGAAAGCCCACACCTTGATACTTTGTGATTGGGCAGTGGGTCCAGAAGGTTGTTACATTCTCTGAGCCAGGAGAAGGCTATATAAACCCTGAGGAGAGGGTTTGCTTTGGGGCTCCGTTTGAGAAGTGTTGTGTGATTTGACCAGATGAGACTCTGGGAAGCCGTTGTTGAGAGCCCCCCGGCTTTGAAAACCCAGATGTTGATGCTTCCCTCTCTGGTAACTGTGATTTGGTATTGATATAATGGTTGGACAGTTTGGAAGCCTGTCTGTTTGATCTGTAAGTTCTGTAACTCTGAAGTTCGGGGTGCTGACCTTTTTCCCCTGAACTAGGTAATGTATGTTTGTTTGATTAAAGTAAGCTTGTTAACCCATTTTGAGTTGCTTTCCTTTTGAAAAGCAGATCTAAGAACCTGTGTTGGCAGCTACCCTGGGGATATTGGGGTGCTTGCTGCTACAGTTGGGGATAATGATAATTATGATAGAGTCGCTTAGAAAGGCATGAACTGATGCAGAGTGAATAAAGCAAAACAAGAAAAATTATATACATTTACTGCAACAAAGCAAATGAAAAGTACAATAATTGCAAAGCAGTTGAAATTGAATGCGATTAGATTATAATGACCAAACTTGCCCCCAGGGAAGAAATAGAAGAAGGTGCTTCCTTTCCTTTTTGTGCAGGTGTGGTACTATTGTTGAAGTCAAATTTTTGCAACGTGTTGGCTAGTTTATCTGATTTTTTTCCTTTTAAAAAAAAATCCTTTGTTCTAAGGAATGACTGTCTCATTTCCCAAATGATAAATGGTTAAAGGATATGGATGGATAGGTAATTCTCAGAGGAAGAAATCCAAACAATCTAGAGACATATGAAAAAATACTCCAAAACACCAATGATTAAAGAAATGTAAATTAAGGCAACTCTGAGGTTTCACTTCACATTCATTAGATGAGCAAAGCTGATAAGAAAAAAAAGGGGGGAAATGACAAATGTTTGGAGGGGCTGGCTGTGGGAAATCAGGGACACTGATGGACATTGGTAGAACTGCCTAGCCATTCTGGAGAGCAGCTTAGAACTATGCCCACAAGGGTACTCAACTCTGCATACCCTTTGACCCATCAATACCTCTACTAGGCCTATATCCCAAAGAGAACAAAGAAAGAGGAGAAGGTCTTCTATGTACACAAATATTAATGTCAGTTTTCTTTTTGTAGTGGCAAAGAATTGGAAACTAAAAGGAAATTACCCATCAGTTGGGAAATGACAGACTAAATTATGGCATGTAAATGTATGGAATACTACTGTGCTGAAAAAAATGAAGAAAGAGACCTCCAAAAAACTTGGGAAGATTTTTATGAATTGATGCAGAGTGAAGTGGGTCCAACCAGGAGAATAATTTATATTGTAACATCAACATTGTAAAAAATGAACAATTTTGAAAGACTTAAGAGCTCTGATCAATGCAGTGATTAACTAGGAATTCAGAGGAAAAGTGATGAAGGATCCTACCTACCTCCTGACAGAAAAGTAATGGATAATTATATATATTATATATAATGAGACATATTTTTGACCTGGCCAATATAGGGAATTTGTTTTGCTTAAATGTGCTTATTTGTGAAAAGAGTTCTGTTTTTCTTTCTTTTTGGGGGGGGTGAGGGAGGTGAGAGGGAAAAAAATAAATGCTTGATTATTGAAGAAAAATTATTTTAAAAAATAAGAGATGGCTTTCTAAGAGGGGAAAATGAGACCTGCATAAGAAAACACAGGTGACATAAAAAATCAAAAATAACAATAAAAGCTTATTTATAAAAGAAAGAAATTGAATGCTATCAAACAACAGTCAAGGTTGGCTGCAAAAAAGAGATATGAGAATACATCTTCCTTGCTTCTTTCTCAAGATGTAGAACTATGAGGGTAGAACATTGGACTTGGGAAATGTATTAGTTAACATTGGACTTGGGTGATGTATTAGTTTGAATTTTTTTCTCTTTCTCTTTTATTTAATTTTTGTCATGAGGGATGATTTTTATGGAGAGGAAGAAGAAATAAAATGGGAAAGGTAGGTGATATGTGTGTATGTGTGTGTGTGTGTGTGTGTGTGTGTGTGTGTGTGTGTGTTAAAAACCTATCAAAATAAAGAAGTAAAAATAGTTTTACTGATCTAGGTTTCATTGACTATAGCCTGCCAAAGTCAGGGTTCAACTATTTCCTCCTATTCTGCCTTCAGTAAGGATAAACAATAGATGATCAGGATTCTCCTTATAATACTTAAAAGTTCTATGACTTCACTAGTCTGGTGTTCCCCTTCCCCCTCCATTGATGAGGATAACAGTTTCTCCATACTTTAGTAGTTAGTCTTCATAAAATACTGTGATCAAAAAATTCTATTCTCCAAGCATCTCCACACTCAGCTAGTCTGTGCCCTGTACTTGAAGCCTTTCCAGCTTGGCAGGACCAGCTAGAATTTGCACTTGACTGGCATGCCCTTCAAGAACCCCAAGTCACTTTACAATCAAAGAATTTTACAATAAGAAGCAATTTCTGGGGCCATCTAATCTAACTCTTCTATTTTACAGATGAAGAAACTAAGGCCTGGGGAGGACAAGTGATTTGCCCAATGTCACACAGGCAATAAAAATCAGACACAAGATCTGAACCTAAGACCTCTGACTTCCTAGTTGCTAATCTATTTCCTGTATCCCCTTTTGTGTGTGTGCATAAAAACAATCCTGTTTCACATACCTATTACCTGTATGATCCTAGGTAAATCATAATATCTCTGAGCCTCAGTTTCTCATGAGAATAAAAGCACCTATCTCATAAGGCTGCTGAATCAAAAGGGAATCAAAAGAGATAATACAAACAGTCCCCTCATTATTCTGTTCCTTCAATTTACATTCACACTCTTAGATTCCATCTCCAGAGGGTGGCTACTACTTCAGCATCTATGGGTAGCCATACTCTCCTAACACTACAGCTCATGAACTCCCACCAGGATGCCTCCCATTAATATTCAGCCAGTAAACACAACTATTAGCCAAGATATTTTCTAAGATGGCATAGTAAAAATAGGAACTATACAAAGGGAATAGGGTATACAAGTAGAATATGTGTATGTGTATGTGTATTAAAGATAACCCACACCTCCCAGTTGTGCAGAGCTTACAAGTCTTTCTCTTTTTGAAGAGTCCTCTGACAGGTCCCCTTGGGTTCAATGTCTCTGTTCCGTTGGGTGGGTAGCTCATATAGATTCTCAGTGTTTTCTTCTTTCCACAGATCAATTTTTTTCTCCTTTTGAAAAAATAAAATAAATCTATATATTTATTTTTAGTTTTAAACATTCACTTCCATAAGATTTTGAGTTCCAAATTTTCTCCCCATCTCTTCCCTTCCTCCACCCCAAGACAGCATGCAATCTGATATAGACTCTATGTATACATTCACATTAAACGTATTTTCATATTAGTTGTATTGTAAAGAAGTGTTAGAGCCAATGGGAGAAACCACAAAAAAGAAGAAACAAAACATATGAGGGGGAGCAAATAATATGTTTTGATCTGCATTCAGACTCTAGTTCTTTTTCTGGATGTGGATAGCATTTTCCACCATGAGGCTTTTAGAGTTGTCTTAGATATTTGCATTGTTAAGAAGAGATAAGTCTATCAAAATTAGTCATTACACATTGTGGCTCTTACTGTGTACAATGTTCTCCTGGTTCTGCTCCCCACACTCAGCATCAGTTTATATGAGTCTTTACAGGTTTTTCTGAAGTCTTCCTGCTCATCATTTCTTACAGTACAATAGTATTCCATACATTCATATACCACAACCTGTTCAGTCATTCCCCAACCAATTGGCATCCCCTCAATTTCTTAATTCTTTGCCACCACAAAAAAGCTATTATAACTATTTTTGTACATGTGGGTCTTTTTCCCATTTATGTGATATCTTTGTTATACAGACCTAGAAGTGGTATTGCTGGGTAAAAGGTATTGCTGGGTAAAAGTGTATGCACATTTTTATAGTCCTTTGGGCATAGTTACAAATTGATCTCCAGAGTGTTGGATGAGTTCACAACTCCACCAACAATGCATTAGTGTCCCAATTTTCCCACATCTTCTCTAGCATTTATAATTTTCCTGTTTTGTCATATTAGTCAATATGATAGGTGTGATGTGGTACCTCAGAGTTGTCTTGATTTTCATTTCTCTATTAAATAATGATTTAGAGTATTTTGAAAATAAATTTTGTTAATATCTTTTATTTCTTACATATTTATAGTTATTCCAAGTATTCCTTTCCCTTCCCCTTCCAGAGAGACATCCCATATAACAAATATAATTTTAAAGAGGAAAAACATAAGTGCAATTGATTAATACATTAAGAAAGTCTGAAAACATTTCAAATTTATAATACCTGTGGGCCTCCTTCTACAATAGGGTGGGTTGTGGACATCCTCTTATATTTCTTCATTTGAGTCGTGTTTGATATTTATAATTTTGTTACATAAACTTTTGTTTTTTGAAGTGTCATTGTTCTTTCCATTTACATTGTTGTAATTACTGTATATATTGTTTTCATGGCTCTGCTTACTTCATTTTGTATCAATTCATATAGAGCTTTCCATGTTTCTCTGTATTTATCACACATACCATTTTCATAGCACAGTAACATTCATGTATCACAATTTGTTTAGCCATTCCCCAATTGATGGGGTTTGATTTTGTTTCTAAATTTTTAGCTATCAAAAAAAAATGCTGCTATAAATATTTTAGAGTATATATGGTTTTTCTTCTTATGCTTCCTTGGGGTTTAAGTTTAACTTTGAAAAGTTTTTTCAAAGGATATGGATATTTTAGTCACTTTTCTGCATAACTCCAAATTGCTTTCCAAAATGGCTACACCATTTTATAGTTCCATCAACAATGTGTTAATGCGCACAGCTCAATTCTCAGTTGTCAGGATTAGCTCATTCTTGAGTCCATAAGCAACTCTCTTCCCTGTTGTCAGGGGTCAAGTTCCTCAAAGCTACTCTCTTCCTTGAGTGTGTTTCTGTGTCTGTGTCTAATGTGTATGAGTGTGTGTGTGTGTGTGTGTGTGTGTGTGCATGTGTGTATACACTTGCACATGCACTCACTTCCTCAGTTGGTTCTTAATCTTTGAAGTTTGAGGCCTAATTGAGAGAGTTCCACTTCAGTGTGGCATGGTTGATTCAGTGAATGGAGAGGCTAGAGCTTTTATCAAGTGAGAACCTAGGACTACTTTCCCATCATGATGAAACATTAGAGAAAGAATGTATTGAATGTTTTAATCTTTTAGAAGTAAAAGATAACTTTAATTATTTTTCAAAAACTCAATAACATTGGATATTCATTCTCCTGAATTCATCCATTCTAGCTCTGAATCACTAATTGCCTATGGGACATTTCAATCAGTATGTCCCTTAGGCACTTGTCCTCTAAGCATATCTAAAGCAGATTATCTTTCCCCCAAAACCTTCCCCTCCTCTCAACCTTCCTATCTATTGAGGGCACCATCTTTCTTCTAGTAACTTGACTTCACAACTCTGTTGTCTTCCTCAGCTCCTCACTCTCTCTCTCACCTGAACTATTCAGCCAGGTGCCAAATCTTGTCATTTCTACCTCCACAACATCACTTGTATCTGACCCCTTCTCTCTAGTCACACATCCACCATGCTAATTCTGGCCTTCATCATTTCTTGACTAGACTATTAAAAAAATCTACTACCTAGCCGTGTGACCTTGGGCAAGTTACTTAACCCCAATTGCCCTAAAGGGGCGGCTAGGTGGTGCAGTGAGTAAGAGCGCCAGCCTCGGAGTTGGGATGACCCGAGATCAAATCTGGCCTCAGAAAATGAGCACCCACACATACATAATGACTAGCCGTGTAACCTTGAACAAGTTACTTAACCCCAATTGCTTTGAAAAAAAAATCTACTAATTGGTCTTCCAAACCCATCTCCCCTCTCTAGTCTATTCCCCACATAGCTGACAAATTAATATTCCTCAGGAGAAGGTCTGTTTATGGGACTTCCATGTTCAATCAACTCCATTGGGTTTGGATCACCTTTATAATTACATACACACTCCTTTGTTAAAACTCTATACAACCTGGCTCCAATTTACCTCTCCTTGTTATACTAAGACTTGTTATACTAAGGTATAACATTCCCCTTCCTATACTCTGCAATCTGTCCAAATTGTCCTTTGTGTCCATCCCATGACTCTCCAATCACCATCTCTGGGCCTTTGCACAAGCCATTTCCCCATCAGCCTGGAATGTATTCCAATAAATTCCTTGTTTCCTTACAAGTTCCTCTCAGTGCTATTTTTTATAGGAAGACTTTCCTAATTCATCCAGCTGCCCCTTCCTCACTCACAAGTACCTTAAAGTCATTTGGCATATTCTTATATATGCATGTGTGCCTCCCTTCCACCCTGGACCAACAGTTATAAGTTCCTTGAGAGCAGGATTTTGTAATTTCTGTCCTTTTAATCCTCAGTAACAAGTACAATGTCTAGTACACAGTAGGGGTTGATAAATATTTGCCGATTGGATCACTGAGTGACTGAATACCAGGCTTTCACAGAAAGCACTTTGAGGAACAGTGGCCTAAACAACATCAACTGAGTCAACTCTTACTTACCTGTGTGTAGGATAGCTACATGTGAATGGGCAAGCACAGAGAGTCACACATTCACACAGATACATGATCAGCCCCATTATTCTAGTCCAGGACCTCAATCCAATGTGTGTGTGTGTGTGTGTGTGTGTGTGTGTGTGTGTGTGTGTGTATCTAAATACATTCCATTATTGGCCTAAGCAGCATAGAATTAAGAAGGTAAATCTGTTCCTAAGAGAATCATAATGCATTCAAAATCCAAAGATAAATAATGTTTCTATTACTCATTCCTTTGGATTATTTGCATCATTCCTCCTCCTCAGTTAACACAATCGAAAGTCAACTGTATTCACTTTGAAACCCATTATGGGTCTCCGCATTGCATCCTCTATCTTCTTTTTGCTGTCTGTACCGTCTCAGTCCTAGTCACAGAATGGCAGAGCCTTTCCCATCCTTGTGCCTTTGCACTATCCCCCCCGCCGCCCCATGCCTGGAATACACTTACCCATATCCTTTGTCTCTTAGAGGGCACCTAGTCTGATTTCTACCTCACCAGGAGTCCCCGCCACAACATCCTCAATAAGGGATCATCTGGCTTCTGGGTAAACACCTCCTATGATGGGACCCATGACCTCCAGAGCAGTACACTTCACTTTGGGATAGCTCTGGTCATTAGGAAGCTTTTCTTAATGTTTTCCAAAATCTGTCTCTGTACCATCTGTCCATTTTTGCTAACTTGATCCTTTGGGGGGTAAATCCAATCCTTCCTTCCTCCCCACTCCCAGGAGAGTTCTTCCATTACTTCTGTAAGGTAACTGTGCTGTAAATAGAAACAAAGGTTCCGCTTGAAGACACTGATGGTGTACCCCACCCTCATCTTCTCTTCTCCAGATTAAATAGTCCACTCCCTCCACCTGGAACTGTCTCTAGCCTAATCATTATTCTAATCACCACCCCCCTGGTCACACTGTAACCTCGGAACAGAACACAATATTCTAACGGTGTCCTGAGCAGGGCAGACAGAAGACTGGGAGCCTCTCCATCCATTTCTTCCTTTTGGGCACTGTGCATAGGTGCAGACTGATTTTGAATTAGCTTTTTTGGCTTCCATTTCCTACCTCAGTACCCTGAAACAAGGGATTTGTGTGAATGATTTTGCCTCTGTTGAGTATAATGAATCAAGTTCCTGGATGAACAAGCCACCATTTTACATTTAAAGAAATAGTGGAAAGTTGGCAGGCTTCAGAGGCCAGAGCAGAAGCAGAGTGTGTGTGTGTGTGTGTGTGTGTGTGTGTGTGTGTGAGTCATCCCTGCCTGCTCAGGAGTCTGACTCAGAGTAAGGCCTTGAGAACAATATTTCTCTCCTCAATCCAGTCTTCTAGCTTAGTCATAGCTCCGGGGCATGAAAGAGTGGAGGGAACTGATTCATCAAATGGCTTAGGAGATTTTATTCCCGGGCTGTGAACAGAGTAGATGACCATGACCATGATGTGACAAACAACAGTGACACCTTTCTGCCCCCAAGCATCTTTCCCACTCAGATCAGTCAGAAAACAAGCATTTAATATGTGCCAGGTACTGAGCTATTAGGGACACAAAGAAAGGCAAAAACATATTCAAATAGAATTCGTTTGCCTTTGCCCCCAAACCTCACCCTCTTCTGTACTTCTAGGTTCCTGAGGAAGGTACCACTGTCTTTATAGTGTTCCAAGTTGGTAATTTGGGCATTATCTTTAACTGATTGCTTTTCTTCACCGTACATATCCAGTTAGTTACCAAAGCTTGTCTCTTATACCTCCACAATATCCCCTTCTCACTTCTCACATGGTCACCATGTCAGTTTAGGTTTTCACTTTTCACCTGGTCTATTGCAATAACTTCCTAATTGATCTCCCTCTAGGTCCTCAAGTGTGGCCCTTTGGCTGAATCCAAACTTCACAGAACAAATCCCCTTAATAAAAGTATTTGTTCTATAAAACTTGAACTCAGTTAAAAGGCTGTACCCAAGGACCTAGAAGGCCACATGTGGCCTGGATGTCACAGGTTCCCCAACCCTGATTCTAGTCAAATTGGTCTTGCTGTTCCTCATACATCCCACACTATTTCCCATCCATGGGCCTTTGCACTCCCTTCCCCCCGCCCCCCCCCCCCCCCAATGCCTGGAATATACTTACTCATATCTTTTGTCTCTTAGAATCTGCCTGGAATTTACTCCCTCCTCTATCAATGTATATGGAGGGGAGAAAACAAGACTAAATCAGGAACAACTGGTTGTCCAGTTTGGCTAAAGCACTGAGGAAAGGGAAATGACATAGAAAGAAGAAGTCAAGGACACTGGAAATAAATTTTGCTGACCCTCATTTTGCCTTGAGAAGAGCCCTTTTCTTACTTTTTAAATTTTGGATCCATTTAAGTTCTAATTTACGTCATAGCTTACTACACTGTTACTGTTGCCATTGCTAGTAACCTGAAACTCTAGCAAGGCACAGAGTCAGTGGCTTGTGGCAAACATTCAACAAAAGTCATCATATGGAGCAAGAGCTTAATGAAAGCTTGTTACTTGATTTGGGGCTTAGTTGGCTCTGGTCTGTAGAGGATAAGTCGTTTGAGGGTTCCCTGGGGGTTAAGTGACTTTCCAATGTTCACATAGCTACTATTCATTAGAGGCAGAACTCAAACCAAGGTCTTCTTGATTCTACAGCTGATCCCTTTACCCATGATGGGCTGCCTCTCTTGGTGCTTTAACTTGAAAATTGGTGCTTTCTGACATTCCTGTCTCCTTTGGGTACTCATAAGAAGACAAAATATTCACTACATGATTATTCCCAAATTAAAATTTTTTCTAGGCCTATTTATTCCAATTAATGACTTTTTATAAACAATAACCTGATTTGGTATAAACTGAACTTGTTTTTTTCTTATGTCAGCATGTGTTGGGTTACAAACAGTATGGTTTCATGGAAAGAACAAAGGATTGGGCATCAATAGTACAGACTTGGATCTGCTTCTTATGACCTGACCTTGGGCAATTTGACAATCCTAGTTAACATTTAGTAAGGTCTATGGGCAAGATGGTGTGCTCTAATGACTAGACACCCAACTCAAAGATCCTTTGCTCTCAAGGAGTTTATATTCTACTAGGCAAGTCACTTTCCCCCTCTTTGTCTCAGCTTTCTTCACTGTAAAAGGAAGGGATCAAGCTTAATGACCTGTGAGGTTCCTTCTAGTTCAAAACTTCTGTGATTCTATGATAAATTTTTGTGGTTAGAGCTGAATAATTGACCACAACACTTAGTGGTTAGTCTTGTTTGAAGGCAGGATTATGTCCAAAGACACCTAGTTCAAAACACCAATATATGAATTTCAGATCTAATTTTTTGGAGACTTCACAGCATTTCCTGAATTCTGGTTTATTTATTCTTATAATCCTGATATGACTCTAAAGGAGAGGAATGATTAGCCCTTTCTGTTAAAGCTGAGAATCCCAGTGGAGAGAAGACAGCTGTTTGGGTAATGTACAACATTTGCTCAGATATCTACAATCACTAATTTTACCCCAAGGCTATAAGAGAGAGTCAATATCATTCTTTGATGCTGGTGATCAAGTGTGCTGGTAAGATATGGTGTGTGAGTGTGTCTGGAATATAGTATGGAAAGGTTATGGAATGAGTCAAGTAGAACCTGGGTTTGTGAGTAGAACAGTGATAAAGGGAGCTGAGAGTTGGGAGGGGAGAGACAGAGACAGAGGAGAGAGAGAGACAGAGAGGAAAGAGAGAGACAGAGACAGAGAGAGACAAAGAGGAGAGAGAGAGACAGAGAGGAGAGAGAGAGAGACAGAGACAGAGAGAGACAGAGACAGAGAGAGAGTCGAGTATGCACAAAGCAAGAATACTATACTAGAGAGTGAATGATATGTGGAAGAAAGATCCAGGTCTGGGCGTTTGGGCTTTGGGCCTGATTCTTTGTCGTGGAGGTGAGTCCTAGAACCAGGTCAAGGCAGGTGAGCCCTACCTAATTGGAAAGATTATAGGCCTTTGGTCCTCTGCTGATCTCAATGAAAGCATATCAGCCTTTGGGGAACTGAAATGTCTAAACTCTGGCAAAAGTAAATATCTACTGGACTTCATTCTGAGTCCTTAAAAAATCTTTCTGAGAAAAGAGAGTGCCCAAAGAGAAACCAAAGTCAGAATGCAAGCATAATTAGGTGAGCCTAAGTGGGTTCATAGCATATACAGTGATATTCAGACTCTATACAAAATGTGTGTAAAGTACCCAGAAATTAGCTAATAGTCATAGCTTTGGTGATTTTACAATCATGGACAGACTTCAATCTACACTACAGAGTAGAGTCTTCTCTCCTTCTGTCTGCCTCTTGCATTCTGTTGCTCTAAATTGGTGGGGTTTGGGTGGTGGTGAAAAGGGAAGAAGGGAGGGAGAGAGAATGTGCTTAACGATGAGTAAGAGACACAGGGACCAGCTACATCTGTGGGATTTTTTTGCTGGGATTGGCTATTTTTGAATGCATTTAATGGGTCAGAAGTGGTCAAAGACCCTTCTAGCAAGCAAACAAGATAATTAAGTCTTGGGAAAGAACTACTCTTCTGAGTTTGAATTCATACCAAATCCTGAATTCTGTATCCTGGTCTGATAAAAAAAATTTGACTCAAAATCTCTGTTTTTATATCTGGTGATTGATCCTACAGGTAGTATTGAGTCAAACATACTGAAGAAATGACATTGTTTTATCTTTTTGCCTGTCCAAGGAAGAAATCAAACTGTACTTTGCCTAAGTAGTCTTTATAAAGATTGGGGAACTTTATCCTAACTCCCACTCACTTTGGCAAGTTGTGTTTTCTAGAGTGAGGCTAGCTTTGGGGTCTGTTCTTCACTGAGTTTGGCTATCTGGAAGCATTGATATGGACTTTAATCATGGGCCTATAACAGCTTGCTCTTCTGATCTTTCAAAGCTCACAAGATCACAACCTAGTTTGCTTCATGTCAAATATTCCTAAGGCAGGAAAATCTAGACACAACAGAACAAAGTTATATAGTTGTAGGTTCATATTGACCCTGGTGGGGAGAGGATGTATTTGGTGCCAGCTGTCTCTCTTCTCTGTCTCTATCAGACTGTCTCTGGCTATTTCCCATCCCCATCCCCCTCCACCTCCACCCAGAGGCTTATGGCAGTTTTTGCTTCCTCATTTTCACACAACTGGGCAGGAAAGAAACACACACACACACACACACACACACACTCTCTCTCTCTCTCTCTCTCTCTCTCTCTCTCTCACCAGTTATTGTCTTTTAAAAACACATTCAGTTCTGGCTCAGCAGTCAATAAAAAGCCTATTTCTTAACCATGTAGCTAGCAGATCAGAAACAGTCATACCTGCACATGTTCCAAAGTTCATGTGGGGATTGCGTCAGGCTGAGCATGTTGTGTATACTCATCACAGTCGAACTCTCCTTGCCTAATCTGCTGTCATGCCTAGAACTCCTGGGTCCTGATCAATCCTGTTTTCTGGGGGGCACTTCCAGATAGCAGGATAGCAATAGGCTTGTGGACATTTGGTGGATCTCTTATTTTGTTATGCGTCCTGTTATCTGGTTGTTAAGAAATATAATTTGCTTATTTTTGTCATTCTCATGGTAAAAAGGAGCTATATTCAACATTTAAGTATGTATGTCTGGTTCTCTATAAAGTCAACACCATTGTACCAATGTCACATGGCCAGTGCTAATTGACATGCAGTCATTTCAAAAGGAGGCAGAATTAGCCAGTGCATCAGGACTCAGATCTAATTTAGATGGAGTAGTCCCACAAATCCACATACCACTTGATGAGTTGGCATTGTTGGTAGAGAGAATCAGAGCAGGGGACAGAAAGCTGCTGACTCCCCAGTAGCTATAGAGAACATAGAACTTACTCAGCATTAAAAGTGTTAAGCCTCTCATAGGTGAACAGCATTGTACTCCCATTATGGGCATAGGGGAATATAATGTACTAGGAAGACTGATTCCTTTAACTGGGTTTTTAAAATGTTAGTGCATTTTTATTTTTGGACCACAATAATTTCCACATAAACATTCCCCCTCCTCACCAATCCCCACCCAAAACAAAACAAGCAAATAAGCAACACTTCTATGTGGTACACTGGAAGGAGCACAGTGGGGAACAATCTGAGTTCAAATCCTGCTTCTGATGAATAATATCTATGGGACCCTAGAAAAGTCACTACTTCCTATACTGTAGTTTTCTCATCTGTAAAATGAAGGCTCTGGTTTAGATGGTTTCTTTCAGAATTTATGATTCTATGGTCACCTAAAATATACAGTGACCTAGACTAACATTCTACCCATAGAGGGGAGATTTAAGGAGAAGTTAAAACAGAACCTGGTACTGTTATTGGACATTCCAGAGTCATGTGGCAGAGTTGAATGCTTACAAAGAGAGATTAACACATGTGGTGCTCCTGAGAAAGGGAATAGTGTAATTGCATTGCTTGGGATTCCCAGAAACCATGCCTGATACAGGTGTGTCTCCTTTGCCACAATGACCCATGAGAAGACAGCTAAGTAAACTCTGTTTTTGGCCTGTATTTCAGTGACAGGAGGTCAGCCTTCTGGTCCAGGCAAGTACTTGATCATAAGGCCTTCCTAAAATGGATTGGGCTGCATCTCCAATAGAATTACACTCTCCCCCAATCAACCTCTGGAATGTTTAAGAGCCCCCAAAATAATAAATTCGTTCCTGCTTTTCCCCTTCCCCCCCTAACCCAGTAGATTTTATTTCTCAGGGAAGAGATGGAAAGACTTTGAGGGAGGTCAATTTGGAACTGAGGCCTTTAGGCCCCACCAAGGTAAAGTGTAATGACTGGAGCTGGGAAAGGTGGGCTCTAACCAACCTAGGAACCTTGGCAGTTGGACCAAGTTTAAAGAGTACTGTGGGGCCCATAGGCCTGCTCTAGTCTCAGTCTAAATCTCAGCAAAAGGCCTAGGGGCTAAGGTAAGCTCAGGGCTAATAATTGGGAAAGTCAGGGACAATGTGCAGGTGCTGAGAGCCAGGGGTGAGTGAGGGAAGCAAACCAACATTCTCTGAAAGCTTAAACCATACGTGTCCTCTAGGCCTTTACTGACTACAATATACTATCCAACTAGAAAACATGAGTGAATTAAAAAAAAACAAAACACATTTATTAGGAACTTACTGTGTGCTAAACATAGCAGATACAAATATAAATCCAAAGAGCTCTTGTCCTCAGTAGGGGAATGGTGACCAGGGTGGGTGAGAACTTTAGACAAGCAGATTGATAAATACTTTCCAGGAACGTGACAGAGTAGAGGTTGCAGGACTGGAAAGGGGTAATGGGGAGAGAAGAGGAATGACCTCCATGTCTGTGCATATCTAATTATCCCTTCTTTACAATTGTAAAAGCTGAAATTGGATGGGGGTAATTAGTAATTGTTTATATTTTTATATATTTTAAGGTTTAACAAAACACTTTCTTTACAACAACCCTGTGAGGTAAGAATTATGTATTATGTATTACGTATTAAGATTCCAATTATACTGATGAGGAAATTGAGGGGCAGAGATTTAATCTAACTTATGGAGGGTCACACAGCAAGTTAGAACTCTTGGTGAGAAAACCAAAGCAATTTAGCGAGTGTTCTGTAACATATGGTCTTGAGAGACACTCAGAGCACTAAGAGATTCAGTGACTTGGCCAGGGTCACCTGGCCAATATATGTTAGAGGTGGTCTTAAATTCATGTTTCCTTGACTCCAAAACTGGTTCTCTAATCAATATACTATGATGCCTCTGTATTGTTAATGTAGAGAAAATATAACAAGTCTAGGTAATTCTAAGCTTCTCCAGCAATCCTAAATTAAGTTTTCCCCAAACTCAGTTTGGCTATCTTGAGCTGATAGTTAGCTGAGAGTTCTTCTCTTTTTCCTCCTCCTCCTTCTGCCAATCCTGGGTTACCTTCAGTTAGTCAGGAACTTCCTGATAGGCAAGCTGTCAATTTGTTGACGCTCCATCAATAGTACTATCTTCAATTCAACAAACATTTCCTAATCCTGACTATGCAAATACTGTGCTACATGCTGAAATACAAAGACAAGAACAACACAGTCCTCTCCCCCAAGATGTTTTGGGATATTTTTTTCCCAAACACATCAAGCCCAACTTTTATTGGATATTGAATTTTATCTTTGCCTTTCCAAGGAAGAAATTAACAAGAGAACCAAACAGATGTATAGGAAAACTTCAAATTACCTCAAAATTAGAATATTTTGACCTGGCACAACAGATAATCAGAAAAGACACCTCCATTACTTAAATCCAGTTTTACTACTAAGGTGGGGCAGGGGCATAACGAAGTACAGAAAGAGGAAGCACCAAAAGCAAACTTTCCTACTTCAGAATTTCACCTAACGTGAACACATATGTACAAAAATTTAGCAGCTCTTTTTGTGGTGGCAAAGAACTGGAAACTAAAGATGCACCCATCAATTAGGGCATTGCTTACGGAATTATTAATGTAATAAGATGACAAAAAGTTTCAGAGAAATTTGTAAAGATTTATATGAACTGATGTAAAGTGAAGTGAATAGAACGAAGAGAACAATTTATGAAATAACAGCAACATTGTAATAATGAGCAACTTTGAAAGACTAAAGAATTTTGATCAATGCAATGACCATGATTCCAGAGGACTAAACCTGACAGAGAGGTGATGAACTCAGCATGCAAAATGAGACACATCTTTAGACATGGCCAATGGAAGAATCTGTTTTGCTTGTTTGTTACAAGTATTCTGTTTTCCTTTTGTTTTTCAGTGTTGGGGGTCAGGGGAGAGGTGGGAGGGAAATAAAATATTAATTGAAAAAAATGAATTTAAATTTAAAAAACCCAGCATCATTAAATATCTCCCCTGTATAGTCATTAAGGGCAGAATTACACCTATAATTAAAACATCTGTGGGGACTAGGAGATGAGGTATGAGTTTAAAGCTAGGAGGTTCACAGGGAGAGAGGTGATGACCTTATTAATAGCATTATTACATACCCAAATTGATCAGCACTATCAGTGCACAATTTCTCACCATAAATCAAAGGATATGAGTAACACAAGGTCTCCTTGTCCTCAGAAAAGATCTTAATCCATATGAGTTAAGGGACACAGTCTAGGGGAGATTAAATTAGCTGAAATTCTCCAGGTTCAGTATAATAAAAATGGAAAGAACTTAAGAAGCTATATAGTTCAATTCCCTCCTTTTAAAGATGAGGAAACAGAGAGGTGTGGAGTGATTTGCCCAAAGATACACTGGTAGGAAATAGTCAGGATTTGAACCCAGGCCTTTTGCCTCTAAACCTAGGGTTCTTTCCAGTGCACATGCCTGTTAGTAAGGTTCATAGAATTCAGAACTTGAAGGAATCTCTCCCAACCCACTTGTTTTACAAATAAGAAAATTGATGCCCAGAAAAGCTGAGCAATGTTCAGTCACACAGCTTGGCTTCACAGTCTGGTCCTTAGACTCCCCAAATTTTGTGCTATTGTAGAGTAGGTATTTGGGTTTTGTTTGAAACTCATCAGGTCACTTGGAACTCTCCAACAAATCAGTTCCATTCATTACAGTTATCTCTTCCACATTGCAACTTTCCTCATTGCAGTTTGGATATATGGAGAGTTGGCATAAGAAATTAAAGAATATTTGGGGAGTTTTGTGGAAGCCACAGACAACATGAGAAAGGCCAGCAGATGATGGAGAAAAAATTTAGAAACTCTGAAATACATTTCATATATATGTATATAACACACACATATAGATACATGTATATATCTATGTATGTGTATGTATATATATGTATATGTAATATTGCATAATATCAACCCAAATTTGATATTGTATAATATCAACTGAAATTTTAAAATAAGGTATTGTATACACCCCATTAAAGAAAAAATTCAGAATTCTTCTCTGGTGTGAAAGGAAGGCCCAAATTTATACTCAGATATCCTAGATCGCTGGGACACCCCTAACATTCCCCATCCCCTCAGCCTCTTTGAGGTTTAAGGGATAACTGTGGATAACAAGCGTTCACTAAGTGCCTACCCTGAACCAGGCCTTGTGCTAGGCACTAGATAGTCCCTGACCTTAAGAAGTTTACGGTGTATTGGTTCACCAAACATTAATTAAAGGTCAGTGAACATATCACTGTACTCAGCCTAGGAAGTCAAAAGACAAATATAATGTGGTATAATGGAAAGAGCACTAGCCCTGGAGTCCCAGGAACTGGGTTCTAATTCTACCTTTGATGATTACTACTTGTGTAATCTTGGACAGCTCTTTTCACCCCTCTAGGCTTTACCTGACCATCTATAAAATGAGGAGGGGAGGTGGGGTATAGAATGCCAGGCAGCCTCCAAACTCTGTTCTAGTGCTAGTTCTATGATTCTTCCATCCTGCAATCTGAGGATAGCACTCCAAAAATAGGTCCTTGTATAATGCAAAATAGATCATTACGGAAGCAAAGGAAAGATCCAGACAAAGTGCTCTCTTAGTTAAAACCACATCAAATGCTTTTCAGTCTCTGGGGGATCCTTCATTAGGCAAACAGTCTCCGGAGCAAGGCAAGGCCCATTGAGCCTCTCTTGCCAACAAAGAAAGGCTGGAGACGCCCACACTGAAGGCTCTGTCTCATGTCCTCAGGCCAGGCCAGAGTCACCGCTCCACAGTTTGCCCAAGAGCTGAGCTGTTGAGCCAGGTGGCCCAGCTGTCCTGCCTCAACTGAGCTACCAGCATCCTGTTCACTATTCACTTATTGAGGCCATCTGGCCTCTTATCTCTTAGATTTTTCTTCAATCATGAACGCACTGCTAAAGCCACCTTATGGTGGTTCCCTTTAAAGGGGCTGCGTTGGTATTCTATTTTAGATAAACATAGCTATCAAGCCTATTCATTCTATGCCTTTGCTGCAGGATTTTTTTTTTTATTGTGTTTAATTCAGAAAGCAGGGAAATTGTTCTTCCTGACAGCAACAACATAAGTTTAACCTTGTGCTACCATTACATGGTCTCCTAGTCCAGTGCCTTTCCCTCTATTCTATGTTGTCTTATATTGTCTTATATTTAAAGAAATACCAGTAGACTTTGACTATTTCTCATAGAGGTTACTTTCTTCAGATTGAGTCTAATTTACTTCCCATTCCTATCTTCTTTATACTTCCTCTGATATCAACTCCTTTAAGCCCTCATCAGGTCTTCAACCTCTCCCTTTTCTAATCCACCCTTCACACAGTCTGCCAAAGTCATCTTTCTAATAATGCCCAGTTCTAATCATCCTCTCCCCTGCTGAGCGGCTCCTCATCGTTTAGAATACAAGTTCCCAAATCATCCTTTTTGGTGGTTCTGAATCAGACAAAAATGAGGTCCAAGTGATTCTCAGTCCCCCTTCTTGGCCTCCCTGACCAGTCATTCTATCTTGCTCCACACGCTCTCTCCGGCCACCTACAGCAAATTCCACAACATATACCAGGATATTTCCCCTTCTCCCACCTTCCCAGCTATACACTGCTGCTTGAAGCCCTGGGATAACTCCATTTCCAGTATGAACCCCTATGGACAACAATAAACTGCCTGAATCCATTCCTCAGTGACTAACATACTCTATTATGAATATACCTGACATTCCCTCACCCTCCCAGTGATTCTTAACCTCTTAATCCTCCTGAACTCAATTCCATCAATGTTCCACTCTAAAGCTACTTGGCCCTTCCATTATGGTCTCTGGAATGCCTGCTCTACAACTAACAAACTAACTTTCATCTTAAATCTCTTTTTCTTTCTTGCTCTATCCATCCTCTTACAGTCACTGAGACCCAGTTCCTTGCTGATGATACAGCCCCCTGGTCATGCTTTCCAACACTGGTTGCACTTTTACTTCTACCTCTGGTCAGGGAATTGTAATGCTCCTTACTTTCAATTGCCACTTGCAGATTTTCTCTCTACCACCTTCACTCAGTAATCTCTCCTCCTTGGAGGTTTATTCAATTCATATTTATCACCAAACCAAGCTTCTGGTGTCCATTGTCTACAGAATTCCAGGATGCTCTCCTTTCTTTTGAAATGAGTTTAATGACTGGCTCACAGACTTTCCAACCAATGGTTGCCCTCATATTAGAGGATGTTGATGTGCTTATATATACTCCAAACATCGTGACCTTCAGGTCTTCAACTTACTCATTTTCAAAGACCTCTTCTACCCCAGCTCAGCTATGTAGAGATAGTAAAAACCTTGATTTTACCATCATTTACAAATGTACACTTCCCTCTTTGTGAAGTCTGAAATTTCTATATTTGATTATAATCTGTTGTCATTCTACCTTTCCACCTTCCTTGAAAGCCCCCAACCTGTTCATCCTCATCACAACCCTCTATCCTTCTACCCCTTAGTTTTTTCCCAGGCCATTACTCCTATACTAGCTACACTTTCTTCCCTTTTCGATCTTAACCTTCTGGTTTGGGTCTGGATAGCACAAATGCAGAGGAGGAGTGCAAATCTGCTCCTGTCCCTGGGCCCTGTTAGCTTGCTAGAAGGCTTTGCAGGTCTGCAGTAACAGAATTCCACCACTATTCCTGTTCTCTGCTCAGTACAAGGTCTCCTCAGGTTCTATCTCCTCTGGTTTCTTTCTCTGGTTCACAGCTATAAGTCCCATCCTCAGTCCATGCCGGATTCACAATCTGATTCCAGGGTCAGAGTTTTATTTCTGTTCCCTGACCAGGTAACAACTTTGGGCCCCATCATCACTCTGGTTACACGGATCCTTGCCTTGTTACACACCATAGCCTTCAGCCCAGTCCCTATACGGGAAGGTTCTACCTGGGAATTCTTCACAGAACCCCAGTACCAGTACAAGAAAGACTCTGAATGGTTCTCTCTCCTGATCTAGGCTGGAAAAATGACCGACCATGGTTTTACCTTGGATTTCCCAGTGACTACTTAGTTTGATGCTCTTTCTCATTTTTTTTTTTTTGGTGTAGTCATGGGAAAGAGCTAGGCTGTATTATTTCCTCCTACACCATATCTTTCGGAAGTCCAGCATCTTTAGTATGACATTCAAGGCCTTCCATAATCTGACTCCAACCTTCCTTTGCAAATTTATTCATGGTACATCTCCCCGACTTTGTACATATAGCCAAGCTGGACTTTTACTTTTCTTTGATCTTGTACTGTTATCTGCTACCTCCAAACCCTCCTGTTCTAAGCCTCCCCTCCTTATGTCTGGAATGTACTGTACTGCTCCATCTCCATCTCCTAACAGGCTCCCTCCTTCCAGGCCTACCCAAGGGCCACCTCTTTCATGCAGTTTCCTCTGATCTCCACCACTACACATGAGCCAACCTCTCAGGCTTCTCTTGTTTAGTCTCTCTCATACACTTCTGATTTTCTTCCTTATACAGATTTCTTATCCCTTTCCTTCTAAACTAGAAGCCCCTTAAGGACAAGAATTTTTCAACTCTTGTATCACCAGAGCTAGAACAGTACCTTGTACACAGAAAGTGCTCAGTACACATTTACCAATTTCTGAACTCAACTTAATTTTTCATCTTTATATTCCAGTGTCTAGCCCAGAAACTAAATGTTTCTTGGTTGAATTGAATTTAGCATTTCTCTTTTGTTATCTCTTGATAACAACCTCTCTGCTATTTGCCCTTTTAATCTGACTCTTGGGAAATTAACCCAGTTTAAAGAAAATTACACAACATTGAATTGGAAAGAAGAAAAAAAGAAGGTTCATTTTGGAAAATGCATCCTTTTTTACCAAAACAAGGATCACTGAGCCTCTTTTCTATTGTCTCAGCTACATTCAAGACTCCCCCTGACATATGTGGGTGTACAGAGTATAATCTATTTATTTCTATAGAGACAATCACCATGGTATTTAGATGCCTTGATCAGCTATTTTCACATTAAAAAAAAGAGACAATAAGCAAGGAATGAACCATTTTTTTTGCTTTATTATGGGGAGGAAGGAAATGAACATTTATTAAGCACTTACTATGTGCTAGGCACTTTACAAATGTTGCCTCATTTGATCCCCACAAAACCCTGGGAGGTAAGTATTATTATCACCCCAATTTTATAGAAGAAGAAACTGATATAAGACATCGGTTAAGTTACTTTAGATAGAATACTCAGCTTCTCTAGACCTCATCTCTAAAATGAGAGATGTTATGGGGCGGCTAGGTGGCGTAGTGAATAGAGCACCAGCCCTGGAGTCAAGAGGACCTGAGTTCAAATCCAGCCTCAGACACTTAACACTTATTAGCTGTGTGACCTTGGGCAAGTCACTTAACCCCAATTGCCCTGCCTTCCCCCCTCCAAAAAGCAAAATAAAAATGAGAGATGTTCACTGGGTGCCCTTTAAGCACCTTTCCAGCTCTAAATCTCTTACTCTAAGAACTTGTTCTTTCTGGGCTTCAGTTCCCCTATCTATAATATGAATGAGTTAGGTTAGCTGATCTCTGAGATACCTTCCAATTCTATTTAACTTCAGAGAGCAACTTCAGTTGCCTTGACATAGATTGTCCTTGATGTCCTTAACTTGACCTTGACCTTGCCATGTGGCCAGTCTGTCTTCTGTTTCTACCATACATTTCCTTTAGAAGCTATATAGTTCAATTCCCTCCTTTTAAAGATGAGGAAACAGAGAGGTGTGGAGTGATTTGCCCAAAGCTACACAGGTAGGAAATAGTCAGAATTTGAACCCAGGCCTTTTGCCTCTAAACCTAGGGTTCTTTCCAGTGCACATGACTGTTAGTAAGGTTCACAGAATTCAGAACTTGAAGGAATCTCTCCCAACCCACTTGTTTTACAAATAAGAAAATTGATGCCCAGAAAAGCTGAGCAATGTTCAGTCACACAGCTTGGCTTCACATTCTGGTCCTTAGACTCCCAAGGTCACACAGCTAATAAGTGTTAAGTGTTAAGTATTAACATCTTATACTCCTGTCCTTCAAAGTTCCCCATTGGTAATATGCTGAAGCCTGTTCATACCATGTTCCTCTCCATTTCCCTCTGTGTGATATTCATTTTCCATTCTTCACAGACTATTCTGTTCCATGTCTTGCAATCAGACAAAAAAAAACCCCACAGCAGAATATCAATGTTAAAAAGTTCATAGCCTCACAGATTTAGAGTTAGAAGGGACGTCAGAAGTTGTTTAATGCAATACCTTCATGTTATAGGTCAGGAATCCCAATGTGAGCTACTCAGTCAGATGGGTGGTGATAGTCAGGAGAAGAATATGAGCTCAGATCTTCTGATTCCCAAGGTAGTGTCCCAAGCTGCCTCTCAAAAAGTGAGTCTTCATTTCTGGAAGAAGCTTGGGACCCTTAATGGAGCTCTGCAGTTTCCTAAAGGTGACCCAGCCTGCATTCTTTCTTCATAATCAAAGTCTTTACAACATGGTATAATTTTCTAGAATGTATACTCACTGTCAAGGTCTTTGAGGACAGGTTATTCTCTACTATCCCATAATGAGGAATAAGAGTAGAACTTTGCTTAGGGTGAGCAGAAAGGCATATTTTAAACATTAAAGTAGAAATGTGAGTTACTATTATTTTTTAAAATTTTAGACCAGTCTAAGTACATATACTCTCCTAATTGGTTATATTTCTACAAAGAATCATAAAATATTAGAACTGAGACCATAGAAAATATATGGTCTAGTAGTTATGAACCTCAAATCTGTGAACTTTCTTTAAAATTTTTTGATAACTGCATTTCTGTTTCTGTTCTGTTTGATAACTGCATTTTATTTATATTGATAAATTTTTATTTTATACATTTAAAAACATTATTCTACAAAGGGGTCCATAGGCTTCATCATATTGTTAAAGGGGTCCATAATACACACAAAAAGAATTAAGCACCCCTGCTCTAATCCAACCTGATTATTTTGATTTTAAGCAAATTGAAGGCCAGAGAAGTCAATGGATTGTTGAAAGTCATAGGTGATTCTATAAATATGTATTTCTGTGGTTATATAATAGTACTCAAAAGCTTCAAAAACCAGTAATTTTGTCCCTCCCTTTCATAATTCAGGACGAAGTATTCTGTGCCTTAGTAGATGGTTCTGTGAGTTTCTTCATTCAAAACAATGACATTGCAGGGTGGTCAATCCTTTGTTAATTAATTTCTCTGAACTGTATAATATACTGATATTTAGCCCATGTTTGCACCTCAGGCAAAGGCTAGGGCAGCCATGACCAGACCTTAAATACAAGACCTAATGCCAGAAGCGATAGGGTCTAGGACACAGACTGTGACACAGAGCCAAGTGAATGTTCCATGTGTGGGATAGCTTCAGGATGAACCTCATCCCCTATCATCTTGAGATTCCTGTACTATGAGTTCAATAAGGTTCCTGAGGACCTAGGACTTTGGACTGAGATTCCTGACACTGATACTCACCAACTCTATAGTCTGGAGAGGGAACACCTACATTAATACCAATATCCTTCACTATAGGACTTTGGAAGGTAAAGGCCCCAACCAATTTTTACTTGGAAACTTCTTTTTTTTGAGATTTATTCTATTTACTTAAATCATACATATAACATATGATATTACTGCTCTGTTCTCCAGATGCCCAAGTCTGACAGTCTTAGTTTTCAACACAATCTCTATCTTCATTCCTGGGGACTTGATATATGTGAGTGTGGGTGTGAGTGTGTGTCTGTGTTTGTGTGTGTGTGTGTGTGTGTGTGTGTGTGTGTGTGTGTGTGTGCTGATGATCTTTCAAACACCCTACCATCCTGATCTTGACTCATGTTTTATAGATTTAGTCAATCTCAGCAACTCACAGGGATGGTCATAACTTATATCTCATCCTAAGCCATAACCATGTTAAATCTATAATCTTGAATTCTGAAATTCACTTTTCTTACAACTATTTCCTGCCTTTTCATCTCTCTGCTTATTCCTAAATCTATTGTTTGTCCTTACACAACTTCAGTCCTTCCATCCTTTCATGTTCTCCCAGTCCTACAGGCAGCAGTGGATTGAGTGCTGGACCTGGAGTTAAGAAGGCCTGAGTTCAAATCCAACCTCAGAAACTTACTAGTTGTGTGTCCCCGGGAAAGTTCCCTAACACTGTTGTCTACCTCAGTTTCCTCACTTGCAGATTGGGAATAATTATTACACCTACCTCTCATGATTGTTGTAAAGATCAAACAAGATAATATTTGCAAAGCATTTAGCATAGTGCTTGGCACATAAAAATGTTTAATAAATGCTGGCTCCCATCCCCCCGCTCCCATCCTCTCTTTATAACTTTTACCTTATAGTTAACTAATTTAGTTATGCTAAATTAGGGTGTAGTTCACCCTTAATTTCATTATACCCCCATCCTACCACCATTCAGACCCTTTAATCATCAACCCACAATCTGCCTTCTCTCCTACTCTCAAGCTGCTGAATGTTACTGAAGGAAGTCACATAAATATTTTGATTAGGTCTGCTACAAATTCTGTTTAATCTTAATTAAGCACTTATTGCTATACAGCAAAATTTTTTTTTGCTTCATAGGTTTTCTACCTTCTCCCCCAGCAGCTGTTCTAAACCTTATCTTCTTTCTTCAAGTTCCCATCACCTTCTCTCTCAGCAAATATCTTCACTTCTACTTTATTGAAAAAAGAGGTCACCTGTCATAAATTCCCTCATCTCCCCTTCTCCATACCTAAAAACTCAATTTTTCCCATCTTTTCTTTCTGTACTCTTCTCTATGATGAAGAGATAGCCCTTCTCCCTGCCAATGCCAACCCTTTTGCTTGCATCTCATCACTGCCAGGAGCTTGCCCCGTGGATTATTACCTCCTTCTTTCTCCCTGATTTTCCATTTCCCTCTATGCATCGACTCTTTTCTACAAGCATACTCTAGCCTACTTCCTTCTCTGAACCTTTTGATGCTTGCTGACCAACCCCCTTCTTGTGGATACGCTCTTATTTTTGGCTTTCATAACTATTCTCTCTTAGTTCTCCTTTTTGCCTGACCACTCTAAATCATATTTTTACTAGGTCATCATTCATCTCTTTTCCCCTGAGCAAAGATGGTCTCTTTGGCTCTCCCCCATGTCCTTTCTTCTCTCTATCCTTCCTCCCACAGTGATGTCATCTGCTCTCTTGGGCTCAATTACATTAAGCTAGCACAGATGTCTCCCAAATCTATCTATTCAGTCCTAATCTTTCTCCCGAGTTCTGGTCACCAATAATCAATGGCTCATTGGACATCTCTTCATTTATGTCCCACAGGCATCTCAACCTCAATATGTTTAAAATGGAACTCTATTATTTTACACACCCCCTCCCCCAACCTGTCCTTCCTTCTGACTCCTCTATTTCTATTGAGGGCATCATATTCCCAGAATCTTGGGATCATCCCTGCCTCTTCCCTCTCTCTCTCTACCAAAATGCAACTAGTTGTCAAATCTTACCTATTCAACTTCTAAAATACCTCTCACATATGTTCTTTTCTCTCTACTTACACATTGTCTAGGCCTCTTATCTCCTCTTTCCAAATTTACTATATGTTAAAGCCTCCTGACATCCCTGCTTTCTTTTCTTTCCTTTCCAATCTTTCCTTCATACAACTGCCAAAATGATCTTTCTTAGGCACATATCTAACCATGTCACTCCCCTGCTCAAAAACCTTCAACGGATCCCCATTGCCTCTGGGATAAAACACAGAATTGTTAGCCTAACGTTTAAGATCCTCCACAGTCTGACTCCCACCTACTTTTCCAGGTTTACTTGCATAGTAAACAAACAGTTGCCAGACAGAGAAACCAGGTTTCTCCCCAGAATTGACTCTTTATCTCCTGTCTTCATACACTCACACCCCTTGCCCCTCAGTGTCTAGAATGTACTTCCTCATCTCTGCTTCTAAGAATTCTATCTTCTTTCAAAAGCTTGACTCAGGTGCCACCTCCTACATAAAGACTTCCTTGATATTCTTGTTGTTAATACTTTTTCTCTCTTTAAATGACCTTGTCTGTATTATTTGTGCGTGTTTCAAGTACACTTCTGTGTAGTCTAATGTAACATATTGAAGACAGAAATTAAATGCCTCTCTTAGTATCCATTGCTCTTCATATAGTACCTGATACATCATAAGAGCTCAATAAACGTTTGCATTTCTGAATCATCTAGAGAAGAGGTGGGGAACCTGTGGCCTCAAGGCTGCATGTGGCCCTCTAGGTCCTAAGTGAGATTCTTTGACTAAATCCAAACCCAAAAGGATTTGTTCTGTGAAATTTCGACTCAGTCAAAAGGCCACACTTGAGGACCCAGAAGGCCACATTCGGACTTAAGGCCCCACTCCTGCTCTAGATTGCCTGTATCAGAGGTAGCTTCTGACTCTAAGATTCTGTGTGCTTCTTTGATTAGGTCCATATTAGGTCCTTGTAGGGCCTGCGATAGTTGTGAGAACTTCCTCTCTTCTCATATGGCCTTCAAGTCAAAATTACCTCCATGGTCATACTGAGAGGGCCTTTAATGGAGGATCACAGTAACCAATGAATAGTATTGGCATGAAGGTTCAGTTTCCCTTCCTCTTCATATTAGTCTCTTTGCTTTCCTCTTCACCCTGACTAAGATACATAATAGGCTAAGTATTATATTGGAAAATCTTTTTTTCTTAATAAATGAAGAAACTGAGGCAAACAGTGACAGATCCAGGATTCAAAAATCATGTATTGCAACTAAGATTCAGCGTTTTTCCCATTACATAGTGATCTATAAAAGGCATTTCTGACTAGTAGAAATCAGAGTGGTGAGAATGCATAAAAGCCATAGATATTAACAATAGAAAAAACATGGTAGCCCTTTGGTGTCCATGAATAATTCAGCAGGTGCTGCTTCAGTTAGCCCCTCATGGGCTTTTTAAGCCTTCCTTGGTTTAGCTAGTAAATAACATATATGTAGAATTCAAATATACTTATGGCCCTATACATTCCCAGGGCCCTAATTAACCCCAGAGGTTTTTTAGCAATGCTGACTTCAGTACATAGTGGATTAGCCAGAATGGATAAAGTAATGATGAGAAAGGTGAATAAACTATGATTTTATCATAGATTCTCAATCAAGCAATCATTATCAAGAATTTATTCAGCACCTGCTGCATCAATACTATGCTCCAGTTTATGTAGGGGCAAATGCATTGGATCTGGAGGTGGAACGTCTTTGTTTAAATGAACTGTTTCATACTAAGTGTCCTTGGCTAAGTCATTTAACCTTTTGTGCCCTCATTTTCTTCATTCCTAAACAAAAACAAAAACAAAAAAAGGAGCTGGACTAGGGGATTCCTAAATTCCTTCCTAATTCAAAAGACTATGATTCTCTGGAAGGTCCCACCATCCCCCCCTTCTTCCCCCTCCCCATGACAACATAATAAGGTCATTTTTCTCTCTGCTATGGGCTGTTGGAAACCCTGAGAATAGATACAAAACACAGTAAATTTGAGAATTAAAAGTGGTTGTAGAAAGATGGAGAGAAGAAATAGAAGAGGAAGGAGAGAGGAAGATAGGGACAGAAAGGTTCAGAGAAATGCAGAGAGACATAAAAACAAAGAAGAAAGAGAAAAGAGATAGAAAGAGAAAGGCAGAGATGAAGCCAGACACACACACACACACACACACACACACACACACACACACACACACACAGAGTCTCAAGCTGTCATTCTTCCTCACCCTGGGACTTGCCTGCTAGAGGCTCACATTGCTGGCATAGCAGTTCTGGAAGAAACCTTGTCCTCTGGAGATCCGATTACACTATGATGGCACTCACTGTCTGAGCAAAGTCAGCCGTCCTCAGAGGTCAAACTTTGGCTTTCTAGACATTCTTGTCTGAAAATGTGTGAGCTGGCCATGGCAAGATCCAGAGGCTTACCCAGCCAAATGGCAGCTTTGGTCATCTGACCTGTGGCTGCACTGCCCACTTTTGACTCTTGCTGTTTGGGGGAAGGTTCATAGGAATAGAAAAGCTGACCAGCCTGACATGTAATCCAAAGTATGTATGTGTATGTATGTGTACATATATATGTGTGTGTGTGTGTGTGTGTATGCAATGAGTGTGTATATATTATATAAACTATATAAATTTATATACTTATACATCACATGTAAACTACATATGCAAAACTTATATGTGTATATATATATATACATATATATTTATCCACATTTAAACACCCACACACCCACACCCACACACACATATATATATACAAGACAAAAATATATATAAATATGTGTCTATATCTATATATACCTATGGATATTTATGTTTGTATGTATGTATGTATGTATGTAAATATATATGTGTATGTTTTCTTTGACAAGATCTCAAGCAGGTCTGCTTTTAATTCAAAAAGCTAAGTGGAAAATAAAGAAGATTCATCCTGTCTATGCTTGATTCATTCTCATCACTAGTCAGATACATATTTTGAACATTTATTTCATGCTGAGAAAAAATTTCTGAGATGAGCTTTTTCATTCTAATGGGATTTTTTAAATTAAAGGGGGTGGGGAGGAAGGCTCTGTCCTTGGTCCTAGTCTCTTATGTCTGTATGTGCTTTCTCTTGATGAGCTCATCTACTCCCATGGATTCAATAATCACCCTTTTGCTCTGCCTGACTCAGTCTGGGATTTTTTATCAGTCTCATCCAGCATGGCACAGTGAATGCTTTATGACTCCCAAATCTCCATTTCTCACCCTGGTCTCTTCTCAGAACTCCAGTTACCCAAATCTAACTGCCTGCCAGATATAACCACATGGATGTTCTTTTAGCATTTTAGAGATGAAATGTCCCACATTGGAACGGTCATTGTCTTCCCCAACACTGTAACCTTCCCCTCTTCCCAGATTTCCCATTTCTATTGACTATATCACTAACAGTATGGTCTTCTCAGTTATCTTTGACATTTCCTTCTTCCTTACCCCCCACTGCATTTCTAATCAGTTGCCAAATCCTCTTAATTTTACCTCTGCAGTAACATTCATACTTCTAACCTTCTTTTCACTCATATGGTCTCTATCCCGATTCAGGCCCTTGTAATGCTAACCTAAGTGGTCTCCCTGCTTCCAATCTTCTCTCCTCTCTCTAATTCATCCATCACAGAGTTACCAAATTAGTTTTCCTAATGAATAGTTCTGACCATGTCACCAATACCCCCTCCTAAGCCTTGTCTGGATCTTTATTTCTTCTAGAATAAAAGGTTAACTCCTTAACCTGACTTTTAAGTCCTCTATAACTTTGCCCCAACCATTTTTCAAGCATACTTCACATTACTTGCCCTTCAAACACTTTTGCATTCTAGTCAACTGGATTACTTACTATTCCTGTATACCAATTTGGGGTCTGTGAGCCTCTGAGAATTAATAATAGTTTACATTTACATACTCTGCTTTAAGTCTTGCAAAGCTTTTTACATGTGTTAACTTATTTGGTTCCCACAACCCTGTGAGGAACTAGAGGTATAATTATCCCCATGTTATAGATGAGGAAATCGACTCAGAGTAGTTACCAGCTTACCCAGGGTCACACAGCTAACAAGTGTCAGAGACAGAATTTGAACTCAGATCTTCCTGAGTCCAGATCCTATTGTCTTTGTCAGCACTGTATCAGAGTCCACAAATACCAAACCTGTATTAGTTAGGGATAGGGTCATATAGTTACATAAGTATCAGAAGCAGGACTTGAACCCTGATCTCTCTTGATTCCAAGTTGAGTCTTCCTCTCATTGTACCAAAGTGCCATATTCTCATAGGTTTTTTCAATTCATTCTTCCTTCAAGGCCCTACCTCTTCCATCAAGTCTTCCTTCAAACATTCTGCTGAAGGTGGGCTCTTCTTCTTATGGGCCAGAGCATTTTGTCTCAGTCTCTCCTTTGTCTCTCCTTTGTCTTCACCATATTCTACCTTGTGTCAGATGAGTCATGCATTTTGTATTCAGGATACCTCGGTTCAGATTTGGCTTGGACACTTACTACCTACATAGGATATGTTGGACTATGAGAGTAAGTCACTTAATCTCTTACAGCCTCAATATCTTCTGCTGTAAAAAGGAAGAAATTTATACTCATACTACCAACTTCATAGAGATGCTGTGAGAAGAGCAGTTTGCAAACCATAGAGCTCTATTTAAATATTATTATTTTGTCTTGTGATATCTCCACTGGAAAATTGTAAGCCCCCTGAGACCAGAGACTATGAAACATTTCATCTTTGTACCATTATAGAAGAAGAAAACTGAGGCCCAGAGGGAAGTGACTTTAATGTTCTCTTCAAGGAAAAGCGTGAGTGAAGCTAACTAAAAGCAGAATGAACTACTTCATGAGGTGGTGAGTCCCCCTTGGAGAGGCATCAAGCGGAGGCTGAACGAGTACTTTTGGGAGCTGTTGGGAAGGGGATTCCTACTGAGGTATATGTTCACCTACATGACCTATAAGTTTCCTTCCATCTCTGAGATTATGAGAGTCCCACCTTCTCACCACCCTAAAAATAAAAAAATAAAAATAAATTCAAGAAATTATACCAATAGTACAACTTAACTGAGTCTTGAAAACAAAAGACTTAAGTTTGAGTACCATCTCCAACAATGATCAGTTATGACCTTAGGTTGATAACTTTTCCAAGCCTCAGTTGCCTTCTCTGGAAAAGAGGTAAGTTATTATGAGGGGGAAAAAGCACCTTCTTTTTCCAGTTATTTTCTCTTCATTAAATTATCATGATGCTGTACTCTCTTGATTCTCTTTCAAATTATTTGACAACTCCTCAGTCTCCTTTGCTCCATTATCTTCTATATATCACTCCCTATTTATGAGACTGTCCCAGGCTCTGTCCAAGATCATCTTCTCTCTCAACATCCATATTCTTTCTGTCTCTGTCTCTCTGTATCTCTCTGTTTCTATCTGTCTGTCTGTCTCTGTCTCTCTCCATCTCTCTCTCTCTTTTCTAAGCAGTTGTAATCTAAATCTATATACCCAGCCCTCATCTTTCTCCTGAACATCAGCTCCTCCCTCCATCCCATTTGATGCTGGACAGCTCCACTCAAATGTCCATAGGCATTTCAAACTCAACATGTTCAGAACAGATCTCGTTATCATCTCTGTATACTACCTACCAATCTTTCCTGCCTCTGCCTCTTCCTGACTACTGTCTTATTGTCTAGGACATTACCAGTCTTCCAATTGTCCAAGTTCACAAATTTAGGAGTCATTTTGCTCATCTGACCTAACCAACAAGTTGCCAAGTTTTTTCAATTCTACTTCCACAACATCACATATCTGTTTCTTTCTCTGCTCGTAGAGCAATCACTACTTCCTCATCTGTCACATAAAATATTATACTAGCATCTTAATCGTTTTCCCTCCTTCCAGACTCTTCCTTCTCTAATCCACCATCATCTAGTTGCCAAATTTATATTTCTAAAGAACACATATAAAGCATGACATCTGATCACGTCACTTTCCTTGCTCAAGAATCCTATGTGCCTACTCTCTCTAAGATAAAATATACATTTGTCTGATATTTGAAGCCCTTTACAATCTGACTCCAACCTATCTTTCCAGCTTGATTTCACATTATTCTACTTAATCCATTCTATATTTTAACTAAATTATCCTACTAACTTTATCAATCAATAAACATTTATTAATCACTTTCTATGTGTCAGGCACTATGCTGTATTGGGGATACAAAAAGAGGCAAAAGACAGCACTTTTCCTCTAAAAGCTTACAATCTAATGGTGGAGACAACATGCAAAGCAATATATTAAAAACAAGCTATATAAAGAATAAATAGAAAATAAATAACAGAATAATTAATCAAAATTAAAAGGGTTTGGGAAAGGCTTCTTGCAAAAGATGGGATTTTAGTTGAGAATTAAAGGGAGACAGGAAGGTCAATAAGCAGTACAGAGGAAAGAGAGAATTCCAGGCATGAGGGACAACCAGAGAAAATGCTTGGTGCTGAGAGAGAGAATGTCTGGTTAGTGGAATAACAAGGAGACCAGTATCACTAGATCAAAGGGTGTGTACTGGGGAATAAGGTATAATAAGTATGGAAAGGTAACTGGGGGGTGGCTAGGTGGTGCAGTGAGTAAGAGTGCTGGCCCTGGAGTTGGGATGATCAGGGATCAGATCCGGCCTCAGAAAATGAGCACCCACACATAAATAATGACTGGCCTTGTAACCTTGAGCAAGTTATTTAACACCAATTGCTTAAAAAAATAAATTAATTAAATAAAATAAAAATTTAAAAAAAAGAAAGGTAGCTGGGAGTTAGGAAATTTTGTATTTGATCCTTGGGACAATAGGGAATCATTGGAGTTTATAGAATAGGGGAGTGACATGATAGGAATTTCACTTTAGGAAAATCACTTCAGTGGGTGAATGGAGGATGAATTGGAGTAAGGAGAGACTTGAGTCAAGCAGACTCCCAAGTAGATTATTACAATAGTCTAGTCATGAGATGATGAAGGAATGCACAAGGCGGGGGGGGGGGGGTGGGGAGTGTCAGAGGACAGAAGGAGGACTAATTCAAGAGATTTTGCAAAGGTGAAATCGACAGGCCTTGGCAACAGATTGGATTGGGTGGGTGGGTGGTGAATGAAAAATAATGAGGAGCCAAGGATGACTCCTAGGTTGTGAGCCTAAGGGACTAGGAGGATGCTGCTGCTCTTTATAGTAATAGGGAAGGTAGGAGTGGGAGAGGGCTTAGGAAGAGACATAATGAGTTCCATTTTGGACATACTGATTTTAAGATGTCTATTGGACATCCAGTTTGAGATATCTGAAAGGCAGTTGGAGATGTGAGATTAAAAGTTATCAGAGATGTTGATGCAGGACAGGTAGATTTGAAAATCATCAGCATAAACATGGTAATTAAATCCCTAAGAGCTGACATCAAAGGAGTGTAGAAGGAGAAGAGAAGAGGAACTAGGACAGAACTCTGTGGGACAACTACTGTTAGAATGCATGTTCCGAAAGAATATTTAACAAAGGAGAAAGAGAGGTAGGAGGAGAACCAAGAGAGCATGGGGTCTCAAAAACCTACAGAGAAGAGAGTATCAAAGAGAAAAGACTGGTCAGCAGTATCAAGGCTGTAGAGAGACCAAAGAAAATGAAGCTTGCAAAAGTTCATTGGATTTGGTAACTAAGAGATCATTAGTAACTTTGGAGAAAGTAGTTTCAGTGGAATGATAAGGTCAGAGACTAGATTGTAAGGGGTTAAGAAGAGTGAGAGAAGAGAAAGTGGAAGAACCTATTGGAGATGGTCTTTGTGAAGAGTTTAGCTACAAAGGGTAAAAGAGATATAGAATTATAGTTAGTGGGGATGGAAGGATCAAGATTTTTTTTTCATGTTTGTAGGTGGTAGGGAAGAAGCTGGTAGACAGGATGAGTTTGAAAATAAGTGAAAGAGTGGGGATAACAAAGGAGACAATCTGTCAGAGGAGAAGGGATGGGATGTGATCACTCAAACAAGTAAAGGGGTTAACCTTGGTAAGGAATAAGACTATTTCATCATTCCATGCTGAGGCTAAAAGAGATATAGAGCAGAAAGCATTTGAGTGATTGGAGATTAGAAAGAAAGGAGAAGAGGGAATTCATGGTTGAATTATTTGAATTTTCCTGTAAGAGGTAAGGTTCTCAGCTGAGAGGGTGGAGGGAGAGGGACCCATGGGCAGTTTGAGGGATGAAAGACTTAAAAGGAGCCCCTGGAGAGTGGGATAGTGAGAGTTATAGTAGGATTGTCTAGCATCCATGAGAGCCCAGTTGAGATTGTATAGCATAAATTTGTAGTGGACCCAATCAGAACGGTTGTATGATTTTCTCCATCTTTGTTTAGTTGCACATGTGGGTGGACCCAAAGCTGAGGTTTGGCTAGGCGTAATTTATGATATGATAATGGAGCTAGGAATTCCAGAGAGGATAGTAAAGAGCTAAATCTGAAACTGAGCACAAGTAACAAAAAGCAGAAACAAACATCCTCAAACCCATTTCTCAAAGCCTGGATAAAAGAAAAAGAGAAAGAGAAGGGGATTCTTCTCCATTCAATACAATTCATGTCCACAAAGAGCACAGCAGCTAGGAGCACAGTTGAAATATTGACTTGAAGAGAGGGACCAGCTTAATCTCACCAATTTAAAAAATGCAGTCAGCTAGTCAAAGAAGGCCACTCTGTCTATGTGGTCATAACACAGTGGGCTCCATCTTGGGCAAACTAGGTATGCTCAAAAGCATGTTAGAAATTTATTGTATGTATTATGTGTGTATAATGTATGTATTTCTGTGTGATCATGCAGGACATATTTCCATGTTAGTCATGTTATAAAAGAAAGCACAGAGCCCCTCCCCCCAAAAGAAACTCAAGGAAAATAAAGAAAGTTAAGAAAGTATGCTTCAATCTGCATTCAGACTGCATCAGTTCTCTCTCTGGAGATAGAGAACATTTTTCCATCTAGTCCTTTGGAATTATCTTGGATCATTGGATTGCTGAGAACAGCTAAGTCATTCATAATGATCATCATACAATATTGCTGTTACCATATACAATGTTCTTTTGGCTCTTCTCAATTTACTTTGTATCAGTTCATATAAGTCTTCTAAGCCTTTTTTTCTGAAACCATTGCACTTATTAATAGTATTCCATCCTAATAGTACAACACAACTTATTCAGCCATCCCCCAATTGATAGGATTCCCTCAATTTCCAATTCTTTGTCACCACAAAAACAGCTGCTGCAAGTTGTGTATGGCTTTTCCTTTTTCTTTGATGTCTTTAGAATATAGACTTAGTAGTTGTATGCTGGGTCAAAGGACATAAATAATTTTATAGCCTTTTGGGCAGGCTTCCAAACAGTTCTCCAGAATGCCTGGACCAGCTTACAACTCCACCACCAGTGCATTAGTATTCCTATTTTTCCACAGTCTTTCTAGCCTTCATCCTTTTCCTGCTTTTTGTCATGCTACCCAATCTGATAAGTAGGAGGTAAGACTTCAGAGTTTCTTTAATTTTCATTTTTCTAATCCATAGAGATTTAGAACATATTTTGTATATATTTGTATGTGTACATATTGTTTTCCTTCATTGTATGTGTATTCCCAGTGCCAAGCACAGGGCCTAGCACATACTGGGTTAATAATAAATACTTATTCATTGATTGATTTCCTCCTCTGAAGATGGAGACATTAAAGCTTGCACTTTCTACTTCATGGGCTGCTACGCAGGAAGGTCTTTCTGAATCCTAAAGCCTTAGAAAAAAAGAAGAATGTTTCACGCACATTTTTCTTTGGTTAGAACTTCAGCTGTGCCTTCCTTTCTCTCTCTTTGATTTTCAAAATATCCATGGATGATATTGTTGCCTATGGTACTACCTGTCCCTCCTTCATTACTTCTCTTCTTCTGCTTGACTCTGATTGGAAATACTATCAAAAAAGAAGAAAATGTTGGAATCACTCCTGAGAGGTTGTCTGGGGGTTTTCAGGGTAGGTTAGGTTTTGCTGTCTCGAGGGGTCAAAGCAAGGCAGTTAAAGCACTCAGGCTTTGAGGATTTCTCTGTGTGGATGGAGTCTCTCAACATTGTCTTCCATGATTCCAGCTCCATCAGTAATAGCATCAGCTGTTCTTCTTAAGTGCCTTTCAGCCAGAATATTACAGGCCCATCTCCTAAATGCAAAAACTATTAGAGAACGAAGGAATATTGGAGACAATCTAGTCAATCAATACCCTCACTTTACAGAAGAGGAAACTGAGGCTTCAAGGGTGCTGAGTAACTTACATAAGAATAGAAGAGACTGAAGTAAGTTATTCCCCATCAATAGTAAAAGAGGACAGAGGAGAGTGTAGCTTCAATCCTTCTTGATGGTCATAATAACCACTGTTATAATAACCATAATAACCACCGAGATTTATATAACATTTTATGGTTTTGCAAATCAGCCAATTTACCAGCAAGCACTGATTATGAACTCAGTATGTGCCAGGCACTCTTCTAAGTACTGGGTATAGACAAAAATGAGATAGTCTCTGATCTCAAAAAGCTTACATTCTAAAGCACTTTACAATCACTGTCTCATTTTATCCTCCCAATAACTCTGTGGGATAGAGAGGTGTTATTATCTCCATTTTCCATATGAGAAAATTGAAGCACAAAGAGGTTTTTCAGAATTACCATCAATTCATTTTTATAGAACACATCAACATTATAATATGCCTTTTTCTCACAGCAACCTTATGAAGTTGATATGAAAGTGTTATTGTTCCTACTTTGTAGAAGAGGAAAATGGAGACTCAGTGGGTTAAATGATATGAGCAGGATCCCACCCCTGGAATCCATAGTTGGAAGGAACCTTAGAGGTCATCTAGTCATAGAATTATAGGATAATAGATTTTAAGTTGGAAGAGATTTTAGAGATCATGATGTCCAACCACCTCATTTTACAGATGACGAAACTAAGGCCCAGAAAAGTTTAAATAACTTATTCAAAGTCACCCAGCTGGTAAGTATCTTAAGCAAGATTCCAATCCAAGTTTTTTGTGATTCCAAATCCATTAAAGCATCGCCTTGCCTTCAACATCCTTTAATTTAAAAAAAAATGAGGAAGCTGATTTTCAAAAAAAAGAAAGTGACTTGTCTAATGTGATACAGTCAGTAAGAGGCTGAGCAGCAATTCAACCCGTATCTTCTGTCTCCAAAACCAGTGTCCTTTCCCCTGCATATCACTGTCTCCCCCTAAGAGCAACCCCATGTTGAGAAGAGGTGGCTGCTCATCTGTTTGCTGTTCTTTCCGGCTGTCACCCCAGTAACTATTGTTCCTGAAATTGTTTCCCCTGATTAAATTATTGAGGTTTGAAGGCAGAAAGTACCTCCTTCCCCTCCTACTGCTGTTTCTGATTGGTTAGCTCCAGGAGACTGCAAAGAGGGCAGAGGAAAGGAAGCAGAGGGCAGTGACAAGGTTTCAGGTTCCCGTAAACAGCTAAACAAAGTCCTACTCAATAGCATCTGACTCTTATGGAAACATGAGCCGTTCTTTTTGCCTTTCAAAGCAGAGGGCTGGCATTCATTCCTGCTTCTGGTCATCGGGACCTGTGATTTATTTGCCCATGGCAGTTTTTACAGGCCATTTCCTTTGATCTTCCAGTTGGCTAAGTTGTGATACTCAACAGCAGAGTGCCATAAAAAGTACACTGGGTCTGGAGTTGAGATCTGGATTCAAGTCCTGACTCAGTTCCTTTCCTGTGTATCTTGGATACCTGCATATCCCGGGGCAACACACTTCTACCCCCATCTACAAAATGAAAGGGTTGGATTAGATAACATCTCAGTTCTCAATGAAGGCTAAATCCCAAGATCAAGGGACACCAGATTGTTTTAGGAGCACAGTGTTCCACTACAATCATATACCACAATTTGTTCAGCCATTCCCCAATTGATGGGCATTCTTTCAATTTCCAATTTTTGCCACCACAAACAGAGCTACTATAAATATGTTTATGCATAATAGGTCCTTTTGCTTTTTGTTTTTTTAAATCTCTGATATACAGGTCAAAAGCTAGAAGGGACCCTCAGAGGCCATCTAGTTCAATCCCTTCTCCCCATTTTATAGATTCCAACACTGAGGTACATTAATGTTATTCAAGGCCACATCATGATCATCAAGGGGCATTTGAACCTATAGCCTCTGACATAAGAACCAATGTCCCTTCCATTATGTTATCCTTCATATGGGGCCAGAGCATGGCATTACGGGCACATTTGAAAAGGTCATATCCTCCTTTGGGCTTCCTAATGTCAGTGCTGAAAGGAAACTAGGGTGCCAGTTAGTCCTGGAACTATTGCTTATTAGCTCTGTGACACTGGGAAAATCGTAAGATCTTAGAGCCATAAGAGGCTTTTCACAATCATATAGATTATTTTACAGAGGAGAAAACTGAGGTCCAGAGAGAAATCTTTTATGTATGTCATAGGATCCTAGTTAAAGAACCTTAGAGATCATATTGTCAAAGCTAAAATAAGAGTTGTATTATATGATCTATATGGTCTCTTCTAGCTCTAAATGAATGATCTTATAAATCCTCCCATTTTGCAAATCAGAGAAGTTAAGCCCAGAGAGGGGAAGAGACTTGCTCAAGGTCATACAGGTAGCAGGTAGCAGAATTGGGATTTGAAGCCAAAATCTCTGAGCAGCATTCCTTCTAATATACTATAAGTCTCAACTGAAATCCCACCTCCTAAAGGAAGTCTTCTCCAAACCCTTTCAAATCTAGTGCCTTCCCTCTGTTAATTCTTTCCTATTTATTCTGTATATAGCTTGCTTTGTATATACTTGTTTTCATGTTGTCTCCTCCATTGGAGCATAAGTTCTTTGAGGGTAAGAATTGTCTTTTGCCTGTTTTTTTTGTATTCTTAGCCCTTACTACAATGCCTAGCAAATAGCAGACTCTTTGAAAAAAATTTTTTTAATATATTAATTTTTCCAATTACAGGTAAAGACAATTTTTGACATTAATTTAAAACATTTTGAGTTCTGAATTCTTTCCCTTTCCCCCTCCTCTGTCTCCTTATTGAGAAGCCAAGCAATTTAATACAGGTTATACATGTACAAAAATGCAAAACATATTTCCATATTAGTCATGTTGTGAAAGGAAATGTAGGGGTGGTTAGGGGTGCAGTGAATAGAGCACCAGCCCTGGAGTCAGGAGGACCTGAGTTCAAATCTGGCCTCAGACACTTAACACAAAAACTAGCCATGTGACCTTGGGCAAATCACTTAACCCCAATTGCTCTCCCCCCCCACCCAAAAAAAAAGAAAGAAAGGAAATGTAGACAAATAAAAACAAAATACCCAAATCCACACACAAAAAAATAGAGTAAAAAACAGTGTGCTTTGATCTACATTCAGACTCCATCAGTTCTTTCTCTGGAGGTAGATAGCATTTTTCATCATAAGTCTTTAGAATTGTCTAGGATCATCATTATTACTGAGGATATTTGTCATTCACAGTTGATCATTATATAATATTTCTGGTAATGTAAGCAATGTTCTCTTGGTTCTGCTCACTTCACTTTGTATTAGTTCATGTAAGTCTCTTCTGGTTTTTCTGAAGCATCCTGATAATCATTTCTTATAGCACAAAAGTGTTCCATTACAATAAAATACCACAATTTGTTCAGTCATTCCCCAATTGATGGGCATCCTTTCAATTTCCAATTCTTTACCACCACAAACAGAGCTACTATAAATATGTTTATGCGTATAGATCTCTTTGCTTTTTTAAATCTCTTTGGTATACAGACCTAGTAGTGGTATTTGCTAGATTAAAAGGTTATGTGCCACACAAATTTCAAACAATGTGAAAGGGAGCTCCAAACAACTTCTGGAGCCACAGCACCCACAGAACAGCACAGAGAAGCTAACCTCCTACTGAGGACAGCCCAGCAGCCCTGCAGGGAGCGGCCAGCGCAGCGCTCTGAGATCAGGCAGCACAGCACACTGGGAACCCACAGCGCAGCCCGCAGAGCCGAGCCCAGGTCCGCGGTTTTAGCCCCAGGGCGGCCGGGCCTTCAGCCCACTGGTGGAACCCCAGAACACCAGCACTTGTGGCGATTCCAGAATTATCAGCACAGATATGCCTAGGACAAAGTGAGAGGTTAGTGCCCTATGGACTTTGGGACCAGTATTTGGGGAACACTTGGCTTCCTCCCCTGGGGGCAAAAAGCTGCTGAAGAAACAGCTGCACAGAAGCCATTTTGCAGCTTCAGTAGTGGCTCTAGCTCCTGGTCTGCGAACTGTAGGAAGATCCAGCAATCATTCTGGGGGTTAATCGCTTTTGCTTTAAACTGCCTGGATCTGGATTGTGGTCTGGGGGGGAAGTTTGGGGTGGGCATCCAACTTGCCAGAGTGGGTGGAGGCTTTACAGAGGCCACCCAACTGGCGGAAGTTGTGAAGACCCCACGTTTGGGTGGAAGCTCCCCTGTCTGGTGGCAGAGTCCTACTGTGGCAACAAGCCCAAAAATCAAGTAATTAAGTGGCAATATGCCTAGGCAAATGAAACAAAATAAACAGAAAAGTTCAACATTGGACTCCTATTTTAGGGGCAAAGAGGCTCAAAGCATGGAGGAGGACTGTGAGGTCAGAACTCCTGCACCAAAAGCCCCAAATGAAAATACAAGCTGGCTACAGGCCATAGAGGACCTTAAGAAGCAGATAAGAGAAGTGGGGGAAAATTTGGGAAGAGAAATGAAAAAGATGCAAGAAAAGTATGAAATGACAGTCAACAGCCTGACTGAGGAAAATAACACCTTAAAAAATAGACTAACTCAAATGGCAAAAGAGGCTCAGAAAGGCAATGAGGAGAAGAATGCCTTAAAAAGTCGAATTTGCCAGATGGAAAAAGAATCTCAAAAGCTCACTGAGGAGATTCATTCCTTCAGAGTTAGACTGGAGCAAATGGAAGCTAGTGACTTTATGAGAAATCAAGATACTATTAAACAGATCCAAACAAATGAAAGAATAGAAGGCAATGTGAAATATCTCATGGGAAAAACCACTGACCTGGAAAATAGATCCAGGAGAGATAATTTAAAAATTATTGGACTACCTGAAAGCCATGATCAAAGAAAGAACCTAGAAATCACCCTTCAAGAAATTCTCAAGGAAAATTGCCCTGATGTTTTAGACCCAGAGGGCAAAATAGAGGTTGAAAGAATCCACAGATCACCTCCTGAAAAAGATCCCAAAAAGAAAACTCCCAGGAATATTATAGCCAGGTTCCAGAATCCCCAGATCAAGGAGAAAATACTACAAGCAGCCAGGAAGAAACAATTTCAATATTGTGGAAACACAATCAGAATAGCCCAGGACCTGGCAGCTTCTACACTGAGGGATAGAGGGGTGGAATATGATATTCCAGAGGGCAAAAGAGCTGGGAATGAACCCAAGGGTCACCTACCCAGCAAAATTGAGTATCTTGTTTCAGGGGAAAATATGGTCATTCAGTGGAATAGAGGACTTTCAAGCATTCTTGAGGAAAAAATCAGAGTTGAATAGAAAATTTGACATTCAGACACAAGAAGCAAGAGATGCTTGAGAAGGTAATCAAGGAAAAGAAATCAAAAGGAACTTATCAAAGTTGGACTATTTACAGTCCTACATGGAAAAACAATAACTGTGTTTGATGAAACCTTTCTCATTATGAAAATAATTGAAGAAGGGTACATGGCATATGTTCACAGGTATACATGGATAGAGGGCACAGGTTGAATTTGATGGGAAGGGATGATTATTTTTTTTTTGGAGGGTCAATTGGGGTTGGGTGACTTGCCCAGGTTCACGTGGCTGGGTTTTTGTTTGTGTGTTGGGTGTCTGGGGCCAGATCCGAGCTCGGGTCCTTCTGGCTCGGGCTGGCTCTCTGCTCGCTGCGCCACCTAGCTGCCCCAAGGAAGGGATTGTAAGGGGTGAAGTCAAGAGGTGAGAGAGGAAAGTGGCAAGAGGAGATGGAGAGAGACAGGGTAGCTATCTCATGTAGAAGAGGCAAGGGGAAGTAGTTGCAGGGGAGGGGAAGAACAGGAAGGCAAAAAGGCAAAAGCATATTCTCATTGAAGTTGGCTCAAGGAGAGAATCACATACATACTAAATGGAATATCTTACCCTCACTCACTCTCCTGAGTAGGGGAAAGGGGGATGAGAGGGGGGATGATGGAGGGGAGGGCATTCTGGGGAGAGGGGAGGTTAGAAGTACCCACTATCAAAGAGGGACAAGATCAAAGTAGGGAATGGACCAGGTGGGAGGTGAGACAGGTGGGAGGGAAATATAAGCAGTCTTTTACAATATATCTACTATGGTAATGTTTTGTATAGATATACATGTACAACACATACTGAATTGCTTATCTTCTCAGAGGGAGTGGGTGACAAGGGAGAAAGGGAATGGATCTGAAAATCGAAGTTTTAAAATTAAATGATTCATAAGATGTCCAGGCAGTGGGGCTCAGAGATTCACCTTGCCCTAATGGCAAAGTCGAAGGGGGTATGGGAGAAGATATGGGAGAGAGCAGATTGGATGAGGGGATATCTGGTGGGACTGCTATTCTGGGGTGGTGGGTAGGGAAAAATGGGGGGAAAATGTAACTCATAATCTGGTGGAAATGAATGATGTAAACCAGAAGTTAATAAAGCATTTGCTTAATTAAAAAATAAATTAATTAATTAATTAAAAAAAAAAAAGGTTATGTGCCATTTTATAGCCCTTTGGGTATAGTTACATATTGCTCTCCAGAATGTTTTGATCAGTTTACAACTCCACCAACAATGCATTAGTGTCCCAGTTTTCCCCTATCCTCTCCAATATTTGTCATTTTCTTTTTCTATTATATTAGCAAATTTATACATGTGCGGTGGCACCTCAGAGTTGTTTTGACTTGCATTTATCTAATCAGTTGTGAATTAGATCATTTTTATACTCCTGTTTATATCTTATGACCATTTATCAGTTGGGGAATGACCCATAGCCTTGTGAATTTGACTCCATTATCTACATATTTGATAAATGAGGTCTTTATCAAAGAAACTCGCTATACATTTTTTTCATTTTCTTTTATTCTAATTTTGCTGCATTGTTTCCATTTATGCAAAACCTTTTACATTTAAAGTAATTGAAATTATCTATTTTATATCCTTTAATGTTCTCTGTAGCTCATTTGGACATAAATTCTTCCCTTATCCATAGATCTGACAGGTAAACTATGCCATGGTCCCTTAATTTGCTTATTATTGCTAATTGCTAATCATCTTTTATATTTAAATCATGCATCCATTTTGACCTTATCTTGGTAATTGGTTGACATGTTAGTCTGTTCTTAAATTCTGTCAAACTGCTTTCCAGTTTTCCCAGAAGTTTGTTCTCAAATAGTGAGTTTTTGCACCCAAAGCTTGGATCTTTGAGTTTATCAAACACTAGATTACTGTGGTCATTTACCACTATGTATTATTATTTACTTAATCTATTCCACTGATCCACTTCCCTATTCCTTAGCCAGTCCAGATTGTTTAGATGATTACTGCTTTGTAATATAGTGAGATCTGGTATAACTGGGCCACCTTCCTTCACATTTTTTTTAAATTTACTGATCCAGATGAATTTTTAAATTGTTTTTCTAGGTCTATGAAATAATTTGTGGTAGTTTGGTATGGCATGAATAAGTAAACTAATTTAGGTAGAACCATTATTTTTTATTATATTATCTTGGCCTACACATGAGCAATTGATAATTTTCTGATTGTTTAGACCTGTGAGAGAGGTGTTTTGTAATTGTGTTCATCTAGTTCCTGGAATTCTCTTGGCAGAATTATGCAATACTCCCAAGTATTTTATATTGTCTGCTGTGATTTTAAATGGAACTTCTCTATTTCTTGCTGCTGTACTTTTGTTTTAAAGTAAAATTAAAAATTATGATTTATGTAGATTTATTTTATATCCTACAACTTTGCTAAAATTGTTAATTATTTCAACTAGTTTTTTAGTTGATTCTCTAGGGTTCTCTCTATATACCATTGTATCATCTGCAAAGAATAATAGTTTTGTTTCCTTGTTGCTATTCTAATTCCTTCAATTTCACTTTTTTTCTCATATTACTATAGTTAGCATTTCTAGTACAATAATAGTGGTGATAATGAACATACTCACTTCACCCCGATCTTACTGGAAAGGATTCTAGTTTATTCTCATTACAAATAATATTTGCTGATGATTTTAGATAGATACTACTTGTTTTAAGGGAAGCTCCATTTATTTCCATGCTTCCTAGTGTTTTTAAAAGGAATAACTGTATTTTGTCAAAAGCTTTTTCTAGATCTACTGAAATAATTATATAATTTTTATTTTTGTTTTGTTATTGATATGGTCAATTATGCTGATAGTTTTCCTGATATTGAACCAGCCCTACATTCCTGGCATAAGCCTCACCAGATTATAACATATGATCTTTATAATATATTGCTGTGCTCTCCTTGCTAGTATTTTATTAAATTTTTTTGCATCAATATTCATTAGGGATATTGCTCCATAGTTTTCCTCCTCTGTTTTTCACTCTCTCTGGTTTCCATATCTGAACTATATTTATGTCATAAAAGAGATTTGGTAAAATTCCTTCTTTGTATATTTTTCCTAATAGTTTATATAGTCCCGAAATTAGTTACTCTTTAAATGTTTGGTAGAACTCACTTGTGAATCTATCATTTTTCCATGTAGGGATTTAAATAGTCCAAGTTCTATAAGTTCCTTATGATTTCTTTTCACTGTTTACCTTCTCATGCTTCTCTTGCTTCTTGTATCTGAATGTCAAATTTTCTATTCAACTCTGTTTTTTTCATCAAGAATGCTTAACAATCCTCTGTTCCACTGAATGACCAAATTTTCCCCTGAAACATGATACTCAGTTTTCCTGGGTAGGTGATTCTTGGTTTTAATCTCAGGTCCTTTGCCCTGTGGAATATCATATTCCTGCCCTTCAATCCCTCAGTGTAGAAGCTGCCAGATCCTATGTTGTCCTGATTGTGTTTCCACAATATTCAAATTGTTTCTTCCTGGCTGCTTGTAATATTTTCTCCTTGATCTGGAAACTCTGGAACCTGGCTATCGTATTCCTAGGAGTTTTCTTTTTGGGATCTTTTTCAGGAAGTGATCAGTGGGTTCTTTCAACCTCTATTTTGCCCTCTAGTTCTAAAACATTGAGGAAATTTTCCTTAATTTCTTGAAGGATGATTTCTATGTTCTTCTTTTGATCATGGCTTTCAGATAGTCCAATAATTTTTAAATTGTCTCTCCTGTACCTATTTTCCAGGTCAGTGGTTTTTCCAATGACATATTTCACATTGCCTTCTATTTTTTCATTTGTTTGGATCTGTTTAATAGTATCTTGATTTCTCATAAAGTCACTAGCTTCCATTTGCTCCAATCTAATTCTGAAGGAATGATTCTTTTCAGTGAGCTTTCGAGATTCTTTGCCCATCTTTGTCCATTCAGCTTTTTAAGGTATTCTTCTCCTCATTGGCTTTTTGAGCCTCTTTTGACATTTGAGTTAGTTTGTTTTTAAGGTATTATTTTCTTCAGTCAAGTTGTTGACTCTCATTTCTTAATTTTCTTGCATTGTTATCATTTCTCTTCCCAATTTTTCCCCCACTTCTCTTATTTGGTTTTCAAAATCCTTCTTAAGGTCCTCTATGGCCTGTAACCAGCTCGTATTTTTCTTGGAAGCTTTTGGTACAGGAGTTCTGACTTCCCTGTCTTCCCCCTGTTCCATGCTTTGATCCTTTTTGTCCCCAAAATAGTAAAGTTGGGTTGCTCTGCTTGATTTGCTTCCCTTGTTTGCTCATGTTGCCACTCAATTACTTGACTTTTGGGCTTTTTGCCATAGTAGGACTCTGCTACCAGACAGGGGAGCTTTGTCCCAATCACTGGGATTTTCTCAGCTGCCAAAGGTTGGCTGCCTCCACACAGTCTATCAAGCTGGTTGCACACCCCAGGACCTCCGCCCTAGACTGCAATCCAGATCCTAGCAGATTAAAGCAAACAAGATTACCCTTCAGACTGGTCACTTGGTTCCCCTACAATCTGCTGGCAGGAGCTAAAGCAGCCATGTAGCTGCAGTTGCATGGCAGCTGCACCTCAGCCACTTCTCACTGGGGTCAGCTCCCAGAACTGGCTGCTTCCCGCTGGCCTGCCGGGCTGTCCTCAGATCTAGAATTTGACTATAATATTCCTGGGACTCTTCATTTTGGGATATCTTTTAGAAGGTGATTGTTGGATTCTTTCCATTTCTATTTTACCCTCTGATTCTGTGCTATCAGGGCAGTTTTCCTTAATAATTTCTTGAAATATGATGTATAGGTTCTTTTTTTTTATTTTGGCTTTTAGGTAGTCGAATAATTCTTAAATTATATCTTCTTGATCTATTTTCCAGGTCAGTTGTTTTTCCAATGACATATTTCATACTTTCTTCTATTTTTTCATTCTTTTTATTCTATTTTATTGCTTCTTAATGTTTCACAGAGTCGTTAGCTTCCGCTTGCCCAATTCCAATTTTTAAAGAATTATTTTCTTCAGTTAGTTTTTGTATTACTTTTTCCATTTGGCCAATGAGGCTTTTTTTTTTTTTTTGGCTTTTTGGTGAGGGGAAGGTAGGGCACTTGGGGTTAAGTGACTTGCCCAAGGTCACATGGCTAGTTTTGTGTCAAGTGTCTGAGGCCGGATTTGAACCCAGGTACTACTGACTCCAGGGCCTGACTCCTAACTCTATTCACCATGCCACCTATCCACCCCTCAATTCTACTTTTTAAGGAGTTATTTTCTTCAGTGGATTTTTGTGCTTCTCTTACCATTAGGTCACCATCTTGGCTCTGCCTCCCATGTAGACACTTAATAAATGTTTAGTGATTGATTCCTCTCTCTCTCTTCAAGATGACAACCTCCTTATGCTTCTGGAGGCAATTGGTGACACAATGGATAGAATGATTGGTCTACAGCAGAGCAAACTACCTCTGTGACCCTGGAAAAACACTAACCTCTGTTTGCCTCAGTTTCCTTAACTGTAAAATAGGGATAATAATAGCACCTACCTCACAGGATTGTTGTGAGGATCAAGTGAGATAGTAGAAAAAAAAAACCTTTAGCATAGCATCTGTCATATAGTGGGTGTTATATACATACTCATTCCCTATGCCTTACCCCCTTCATATGTCTCTATAAAATGAGTAAGGAGTCAGGGTGTAGTGTAAAGATTGTAGTACCAACTCACGGTTCTTTGAGGAAGATGCTTTGTCATCATTAAAAAGCTTTAGAAATGTGAATTATTATTGTTATCACTTAAATATCTGTAAGAAGTTATAAGAAGGCAAGTTTTGATTTAACATAAAGAAAAATTTCCTAATAAAAACTCAAAGTGGAATCAGCTTTCTGGAAGAAGGGAGCTTCCTTTCAGTGGAAGTCCACATGTAGAGTCTACAAAGACATCAATTAGGAATGTTGTAGAAAGAATTCTTACATGGGTCAGGAGGCTCAATTAGATGTCCTCTGAGGTCCTTTCCAACTCTGAAATTCCGTGAGAATGAACATTTACTTGTGTGTTCCAGAATGCTACTTAGCAGGCTACCCATCTGGAGATAGCCAAAGGGTACAGTGCAGAGAGTGATGCACTTGGAATTAGGAAGAACCAAATTCAAATCCTGTATCAACCATTTACCAGTTGAAGAATTCTTGACAATTTCCTTAAGCTCTGCCAGCTTCAGTTTCCTTATCTGTGAAATAGGAATAATAGCGCCTACCTGATGGGATCAATTGAGATAATAAATGTAAAACAACTTTGCAAACCTTTAAACCCCATATAAATGCTAGTTATTATCTAAATTTCTCTATGTAAGATTCAATGCCACCTTTCATAGCTATTTAAAAATAGGTTGTCCAGAAAGTTATTGAATTTCTCTCCCTTTCTCCTCTGTTCTTTTTTTTTCTTTCTCTCTCTATTTCCTCCCTTCCTCCCTCTCTTTCTTTTTCTTCCTTCTTTACATTCTCCCTTTCTTCCTTCCTTCCTTTTTCTCCCTTCCTCTCTCTCTCTCTCTCTCTCTCTCTCTCTCTCTCTCTCTCTCTCTCTCTCTCTCTCTCATCTTCTAACATCAGCTGACCCAGTATAACCAAACAATAGGAAAGATGTTTCCCTTATTGACTACCTTAAAATAAAATAATGCCCTCAAGATTTGCTGAGTGAATCAGCTGATACTGTCTTGGTTCCTCAGATCATAGGATCATAAGATTTAGAAGCTGAAAGGATCTTGGTAATGTCCAACCCCCCTTCATGTTACAGATGAGGAAACTGAAGCCCAGACAGAGGAAGCAACTTGCCCAAAGCAGCACATTTACTGAATAAGTAGCAGAGCTAGGATTTGGGCCTAGGTTCTCTCACTCTAGACCCACTTTCCATTGCTGCAGTCCTTGTAAGGGTGAATAGGCATCAAGTACATATGCTGCAGAACCTCTCCCCTCCCTCACCCTGCTGAATAGCATTTTATTTTTTTTCCTATTACATGCAAAGACAGTTTTCAACATTCACTTTTAAAAGATTTTGAGTTCCAAATTTTTCTCCCTCCCTCCCCCCTCCCCAAAACAGTAAGCAATCTGATATAGCCTATACATGTACAATCCTATTAAACAGATTTCCACATTTTTATGCTGTGAAAGAAGAATCAAAACTAAAGGAAAAAATACTAAAAGAAAAAAAAGTGAAAATGCTATGCTTTGATCTGCGTTCAGACTCCATAGTTCCCTCTCTGGATGTGAATAGCATTTTCCATCATGAGTCCCTTGGAATTGTCTTGGATCCAATTGCATTCCTAAGAACTAAGTCTATCAACGTTGGTTATTATACAATGTTGCTGTTACTGTTTACAATGTTTTCCTGGTTGTTCTCACTTCACTCAGCATCAGTTCATGTAAGTGTCCAAGATTTTCTGAAATCTGCTTGCTCATCATTTCTTATAGAACAATAGTATTGAATTGCATTCATATACCACAACTTGTTCGGTCATTCCCCAACTGATGGGCATCCCCATGAATTCCAATTCTTTGCCACCACAAAAAGGACTGCTATAAATATTTTTGTACATGTGGGTCTTTTCTCCTTATTTTATTATCTCTTTGGGATATAAGCCTAGTAGTGATATTGCTGGATCAAAGGGTATGCACAGTTTTATAGCCCTTCGGGCATAGTTCCAAATTGCTTTCCAGAATGGTTGGATCAGTTCACAGTTCCACCAACAATGCATCCAACTTTCTCACATCCTCTTCAATATTCATCATTTTCCTTTTTTGTCATATTGGCCAGTGCATTTCTCTAATCAATAGTGATTTAGAGCATTTTTCATATGACTATAGATAGATTCAATTTCTTCATCAGGGTTGGTAAAACTCTACATGTGACACCCAAAAAACCTGGGTTTACATGCCTACTCTACTACTATGTATGTGACCAAGGGCAAGTCAATTTCTGTTTTAGGGCCTCAGTTTTCTTCTCTGCACAATGGGGTTAATAATACTTCCACTATTTGCCTTATTGAATTGTCCTTTAAAAAGGCCCTTTGGAATGTTTCCTCCTCTGATGATATTTCCAGCTTGTACAAGCTGATGAGAGACACAGCTTTGGTTTCTAACAGCACCACATTCATTTGGAAAGCCTAGGAATGGAAGGTCACATTGCCCAAAGACACCTTTATTGCATGTGGTAGCATGACTCCGTTTGTTTATGCCCTGACTGAGCAGCAAGGAGATTAGCTATTTTGCTCTGTCCCAAGGAGATGATCTCATCTGAGATAGATTTTGTTTTTGTTCCACTGAGAGAGACTCACTCCAACCGGGAGCTTAAATACAGCATGGGAGGCAGATACACATAAGACAAAGCAGGCCCCTGACAGTTCAAATATAGCTGTGGCAATGAAGGGTTTGTAAAGGCAAGCTGGAGGGGGTTTGGCTGTGGGCCCTTTCCTGGAGTTGCCGTGGAGGGAGAATGAGACTGAGAATCAAGCTGACAAAGCAAATTTAACACCAGGGGTAAGGTGAAGTCCAGCCAAGCCCTGGGAAGGCTTTGCTGCAATGGCCCTATCTGGGTATAGCAGTAAAGAGAAGGGACTTGTTACTGGGATTAACTCTTGAGAGGCAGTCTGGTGTAATGAAAACCATGCTGGACTTGATGTGAGTAGGCCTTGAAGAGATTTGAAACTCAGCTCTAACAAACACTAAAATTCTATGTGATAATGTGCAAGTCATATAACTTTGGAGGAACTCGATTTCTTCATCTGTTAAATGGAGATGATTATACTTAGACTATCAACCTTATCTGACTGTTGTGAGAACCCCCCCCCCCCCGCCCCGCCATCTCCCACCCCCAACCCATTAACCTCAGAGTGCTTTAGAAATGTGGGTAATTATTAGTTTGCAATCTAATCACTGCTGGAGAGAGAGAGAGAGAGAAAGAGAGGGAGAGAGAGACAGACAGACAGAGAGACAAGACATCATTTTTCTTGGAGTTAGTTTTCTCTGAATGATATAGAAGATTGGCCTAGAAAGCTTGATCAGTTACATTAAAATATGCCAAGAAACCAGTTCCTAAACCTGGCAACTCAAGTCCTTTTTAATTCTCACTTCCTGTTCTGTCCTGACTTCAAAGGCCCCAGAGTAAACCATGGATGTGGTCAGGCTCCAGAGAGCTTGGTAGGACTGACTTTGAGTGGGTCATGAGGCTTGCCAGCCTTAGGGCTGCGTCCCTTCTAATTCCCAAATCAGGATGCCCCCTTTCAATCTCTTCATCTATATTTTCACAACATCCACAGCAGATGAAAAGCAGGTATTAGTTGACTCCTGTTTTACACATAAGACAACAGAAGCATGAGAAGTTAAAGTAACCTCAGACTAGCTAGAAGTGAGCCATGATGTCAGTCACAGAGCCCAGCCTCCCGTGTTCTTAGCTGATGATTCCAATGATCAAGGGATATCTCTCTTTTCTAATTCCCTTTGTACAAATTTTTATTGATAACAATAACAGTTCACATTTCTGTTGCACTTTTCACACAGTAACTCTATGAGACAGGTAGTATAAGAATTATCAACTAATTCCACTTTCCTGGTGCGGGTTAGAGGTCTTGGGCTGAGAGATGGGAAGGTGACCTTGGGTTCAGGCCTCCCCTGTAATACATGATTCAATGGACACTGTGCTCAAGGGAGCCCTATTCTTTAAGGGTCAGTACTATACAGTGCAAGGGCAGCTAGGTGGCACAGGGGACAGAGCACCAGGCCTGGAGTCAAGAAGATACATCTTTCTCAGTTCAAATCTGTCCTCAGACACTTACTAGCTGTGTGACCCTGGGCAAGTCCCTTGACCCTGTTTGCCTCAGTTTCCTCATCGGTAAAATGAGCTGAAGAAGGATATGGCAAACCACCCCAGTTCTTTGCCAAGAAAAACCCAAATGGGGTTACTGGCAGACATGACTGAAACGACTGAACTACACACGGTTCTGTACTTTATTAAGTCCAGCCTTGTTCACCAACTGAACCAGACAGATACTCTTCTCTAACTAGACCATAAATCCTTGAGGGCATAATAATAGTAATTGAAATTTTCATAGTACTTTAATGTATAGATTTGTTTTACATACATGATTTCGTCTGACCTTCCCCCAAAAGACTGTTATATCAAAGATATCCATATCTCATTTTATAGATGTGAATACGGAGGCTAGGAAAAATGAGGGCATCTGTAAGTGGCAGAGCTGGGATTTGAACACACTTTTCCTGGGACTGAATTAAATGTTTTCCCCCACTATTCCTGAGAAGCCTCTTACCAGTGACTAGAAGACATCTGAACACATAGGAGGTACTCAAAAGTACTTGTTGCTTATTTTCTTTGAGAGATTCCCTTTGTCAGGGATTAATATCCTGTTTCCCCCATTCTAGGTTGAATAAAACCAAACTCTAAATGAGTAAATGGAAGTCCACACTCCCCACTCACCATCTCCTCCCCACCCCCATGCCTCTACTCAGCAGTCTAGTACAGTGGGAAAAGCACTGGGTCTGGAGGCAGAGGTCCTTGATTCACGTCCCTGTTCAACATGTCCTTTTATTTCCCTGAATCTAAGTTCCCTCCTCTATGAAACAAGGACCTTAATCTATATGGACTCTGACTTCCCTTCCAGCTATACATAGAACAGTGAGCCGGTGAGCTCACACTTTCCCAGGATCCCATAATTAGTTGTCCCACATTAGCCCTCAAAGGAGAAAATAGAGGAGGTGTAACATTCTGAACTGTAGAATACGTTGGGACCTCCATCAGCTGAAATGGAATCTTGAAGGGACAAAACTGACTTCAAATGACATGGTGGAAATGGGGAAGGATATTTCTCAGAACCTTCCTTGAATTACTTTTAAGCCCTGTGTGTGCCAGCTGGAGAGCAAGTCAGAGATATCAAGGACAATATAGAGCAGGATAAACTCACTGTTTGTACTCAAGACTTCCCTCTCCCTGCCTGATCTTTATTCTAAGACAATGGGAGGGAGGCAGTAAGGTGACACAGTGGATAGAGCACCAGGCCTGGAGTCAGGAAGACCCAAGTTCAAATCTAACCTTAAACACTGTGTGACCCTGGGCAAGTCACACCACCCCGATTTACCTCAATTTCCAATAGTACCTACCCTCCAGGGTTATTTCAAATAAAATGATAATGTTTAACACAATGTCTGCCACATATACATAGTAAGGGCTATATATTTGTTATCTATACTTTATAAAATGGGGATTATAATAGCACCTGCCCCACAGGGTTGTTATGAGGATCAAATGAGAAAATGATTGTAAAGCATTTAGCCCAGTGCCTGGCACATGGGAGATGCTACGTAAGTGTTAGCTACAATTGGAGAGCTGGAAATGACATCAGAGGCCATCTAGTACAAACCCCCCTCATTTTACAGATTCGGAAATTGAGGCCGAAAAAGGGTATGCCCTTCACAACATGAGTAGTGTGGAAATATATTTAATAGAGTGCATGCCACCTTGGGGAGGGGAAAAATGGAGAACTCCAAATCTTATAAAAGTGAATGCAGAAAACTAAAAATAAATTAAGTAATTTAAAAAATATACAAGTTGCCCTTGAGAGGCTGTAAGTACGGTAGAAAACAACTCACAACACTGGATTTGGAATCAGAGAACCTAAGTTTGAATGCTGTATTCCTATTTATTGCCTCTGTGACCTCTGGCAAGTTATTTAACCTGGGACTCAGTTTTTTTTCCTCTTCCAAATGATGGGTACACTGCATTGGTGTATTTAAACTTTTTGGTCTTGGAGCCCCTTTAAACTATTAAAAATTACTGATAACCCTAAAGGAAAAAAAGAAGAGGTTACACAGCTGGCTCTAATATTCTGAAATGGTCAGTTATCTGAGCAGCCTCCTGCTGTCATGCATATCCAGATGGTCTAATAATAAGCTAATCACTAAGTTCCCTTGTCCTCAGCCTTCAAGGCTCCCTAGCTCAAATGCCACCAGGAACACTGAACATGGAGTGATGGGCTGGAATAATGGAAGGAGTCCTGGACTTTGAGTCAGAAGACCTGGCTTTGAATCTTTACTCTCACACTTTCTTACCTGATAAATGTAAGTTAGTCATCTTACTACTATGAGCCTCAGTCTTATTACCTGCAAATTGGGGATATACCAACTTGAATTTCCTATCTTATAGGGTTGTTGAGAGGAAAATGTTTAATAAGCTGTCAAATGCTTAAAAAATTCAAATTATTAGTAGTAGCATTGTATTTGAAAGGAAACTAAGGTACTATCTAGTTTAATCCTCTTGTTTTACAGATAAAGTCATTAAGAATTGAGGCCTAGAGATGGGAAGTGACTTGCCCAAAGTCATAGTTATTGGCACATGTAGAAAAAGGAAAAAGCAAATGATGAAGGATGAGCTCAAAAGAATGAGTAGCCTCTTTAAGAACTGAGTCAAATACACTTGAGTTAAAATTGATGATGAATCTTACTGGCAAGAAAAATCAAGTTTATTTGTTGTAGGGATTTTGATATTGTTATTGTTTGTTTGTCCTTTGTTCCTGAAGAAGACCATGACATCAGGAAGATGAGGGAAGCCTGTGCAAGGTCCCCAGCCTCACTTTCTCCTCTGGAGCCATCTAGGTCCAGTGGCCAGATATGGATCAGGACAACTGGAGATGGCCCTGAATGTAGTGGGAGATCTTGGCCTTTTATTTGGAGGGATTTTAGGGATGAGAAGAAGAGCAAAGAAGGTAAAGGACAGTTGTTTGGGAAAGATGAGATGACAGTAGACTTCAGCAAGGCTAAACTATTCACTTCCTATTGAACTCCTGTTTTCTCTTCTAAGGAGAATATTGTCTGCATGGGAGGGAGAGAACAAAAAGAGTTAACTGGGAGTGAAAACCCAGGAAAAGTGAGGAAAAATCAGACATCCCCATGCTTCCCTGAATGAATTCAAATCATCTGGCCCAGAAGCACTACCTTTTAGCTGAGTATGAAAGAAACTGTCAGATTTCTGAGATGTTATTGTACAAATTCATATTCTCTCTCTCTCTCTCTCTCTCTCTCTCTCTCTCTCTCTCTCTCTCTCACACACACACACACACACACACACACACAAGATGGCAGACTGCACACTATGAACCAGTAGACCAATGAATCTGACTCATATTTCTAGATGAAGTTTATAGCATATTATTAAAGGGGTAGTTTGTGAGCACTTAGAGAGGCAATCACTGCTAAAAGCCAATGTGGCTTTATCAAGAATAAATTCCAGACTAACCTCACATCCCTTTTTTGATGGGGTAACCAGACTGAGAAGCATCATGGTATAGTGAACAGGGAGCTGATCTGGGGTTCAGGAAGAGAGGGATTCAAATCTTACTTTTGCCCACATACCTTCTGTGGAACCCTGGCCAACTACTTTATCTTTCAGTGACCTAAACAGCTCTCTAAACCATCATTTGCAGAGACCAGACTGATCCACCCTGGTAAAGAAGTTTTCCACCCAGAGCTCCCTATACCAATAAAATCACAAGTCCTATTTTTAATAAAAGAAAGAAAGTTAGACTGATAGATTAGAGGAATGCCATGGGCACAATATATTTAGATTTCAGTAAAATATTTGACCAAGTCCCTCATGCTATGCTCATGGATAAAAAGGAGAGATGGGGCAACCTGGAATGCAGTGAAATGGAGATGGTGGATTGACTGGGCCCAAAGAAGAGTACAGTACAATTCAACCCAACATGCATTTGATGACATCAGTAAGGGCTGATATCAGTTTGGAGACCCCACTAATGAGTGGTCACTAATGTGCACCAGAGATTTAAGGACAGACTCTAGTCTCTACTTTTATTAATGACTCGAATGAAGGCATAGATGCATGCTCCTCAGCTTTGCAGATAGTATGGAGCTTGGGGAGGTAGCTAGCACTTCAGATGACAGAGACCACAGCCAAAAAGATCTTGACAGATAAAGCAATAAGCCAAATCAACTAAAATGAGATGTAATAGACATAAATATAAAGTTATATACCTGAATTTAAAAAAAAAATCAGTTTCACAAATACAGGAATTGGAAAAGCATGGCTAGACCACAGTTGCCATGGAAACAATCTTGGGTTTTAAAGATGGAAGTGCAAGTTCAGCAGCAGTCAAAATTGCGGTATGGCTATCAAAAAAAAAAAAAGCATATGGAAGCTCAGGCTGCATAAAGAAAGAAAGAATATCCAGAACAAGGGAGACAATGTAAGAGTTCCCCCATACTCTGTCCCATCAGGCTACATTGAGAGTAGAACTGTCATTTACTTCAAAGTTATACCCAGCCTTAGGCAATCTATTCAAAGAATTTATCCCCCTCCAAACCTGAGTACAGTACAAGGGCTTCCTCACCTGGGTGGGATTTTGATAGAAGGTTAGTTCCACCCTCAGATATTGAAGTCTCCAAATGTGGATAAAAGACATAGATAAACTGGAGCATATCCAGAAGGTGACCAGGATAGTAAGAATACTAGATAATATGCCACATAACTTCGATACTAATAATAGCATAAGCACACAATTATTGTCATCTCATTTGATCTTCACAACAATCCTGTGAGGTGGGTACCATTATTACCCCCATTTTATAGATGAAACAACTGAGGCTTGGTTGAAAGAAGTGGAGATGTTCAGCTTGGAAAGAAGACTTTGGGAGTACATGATAGCAGTCTTAAAGTATTTTACCACAGGGATGGGATTATAATTGTTCTGCTTGGTCCCAGAGGGCAGAATAAAGAGCAATGAATGATAATTGTGGAGGGTTTTAATTTAGGTTTAATGTAAGGACAAATGCCTCAATGACCTGATCCATCTATCCAAAAGTGTAATGGTCTGCCTTGAGCAGCAGTGAGATTCCTCCCATTGGAGGTGTTCACCAGCAGACCTTATATTAGGAAGGATCTTGATCAGGTACAAATTAGACTAGATAGCAATCAGTCAGATTCTTCAATTTTGCATCATACACCTTGGACTCCAGGGAATCCTTAAAGGACAGTTTTCTCACCCACCCCCACTATCCATGCTTGGCTTGACCAAGTGTCATCTACTCTCATGCAAACAATAACATTCCAAAGCCAATTGAAAAGTCATTGAGTCAGTTGGCCTTTATAACCAAAGTCACTTAGTTATCTGTGGTTATCCCACAGTGCCTTATTGATCCTTCTGGACAAGTAGGAAGGCCAATGATCAACCAGGATGTGATATCAAGGAGGAGCCTCTGTGTCAGAAGAAGTGGTAACAGTGCTGTTCAGGGTGCTGACCTGTAAAGGTATTGAAATAAATGCATGGTGTCATGGACAAAAAACAACCTGTTCCCCTGACATCAACTAGCTATGAGACCTTGGGCAAGGTAATCAGTATCAGGTCAGCACTGTAGGTAACTCCTTAAGAATATAGATGCAGAATGCACCAATCTGCAATGGGGTAGAGGGAATTCTTCTTATCTGGGAGTTCCCTTGAGAAAAATGAGTATTAATAACCAATGATTTGGGGAGATTCAGATTTCCCCCTTTTTCTTTTATCCACATTTGGAGACTTCAATATCTGAAGGTGGAACAAACCTATCCAAATCCCACCCAGGTGAGGAAGCCATTGTACTGTACTCAGGTTTGGAGGGAGATAAATTCTTTGAATAGATTGCCCAAGGCTGGGTATAACTTTGAAGTAAATGACATAGTTAAAGTTCATTTGAACAGGTTCAGTCTCTCATCGTAATATTCATTCTCTCATTAATTGTCAACCAATCAGAGTTGATTGCCACCTGGGAGGGGGGCAGGGAATCCTTCTTCTAATGGACATATAAGCTGCCATGATTTTCTTTGGTCTAAGAAAGGGAGACTAAATGACTATCCCTTTATTAAAATGCTGGCATTTTTAATAAAATGATTAAATTACCCAGAAATAATGTCTCTTAAACCTTTTTTAAATGTCACACCCTAGATAAATGAAATCATGTGGTACTGGCTAAGAAATGGAGTGGTGGATCAGTGGAATAGATCAGGTACACAGGGCACAGTAGTAAATGACTATCATCCATCCTCTATTGGTTAACAAACCCAGACCCCATTTTCTAGGATAAGATGTCATTATTTTACAAAACATTCTGGAAAAACTGGAAAATAATATGGCAGAAACTAGGCACAGACCAAAATCTTATCCCTTATACCAAGATAAGGTTGAAATGGGCATGTGATTTAGACAGAAGGGATGATGCCATAGGCAAATTAGGAGATCAAGGAATAGCTTACCTGTCAAATCAATGGGAAAATGAAGAATTTATAAGCAAACAAGAGATAGAGAACATTATGAAATGCAAAATGGATAATTTCAATTAAAAAGGTTTTGCACAAACAAAACCAATGCAACCAATATTAGAAGGAAAGCAAAAAGCTGAGAAACAATTTTTATAGTTAGTGTTTCTGATAAAGGCCTCATTTCTTACATATATAGAGAATTGAGTCCAATTTATAAGAATACAAGTCATTCCCCAACTGATAAATGGTCAAAGGACATGAACAGACAGTATCAAATGAAGAAATCAAAACCATCTATAGTTATATAAAAATTTTCTAAATCACTATTGATTAGAGAAATGCAATTTAAAACAACTCTGAGGTACCACCTCACACCTATCAGATTTGTTAATATGATAAAAATGGAAAATGATAAATGTTGGAGAAGATGTGGGAATATTGGATGCATTATTGGTGGAATTGTAAACTGATCCAACCATTCTGGAGAGGAATTTGGAACTATGCCCAAAGGGCCATAAAACTGTGTGTAGTCTTTGACCCAGCAATATCACTTCTGGGTCTATATCCCAAAAAGATCAAGAGAAAGGACCCACATGTACAAAAATGGATCCACATGTACAAAAATGTTATTGTACAAATTCATATTCTCTCTCTCTCTCTCTCTCTCTCTCTCAATTATCTCTTTCTCTCTCTCTCCCTTACACACACACACACACACACACACACACACACACACACGCACACACACACACAGCAAAAAAGAAGAAAGGACCCATATGTACAAAAATATTTATAGCAACTCTTTTTGTGGTGGCCAAGAACTGGAAATCAAGGGGATGCCCATCAACTGGGACATGTCTGAACAAGTCACAGTATATGAATGTAATGGAATACTATTATTCTGTAAGAAATGATGATCAGGCAGATTTCAGAAAACTCTGGAAACTTACACAAACTGATGGTAAGTGAAACGAACAGAACCAGGAGAACACTTATAAGTAAGGTGGATTTTAGTGTGTAAGGTAGATTTTTGTTATTCTTTCTTAGAGTTTAGTTTCCCAGGATCCATAGCCATAGCAATCTCTTGTTCCCAGGTATTGGATATGAGTTCTCACACTTATGGTTCAAAACATTTCTACCACACTTGTGCAACATTATGTAATGATAAATAATATAAACATTTATGCTTAAATTATAAATATCCACTGTGATGATGCAGTGAGACACAGGGATGAGGTAACGTAAAATTGGAGGCTATTGCTAGCAACATGCCTCCTTTGTCTGTTGCTCTATAAAGCAAGTGGGCACTAGTCAATGAGTTGGGAACCCTTAGGGTTGAATGCATAAGCTGGAATGCTGTGTGTGCCTTGATCAGCCACCGTCAGGGCTTGGGAGGAAACTTTGTTTGCCTCAACCGGCCCCAGTTGAGACTTGAGGGGATTTAGGAGAGTGTACAAGCTGTGCCTGTCTCAATTGACCCCATCAAGACGTAGGGATAGTTGCCCCCCTTCTCACCGGCCCTTGCAAAAAGCGTGATTATAGAATGCTGTAGGAATTGGTGCTCCCATTATCAGCAACTCCTTTGAGAAGGCTAGACTAGAATAAAGTAAGATTATTAACCCCTCTGGAACTGTCTTCCTGTCTGACCAGATCAAGAGTGAACCTGTGCTGGCAGTCCTCCTGTGTGCTAGTGTTACTTATCTTACAACATGGTACACAGTAACAGCAACATTGTGTGATGATCAACTATGATAGACTTAGCTCTTCTCAGCAACACAATGATCTAAGACAAGTCCGAAAGACTCATGATGGGCAATGCTAACCACATCCAGCGAAAGAATTATGGAGTCTGAATGCAGATTGAAGCATATTATTTTCACTTCTTTTTTTCTTTCTCATGGTTTTTCTCTTTTGTCCTGATTCTTCTTTCACAACATGACTAATGTGGAAATATGTTTGGTATGACTGTACATGTATAACCTATATCAGATTGCTTGCTGTCTTGGGGAGGGGAGAGGGAAGAAAGGGAGGAAGAAAAGTTTGGAACTCAAAATTTTACAAGGATGAACGTTGAAAACTATCTTTGCATGTAATTGGGAAAAAAATAAAATACAATTAAGGAAAAAAGACTAAAATAAAAAAAAAAATGAAATCACATGTCTAGTCCCCATCCCTATCTTATTTCCCCTGCCAGACCATAAGTTATGTGGAAACAAGGGCAATATCTTATTCATCTCATTTATCTAGGACAGGGCTTTTCACAGAGCTGATAATTAAGAAATATTTGTAAAATTCAATGAACTTATGAACATAATATAAAATATGTAAAATTCAATGAACTTTCCTCCCCCTCTACTCTGGGAATATTTTAGCAGTAGAAAGGAGATAACAAGAATAAGAGACTGCTATTAAAAAAACAAACAAACAAACAAACAAACCTATTTCTGGACTCTGAAGGAAGTAAGGATAAGAGGAGAAAAGGAGGAGGCAATAAACATTTATATAGTGCCTACTGTTTGCCAGAAAATTACAGATATTATCTCATTTGATCCTCACAACAACCCTGAAGGTAGCTGCTGTTATAATCCCCATTTTACAGTTGAGGAAACTAACACAAAGTGACTTCCCCAGAGTGAGTTAGTGTCAGAGGCTGGGTTTGAATTCACATCTCCCTGACTTTAATGACCCTGGGCAAATCATCTCTGGATCTCAGTCACCCCCCCCCCCTAAAGTGAAGATGTTGAATTATATTATGTCCGAGGTCCTCTTGGCTCTAAAGTTGAGGTCCTTTGACCCTGCAAAAGACATTCTCTGTCTGCATGCACCAGCAGGTCTAGAGTGGTTTCATTGTCCCAGAATTAGCATCCAAGTTAATATGTGTGGAGGGGGGTATTCCCTCTCCATGGTATATAACCTATTCATATTTTTCCAGTGAGACTGAAAAGATTCTAGACAAGTGATTCCAAGAAATGTTCCTAAAACCAATTGGCTAGCACCATTTTCCCCAATTTCTAATATACTTCTCATTTTCAATGCATTCTCCCAATACCCCTAGAAAACAGATTTTTGTTATTCCTTTATAAAAACAGAAAAACATCCAAGGCACAATGAGGTTAAGCAATAGTCCCAAGTTTCACAGTAGGTCATAGGTACAACTGGGAATGAAATTCTGAAATTCAGTTCTTTTAACTGTTGTTCCTATTCATGATTGACCAACTTGGGTAGTCTACATAGTCAAAACCCTTCCCTCTCACTGCTGAGCCACCATCTTGCTAGGGGTATCTGGGACTAGGATTTTTTTGCCTTTAATATAAAAAAAAAATCAAGGCTTTCCCCGGAACCTCAAACAAAACAAAATATTCCCCCTACACCCCACCCTGATTCAGTCTTATGTTATTCTAAGTTTTATAGTAGAATTGTCTTTATTTTGACTACAGCATAGAGCCATAGAATGTTAGGACTGGTGGGAATTCTAGAACATAGAATTTCAAAACTGAAAGGGATTTTAGAATATAGAATACAGAATGTTGGATCAGGGAGCATCCTGGGAGGTCATATTGTCTCAAGCCCTCATTTGCCTGAGGGAAAAAAAATAAGACCTAGAGAGAGATAGAGTGGTTTACCAAGGTCATAGAGCAAGTAGGACTAGATTATGCCTTCTTTTCCAAGGTTCTTTCCTTACCTCGCCCCCTCCCAAACACTCTGGGCTTAACTGTCTCTATGTTCTTACTCAGAGGATATATTCAGGCTTTTATCTATGCCCATTATACCCCCTTCCCCATAATGTCTTTTTGAACCCATCCTTTTATTTTATTTCAAATGCTACCTCTTCTGTGAATCCCTCTGAATTCTATTCTCTCTTCCCAACAGGCTCCTAACTTATGTATACATGGTAGGTATATATGTGTACAAGATAAAGATGAGATTTTTCCTCTCCTCCAACACAAATGAGCCAGGTTTCAGCCAGCAGCATTCTCCCCACCCATTATGGCATGTGTGCAAAAATTTAATACCATTAGCTGCCTACCCAGAAGAGGTAGAAAGGGGTATTGTAAGTCAAGAAGGAATTGCATTGGCAGACATAGGGTTGAGGGTCAACTCTGAGTGAGCAAAGGCTTTTTCAGATCATATTAGAGGGCAGAGGCAAAGCTTTCTGAGTGCTGAGATGAAAGAGATTCAGAGGGTGCCAGTGATCTGAGTGGAGACAGTGTGATCCCATCAACTGGTAAATTGCAGCTGAAAAGGCCATGAGGTTGACAGCTCAATTTCTCTTTACTCAGACTGGAGTCTAATTATAGGGTGGACGCCTTTGCTAATGAGCAAAGCTGGACAAGGTGAATCTAAAGGGCATGAGGATGGGAGTAGCATTCTATTTGGGGGGACTACAGGCCAATGCTGGGAGCTGGCTATCGTGACATGCCTTCTTCCATCCTCAATCTGCAGGTTTTTCCCCATAAAAAAAGAGCCAAAGAAATTCTTTCCTGTAGATTCCACCTTTGGAATATCTTTAGTTGATCATTTTCTCTCTATTCTCACTGCCACCACCACAGTCCAGGTCATTATCACCAATCTAGATTATTGCTATAGATTTCTAAATGGCCTTCTTTCCTCTAGTTCCCATATCCCTTCAAATATATGCTTCACATTGATGCCAAATGAATCACTTTGATGCATAGATTTGATCAGGTCATTCCTCTGCTCAAAAATCTTTAGTGGCTCCCTATTACCTCCTAAGTAAATTTCAGATTTTTTTGTCCCACATTCAAAGTTCACCACCATCTTGCCATGCCACCATTCTAGCTTCATCTCATACTATGCCCCTTCAGAAGTTCTATACCCCTTCAAGTAGTCTACACTTCCAGGCAAACTATACTGCCAATCAATCAACTGCTATACATTTATTAAGTATTTACTATGTGCAAGGCACTGTGCAAGCAGAGAATACAATGCCCAAAGCAAAACAGTCACACCCCTTAAAAAGCTTACATTCTAATATGGCAAACAACATGTACATATATAGGCTTATATAAAACATGAAAATCAAATACAATGAAAAACTTGGAAAGGAAAGCACTTACAACTGGGAGGACCAGAAATACCAGTAAGTGGTATTTTAGCAGTCTTACAGGAAACCAGATATTCTAGGAGGTAGAAGCAAGGGGGTAGCCAGTACAGAGACAAACACAAAACACGGGGCTCTGAGTGTGAGGAATAGCAAATGGCATGGCATGGAATAGTATGGCTGACCTCCAAAGTGTGGAGGAAAGCAATGTGTAACTAGACTGGAGAAGTAGAGAGGCTGAGTTGTGAAGAGTTTTAAATGCAAAGGAATCCTCTTTATTCCCCACATAAAACCTGTGCTATCCTGATTAAGCCTTTGCTTGTGCTGTCACCTATACCTGGAATGTTCTCCCTCTCCATCTTGACCTATTGATTTCCTATCCATCTTTTAAAACCCAACTCAAATGCCATTTCCTCCATGTAGCCTTTGCTGATCCCCTAGTAGTCTTGACCTTCCCCCTTAGGCATTCCCTGAGGAGATGCACCTAAGGAACACCTGTCTGTACTTCTCTACCCCACTTACCAAATAATGTTGTATTGAGTAATTACCTCTGTCAAATCTTTCTACATGTCCCTTAAACAAAGGCTCATATGTTTAACAATAGTATTCTTCTGGTGACATCATATGGCTATAAGTCATGGATTAATACAGTCTCTGAAGAGTTAAAGTTCCTAGTTACCCAAAAGATAATGGAGAAGTACATGGTGGGCAGGAGGCTACAACATGTTATAGCTGAGGAATTATGCAAGGAGAGTGGAGAGATATATAGCTTTGTATTTGCTGGGTATATATTTTGTAGTTTTTATATTTGTATTTGTCATCTTCCCCAAAAGAATATAAGCTCCTGGAGAACAGGTACTATTTTGGATTTTTTTATGTATCCCTAAAGCCCAGCATGGTGTCTGGCATGTAGTAGGTGATTAATAAATGTGTGTTGAATGAATGAAAGAACTGGAAGGGAAAAAGTAAAGATGAGCTAGTCACATGGTGAGAATGGGGTATACCTAATAAAGTAGCCAACTCTGTTTTCCATTAGTATCTCTACAAAATTAGGGGGGAAAATACACCAAGGAGGACTCCCAGTGCCTTGGGTGTTGGGTACATAGTAGATGCTTAAGAAACTAAGTTGAAGTTCTAGGAGTTCCCCCATTTGCTGGGGAATTTTGCCTTCTCCCAATAGAGTAGGATTGCCTTAAATCTGTTGTTTTGTAAATACCCTTCTCCCCCTCCCCCCATCCCCAGCCAAATGTCCTCCTTCCTAGCTCCTCAGTCATTTTTCTGCCATAGCAATGACTTTTATCCTGGTGGAGGTGAGTCCACAAAAGAAAACTAAAATAAACCAGTCCGGGGGGTGGAGCCAAGATGGAGGAGTAGAAACAGCTCTTCCAAGCCTCTCTGCCCCCAGATTCCCCACAAACTATGTAAAAAAGGACTGTGAACAACTTCTGGAGCCCCAGCACCCACAGAACGACACAGAGAAGCTAACCTCCCGCTGAGGACAGCCCAGCAGCCCTGCAGGAAGGACCAGCGCAGTGGTCTGGGAGCCGGCAGTGCGCAGAGCGCAGAGCGCAGGAGCCGAGCCGAGCCGAGCCGAGCCGAGCCCAGGTCCGCGTGAGCCGAGGCTTTAGCCCCAGGGCGGCAGGGCCAGCAGCCGGCTGGAGGAACCCCAGAACACCAGGAGCTGTGGCGATTCCAGAATTATCAACATAGACATGCCTAGGACAAAGTAAGAGGTTAGTGTCCTATGGACTTTGGGACCTGTATTTGGGGAATGCGTCAGCTCCCTCCCCTGGGGGCTAGAAGCCTCTGAGGACAAACACCATTTTCTAGTTTTCAGACGCAGCTCTGGCTCCCAGCCTACAAATCGTGGGGAGATCCAGCGATCAGTCTTGGGGGGTAATCGCTCTTGCTTTAACCTCCCTGGATCTGGATTGTGATCTAGGGTGGAAGTTGTGGGTGGGTTTATAGCTTGCCAGAAACGGAAGCTGCCCCCCACACGTTCGGAACGAAAATTCCTCTATCTGGCCTTAAAGCCATAGTGTGGCAACAAGCCCAAAAGTCAAGCAATTAAGTGGCAACATGCCAAGGCAAAGGAAACAGAAAATGCAACCCTAGACTCCTATTTTGGGGGCATAGAGCGGGAAAAGGACTGTGAGGTCAGAAGTCCTGCTCCAAAAGCCCCAGGGGAAAACATGAACGGGTTGCAGGCCATAGAGGACCTTAAGAAGGACTTAAAAAATCAAATAAGAGAAGTGGAGGAAAAATTAGAAAGAGAAATGAGAAGGATGCAGGAAAAAGTATGAAATGAGGGTCAACAGCCTGACTGAGGAAAACAACACCTTAAAAAATAGACTAGCTCAAATGGCAAAGGAGGCCCAAAAGGGCAATGAGGAGAAGAATGCCTTAAAAAGTCGAATTTGCCAGATGGAAAAGAATCTCAAAAGTTCACTGAGGAGATTCATTCCTTCAGAGTTAGACTGGAGCAAATGGAAGCTAATGACTTTATGAGAAATCAAGATGCTATTAAGCAGACCCAAACAAATGAAAGATTAGAAGGCAATGTGAAATATCTCATGGGAAAAACCACTGACCTGGAAAATAGATCCAGGAGAGACAATTTAAAAATTATTGGACTACCTGAAAGCCATGATCAAAGAAAGAACCTAGAAATCACCCCTTCAAGAAATTCTCAAGGAAAATTGCCCTGATGTTTTAGATCCAGAGGGCAAAATAGAGGCTGAAAGAATCCACAGATCACCTCCTGAAAAAGATCCCAAAAAGAAAACTCCCAGGAATATTATAGCCAGGTTCCAGAATCCCCAGATCAAGGAGAAAATACTCCAAGCAGCCAGGAAGAAACAATTTCAATATTGTGGAAACACAATCAGAATAGCCCAGGACCTGGCAGCTTCTACACTGAGGGATCGAAGGGCATGGAATATGATATTCCAGAGGGCAAAAGAACTGGGAATGGAACCCAAGGGTCACCTACCCAGCAAAACTGAGTATTTTGTTTCAGGGGAAAATATGGTCATTCAGTGGAATAGAGGACTTTCAAGCATTCTTGAGGAAAAAACCAGAGTTGAATAGAAAATTTGACATCCAGACACAAGAGGGAAGAGATGCCTGAGAAGGTAATCAGGGAAAAGAAATCAAAAGGAACTTATCAAAGTTGAACTATTTACATTTCTATATGGAAAAGCAATAACTGTGACTGATGATATCTCTCTCACTATGAAAATAATGGAAGAAGGGTGTGTGGTCATATGAATACATATGTGAATGTGTGTGTATATGGTTACAGTTATATATGGATAGAGGGCATAGGTTGAATTTGTTGGGAAGGGAGAATACTCAAGGGATGAAATTATGAGGTGAGAGACAAAAGTGGCAAGAGGAGATGGGGAGAGACATGGTAGGGTAAACTATCTCATGTAGGGGAAGTGGGTGCAAAGGAGGGGGAGAATAAGGAAGGCTAAAGGCAAAACCACATTCACATTGAATTTGGTTCAGGGAGAAAATGACATACATACTAAATGGGATATCTCAACCTGCAGCAGGATAGGGGGAAGGGGGATAAGAGGAGGGATGATGGATGGGAGGGCATCCTTGGGGGGAGGGGAGGTTGGAAGTACCCACTATAGAAGAGGGACAGGATCATGTAGGGAATGGACCAGGTGGGGGGTGGGATGAGTGGGAGGGAATTATAAGCAGCCTTGTACAATATATCTACTATGATAATGTTTTGCATAGTTAGACATGTACAACATATACTGAATTACTTATCTCCCAAGAAGGAATGGGTGACAAGGGAGGAAGGAAATGGATCTGAAATTTGAGGTCGTAACATTAAATGTTTCAAATATAAAAAAAAAAAAACAAAAAACAAAACAAAACAAAAAAAGAACACAACCTTATCTATCACCTCTTATCTCCGTGATATCCGATCCACTTTAATGAATTAAAATTCATTCCTAAATGAAATTCACAGAATCAGATAATCTAAAGGTTGGAGGGGTCCTCAGGGATCAAGCTGAATTGTCCCCCAAATCCATTCTACTGCACCAATTCAAGTTTAAAAATGTATTAAGTTATAGAAATATATTTTGCATAACTTTACATGTATAATCTATATCAAATTGGTTTCTCAGGGTGGGAAGGGCATGGAGGCAAGAGAAGAATTTGGAGGAAGAGAAGAAAAAAGGGAAAAAGAAAAATGTTACATGATAACTTTATTGTGTATTTAAAAGGAATAGCAAGTTATATATAACAATTTGCAGTTTCACATACAATCATCTTTTTTTTTCCTTTCTATCATGTTGTGGAAATTCTTGTTCTATTTCTTAAGTTCAGAATATAATAAATAATTTTTAAAAGAATATTAAAATTTTACATGCAATTGAAAAAAAAAAAAAAACAAAAAACCAGTCCGGTAAAGTCATCTGGAAGAGTAACATCTGTATATATTAGGTTCCTGTTGCCCACCTTCTGGTCCTACCATTTCCCAAGGTATTCTCCTTTGTGAGTAGGTACTAGGAATCAAGATCAGCTTGGCTATAATATAGACACTGAACAGGACAGAATCCAGTCTTTCCATTTTCATTATTGCTCACTCTATACTAGTACATGCTTAGTGTACTAGTAATCAGACTGCAGGTCCTACTGGCTGGCCGCACATTGTTCAATACACAGACCAAGGGAGTCACAAAGGACACTCAGCCAATCAGCAAACACTTATTAAGCATCCATGGAATGGATGGATGAGAACAACTTGTTCCAATGACCATGAAGGTGGCCACAAAGGCTCCATAGACACTGTGGAGCACTTAGAACGTGGTGTAATGTTGATGAGAATTTGAAGATCTTCCCTGCTTTGAAGATCTTTCCTGTCCCTTAATAGGTTGAATATAATCACATGGAGTCTGTGGTGGGAGGAATTTGCTGAATGGGTGGCGTAGAGCTGAGACAAAGCTGGGAGTCAGAGCAGTTAGAGCTGGAGGGAGGAGAAGACTCACCCAGGGAGACAGCTAGGCTTGTGAGTGTTTGTTTGTGGGAAGGCTTTGGGATGGTGTTGCTCTCTGCAGTGATAAGGTGTATTAACTTCTTTGTTGCTATGATGGATTCAGTTTTCTGGTGTTGGGATTTAGCTTTCTGGCGTCTGAATAAATGTTTTGCTTTCTTATATATGGAGAGTCTGTTATTTTTTGCATTTCAGAATTATGTTGACATATTAATAGCCATTGTCAGTGCTGTGAATATCACACTACAGCTGGTCGAACATCAAAGACCCCAAAATTATCCACTGCTATATCCTGGGCCATCACCAGAACTTTTGTCCTGCCACTGGACTTTGATGATTCTAAAAGAGACTGTGAGGTTGTTGAATTTGTGCAACCCTGCTTCACTTAAATCCAAGTCACATCCAAGTCAATATATCAGTCCATGTGTCATTGATACTCAAAAAAAAAGGACAAACACCAACAACTATTAAGCAAGGAATCAACAAGTATTGAGTCAGTACTAACCATGTACCAGGCACCGTATTAAGCTTCAGAATACTAACATTAACAAAAAACAAAGACAGCCCCATCCTCAAGTGGTTTGTATTTTGATGGGTGATGATAACACATAAATGGGGGGCTGAAGAGAAGCGGGTAAGGAGGTGTGATGGGAGCATGTGAATGTTAGAGGTGGGGAGATGGTAGCTAAGTCCAGGCGATCAAGGTGGCTGGTCTGGGGCCTTCCCCCAAATGGGAAGAACTCACCAGTGGTAGAAGGGTCTCATAGGAGCATAGTTAGGAGAAAGCTAAGGCATGGAGACCAAGTCCAGAAAATGAGGGGTGATTGGTCCAGGCCCTTCCTCAAAATGAAGGACCAGTATGAACCTAATATGAGCTTACATTCCAGCAGAGTATGAACCTACAGCTAACCCTAGTGGTAACCACTCCCTCCCTGCCCATGGTTGTAAATTCAACCACCATCTGACATCAATTTCTCAGAGCTGTTGATGCATGAGGACCTTTCTCAGGGGAAAACTATCTGCTTTAGTCCACGCAATTAGCAGTTCAGCCCCTTTCCAGATCGATACTCTAACAATTGCTTTCTTTTCCACCCTGGTCACCCCCAGACCTGGTCCAGGGAAGGACTTATTAAGATAGTTAACAAAACAGAACAAAGGATCTAGAAATATCTTATAGGGACCTTTGAGGTCATCTAATCTAAGTCCTTTATTTTAACAAATGAGCAAACTGAGGGTCATATGTGACTTGTTCAAGGTCATACAGGTAGTAAGCAGCAGAGGTGGGGTTCAATATTATGTCCTTCATTCTTTTTTTTTTTTGGTGGGGGGGAGGCAATTGGGGTTAAGTGACTTGCCCAGGGTCACACAGCTAGTAAGTCTCTGAAGCCACATTTGAACACGTTCTGACTCCAGGGCCAATACATTATCCACTGAACCACCTAATTGACTCTAAGTCCTTGACACTTAAATCAGTTTTCTTCTTCCCATTGCACTCTATAAGTATGAAAGTATAAAATATAAACTTCAGATATGCCCCTGAACCGTCTTTTGTGGAACATATGCTGAGTTGGGATACACTTCACTCTCTTTACTCCAGAGTCCAACTTCCCTTCATCTCTTAGCTATATCTAAAAATATTCATTATCATCCATTTTCCAAGTCTACTTTCTCCTCCATTGCAATAGCAGCCCTCCCTTCTCCAGGCCAGTCTAGCCTCATTCCAGATAATCAATAATCCCTGGGCCATTTTCACATTTCCTATTAAACAGGGACTGGGAAAAGAATAGGAGAACAAATTTACAGAAAGCAAATCCCTTTGTTTCCCTTAAGCCACAAGGCACTTTATAGAACTTTATACAACATTGTTGGATTTAGAACCAGAAAGGACCTCAGAGGTGACCAAATATAACACCTAGTCCTCAGATGAGGCTACTGAGACCCATAGAAGTAAAGTAATCTTCCCAAAGTCACAAAGGGGATGGAGCCCCACGCAGAGCCCCCAGGTCCCCTGATTCCACATCCAGTACAGAGACTCCATTTCCCAAACTGGCTCTCAGGAAGGCTAACCTCTCCCATTTCACTAACCCAACCAGTTTAACACTTTGACCACCAGAACAACTGCCATTTATATAATGCTTTGAAGTATTTCACAGACGTGATCTCATCTAAACCTCACATTACACTGTGAGGTACCTGCTACCACGATTACTATCCCCATGTGAAAACTGAGGACAGAGAGGCTAAGCAGTTTTTCCCAGGCCGTCCAACTAGGAAGTGTGAGAGACTAGAGTCTCACATCTTCTCCACTCTAGGCCCACCATTCTGCTTCCCTGCCACAGTCTCTCAGTTTTTACATGGGCAATGTAAAGCCTTCTGTTTCAGCATTTCTGCTCAGGAAATATTGTCATTCTTTTGTTAAAAGAACCCTCCATCTTTTTTCCTTCTGCCTGAGTTGGGGGCCTAAGTCCTGTTTGAAAGACATTTTAATGAAGGTCTAACAATGGCTGCACCTGTGAGGAAAGGCAGGCCTGCAAAGATCTGAATAACCTCATTAAGCTCCTGCCTTGTGCTAAGGGAGGCACAGAAAGAGCCACCCACGTCACAGGCCGGCTTCCTACAAAGCCATCTCTAGGCAGCATAAATCATGCATGGCCACATCATCTGCTTTACATTCCTCAAGCAGTAAACACTAATTATGCTGTGTATTCCACAGCCCAGGAGATGCTCCCGTCCTGGCTAGTTAGCAGCAGCCCCGGGAAGCTTCTCATTCTCAGCTCAGCTTCTGCTCTCATGTGCTGTGTGGGTGGGATGTTGGATGAGATAGGCTGCGGTGACCTTCTTACTCACTGGCCATGGAAGATGCTCTTTCTTCAGTGGAAGCAGCCTGCTTCTAAGGAGGAGCTCAGATTCTAGAATGAGAGGCCTTGCAACAAAGTCGTGCCTCAGAGAGTTTTGCAAACATCCCCATTATCCACGACTACTTGTGAGGCCTGGGGCAAGTCCCTGCACCTCCTTAAGCCCCAGTGTCTTCCTCTGTAAAATGTAGGGATTATGCTACATGGCTTTTGAGGTCTCCTCCAACTCTAGGTGTTGTCTTGCTGTGTCAGACTCTTCATGACCCCATTTGGGGTTTCCTTGGCAAAGATACTGGAGTGGTTTGCTATTTCCTTCTCTAGCTCATTTTACAGATAAGGAAAACAGGGTAAAGTGACTTGCCTAGGGTCACACAGCTAGTTAAGTGGCTGAGGCCAGATTTGAACTCACTTCCTGATTCCAGGCCTAGTGTTCTATCCACTGTACCACCTAGCTGCCCCAAAGATCTTTTATTCTATGACTTAAAGGATTTTGAACTGAGAGTTTAACAATTACATCATCAAGTCCCCTCATTTTTCAGAGATGTAAAGAGGGGAAATTATCTGGCTAAGGTCCACAAAGCTAATAAGCATCACTTAACAAAGTAGGCCCTTCACCATTTGCATATCCTCCTCCCGGTTCTGCTTACTTCCTTTTATGTAATTTTGTATAAGGCTTCCCATCTCTCTCTGACTCTTATATTCATAATTTCTTATGATACTGTAATTTTCCATTCTTCTAGATCAAATTCATTTTTAAAAGTTATTAAAAGTATTTTAGGGGGGGCTAGGTGGTACAGTGAATAGAGCACCAGCCCTGGAGTCAGGGGGACCTGAGTTCAAATCTGGTGTCAGATACTTAACACTTACTAGTGTATGACCTTGAGCAAGTCAACCCCAATTGCCCTGCCTTCCCCCCTCCAAAAAAGCAAAAATTAATAATAATAATAGTAATAATAATAATAATATTTTAAACACAACAGCGTAGGCCCATCCCTACATTGCTCCCAAAAGGTACAATTATAATTTTCACAGAAGTTTAAAAACAAAAGCTTTGGGGCTAGGTTTCTAGTCACTACAGGTATTTAGGCAAAGGCTGGCTTACCACTTAATCAGGATATTATGGAGGGCACTGCTCTTCAGATATGGATTGGACTGGGTGACCTCTGAGCTCCCTTCCAGCTCTGAGATACTATAATTAGTCTGTGAGACGTTATGTCTAAAACAGTCAACTTGTCAAAGCTGGAAATTATAATCACTGACTTCATATAGTGATTTAACTTTAGCAATGGATTTTACATTATCTCATTTGTTCCCATTTGATCTTCTCCTCACCCTCCCTAAATTTCAATTTCAACCTCTACTTATCCCCTGAATCCTACTCTCCTGTCCACATTATGCCCAGGTCTCCCTCATCCTGAAAGAATCTTCACTTCAGCCTCTCATTCCCTCAAGCTATCATCTTACACCTCTCCTTTCTAAAGCTAAACTCCATATCTGTTGTCTTCATTTTCTCATCTCCCACTCACTCCTAACCCCATTATAATCTGAAGTCTGTTCCTACTATAGTACTAAAAATTTTCTTCTCTTTGGAATTTCTCTCACCACTGTTCCCTTTATTGTTCAATCCACTGGCCTTTTCTCAGTTCTCATTCTGTTGGACAGTACTTAGCATATAACTGGCACATAGTAGGTATTTAATAAATATTTGTTGAATTATGGGAGCTGTCTAGAAAGGACTTAGAGACACAGGACCGGATCTTGGGAGAGAGATGAGAGCTGGCTGGGTGGAGTTAGGAGTCACTTGTATAGAGTTGCTAATTCAATCCATGGAAGTTAATTTGATCAATGAGAAAGCACAAAGAAAGAAGAGAAGGCCCAGGATAGCATCCTGGTATACGTTCATCATACAAAAAGGACATGGATGATAAGTAGACTAAGAAAGACCGGTCAGTGAAGGATGAAGAGAATTATAATAGAGCAATGTCATGAAAACTGAGAGGGGAGAGAGCATTCAGGAAGGGGGAGGTCCATGTTGTTCAATAGGTCATAGCTTAAGGGACGGGTGGGATCATGTGAAAGTGCCAAATCTTAGTGGGGCAGCTTGGTGGCACAGTAGGTAAACACAATGACCCTAGAATCAGGAGAACCTGAGTTCAACTCTGACCTCAGACACTTACTAGCTATGTGACTGCACAAGTCACTTAACCCAGATTGCCTCCCAAAAAAGGGGAGCCAAATCTCATCATTTCTCCCTACTCAGCATCTCTTACATCTGTCTTCTTCTTCCCACTTAGAATCAGAGTTAAAGCTAAAAGGAACCACAGAGAACATCTAGACAAACCCCTTCATTTTAAATAGGAGGGAACTTAGAAACATGGAGTGACTTGGCCAAAGTCACATGGTCAGTATCCCAAGCAGGACTTCAGCCCGGGGCCTTCTGGCTCCAGATCCTTCACACATTCTACTAGTTTGGGCTCTTGTTACCTTTCACCTAATCTATTCCAATAGCTCCTACTTGGTCTCCCTCTACTCATTCTTTCCCCTCTCCAATTGTCTTCATAGATATCAAACGAATGTTCCTAAAGCATGACTGAGGCTATCTATCATTCCTCAGCTCAGGAAGCTTCTGTCATATAGGGTAAAATAGAAACTCTTCTGATTGTCATTCAAAGCCTTCACAGTCTAGTTCCAGCCCAGCTTTCTGTATTGATTTCACCTTACTCCCCCTCACAGACTCTACCCTCTAGTCAAACTGTTCTGCTTATGGTTGACTATAAACCATAGTCTATCCTCTGTCTCCATGCCTTTGTATAGGCTGTCCCCCATCCCTGGAATGCTCTCCCTCTCATCTTCACCACCTGGAATCCCTATGTCCCTTCAAGGCTTAGTTCAGATAGAGCCACCTTTCTAATGCTCTCAGCTATAAGCACCTTTGCATCTATCCTGTCTTTTGTAATATTTATTTGTAAAAGTAGACTACTGCTTTAGGAGAATACAAGCTCCTTGAAGGCAGGGACTATCTCATTTTTATATTTGCATTCCTAACATCTAGAACAGTGCCTAAAATATGGTAGACACTTAAATGCTAATCGATCAATTCATAATAGCCTTATAAAGTAGGTACTGCTAATATCATCATTCCATTTTACAGATGAGAAAATAATCTGGGAGAGATTAAATGACCTGGCAATGATGACATCTTTAATAAGCCTCAGAAGCAGGATTTGAACCAAGGTCTTCCTGACTCTAAGCCTAGAACTCCTTCCATCAGTCTGCTGTGAAAGTCATTCATGGAAATATAATGGTGATGAGGGCCATGAAAACATGCCTAGACTGGTTATTTTAAGTCAAGGTAGCTGTCCACCCTCATCCCAATAAGCTTCAGGCCAGTTACACTCACTATTTATCCTTTATAAACTGAAGCATTGATGATCTGTGACCTCATCCAGGGAGCCACTGCCTTCTCATTCTATGGAATCCTCTCATGTATTTCAGAAAATCCTTTACAAAAGCTTCACCTCACATGTGAAAGGCCTACTCTGGTTATTTTTAATATTTCATGGTTACTAAGGCGGTCCTCAGGCTATCGGGAGAATGAAGGCTAATAGACCTTTCACATAAGAGGCCTTTAACTGCCTGTGGAAGAACCCAGAGCTTTCACCTTCCAGACGGTAACTGCAGAGCACCTCCCGGAGATAGTTGGCCTTAGGAGTTTAGTAGTTAGCAGTGGGAGATTCCCAGAGGGAGGAAGTAGCTACAGGGCCAGGTCAGTGCAATGAGCCCAGAAAGACTTCTGTTTTTCGTTTGCTGGAGTCAGACCACAGGTTGGATCTGCACGTCCCCTCTTATCTTTCCATGAAGTCAGAGGCTGCTGATGTTGCCTTGGTAACTTTGCAGAGTCACCTTCCAATCCGTTTATGGTGGCTGTTTTTCCCCCTGCAGCGATAGCCAGTTGACACGTCTATAGTGCCCACAGTAGGCAGAGTGCTGCATTCATTGCTATTCAAAGGAGCCGGAGGAGAGAGATGCCCAAAGGGATACAATAAAGATGGCATCAAAGTCCATCTTTGAATGAAAAAGGAAAACAGTTCAGGACAAAAAAGGAATTCAAGTTAATCCAACACACATTTATTACATGCCTACTATTTACAAGGAATGATACTAAGCACTGGGGACTTAATCAAAGGGATCTCTGATTTTATTGGTGCAAGTATCCCTTCCAATGGGCAGCTAGATGATGCAATGGATAAAGCACCTGGCCTAGAGCCAGGAAGACTCACCTTCCCAAGTTCAAATCCAGCCTCAAACACTTACTAGCTATGTGACCCCAGGGAAATCACTTAACCCTGTTTGCCTCAGTTTCCTCATCGGTAGAATGAGCAGGAGAAGGAAATGGCAAACCGCTATGGTGTCCTTGCCAAGAAAATACCCCAAATGGGGACATGAAGAGTTGGACATGACTATAATGACTGAAAAAAATCCCTTCCAAGATTGCCTATGATAACTTATCCATGCCTGCCCACTCTGGGAAATCTGTGTCCATGGCTTCCCATAAATTCATTATAGGGTATATGCTCAATGTGTTGGAGATTATACTTGACTTCTCTTGACATCGCCAGGATACTTGTAGAGCTCCCAGGCTCCCCATCAATTATCTTTCACATAAGCCATGAGACTACCCCATGTTCTTTTTATTTGCACATTTCTTTGTTGACATGTTTTACTCCAGTTGGTAATTCCTTATTCATAATGTGGTAATGTCTGCTCATGCTCACCATGTACCTTTCCATTGTCCTTTGGGTGGTCCCTGTTTTCCATTTTCAGTGACATTTATGTCCTATGACTCATAGCCATACAACAATATCGGGAGAACTAGAGGATTAAGGCAATAACAAAAGAGTCCTTATCACTTAAGTACTTATATCATCCTAGGGGAAGAGGGAAGGGATGATACAACACATATAAATATAAGTATAATACAAGATCATTTGAGGAGGGAGAAAACACCGGGAGGTTGGGGTGGGGGTTTGGGGGAATCAAGGAAGACTTCATGAAAGAGTTGGGACTTTAGCTACTTAAGAAGAATTCTTAGTGATTGCCTAGCCCAGAAATCCCTAGCCTTTTGGACTATGACACATTTTAATATTAAAAAATTTCATTGGCCTCCATATGATAAATATCTGACTTTCCATAGCAGGAAGAATATTCCTATATCTGAAACTACTAAGAAAGATTCCAAAATTCTTCTTTCTCTTCAAATTGGAAGTATCCCCAGAAGTCACCTGGCTCTGTGGAATGGCAGGATGAAATGAGTAAAGGGACTAAGGTGGGAAGTCATTCTTGATCATCCCCATCATTACTCTTGCATATATTAGGTCACTAGGAATAAAGGATACTGGAGACAGAAAGATCAATAATTATTGGAGTATACATATTCTGGATCCACTGAGGTGAAAGGCAAGGAAGGCAGCTGAATAGAGTAGAAAAAAGGTCATGGATTTCTAATCAGGAGACCCAAGATCAAATACCACCTCTGATATTCTCTGTGTTGCCTGTGACAAATCATCTCACCTCTCTGGGCCTCAGTTTCCTCATTTGTAAAATAGATTAAATGGCTTCTGAGGTTCTTTTTAGATAAAGATTTATCATCCTAAAATTAGGATCCATTGACTAAATAAAATACATAATACTAAAGAAAGAGGTGGCTTGATATCCTGGGTAGCAACCTGGCCTTGGAGCCAAGGTTGTATGTTAATGGTTGTATGACCTTTGCAAGTCACATAGCCTCTCACTTCTCCAGGCAACTCTATAAGATTAGAAATTGCAGAGTAGATGCCAACCTGCATTGATAGAGGGAGTTTCCACATCCAAGAATTCCCTTACAATGAAATTACAGGTCTCTCCGTCTAATGACAAAAAAAAAATGACTATGGATTCAATGATACTTTTAAATGATTTTGTATTTTACTAATCATTGATTTAGAGCTAGATAGAAACTGAGAGATCATCTAGTCCAATGCTCTTGATTTTGTTTTGTTGTTGTTCAGTCGTATCTGACTCCTCAAGACCCCATGTGGAGTTTTCTTGGCAGAGATAATGGAGTGGTTTGCCACTGCCTTCTCCAGCTCATTTTTCAGATGGGGAAACTGAGGCCAACAGGGTTAAGTGACTTACTGTAATGAGAATGGGAATTTGAAGACCTTCCCTGCCCCTTAATAGACCTAGGGGGAAGTTTGAAGACTTCACCTGCTTTGAAACTAAACTCTGCCCCCTAATAGGCTGAATATAATCACATGGAGCTTGTTATGGAGGGAATTTGCTAAAGGATGGAGCAGAGCCCACAGGAAGCTTCCCTGCTATGAAGATAAATTCTGCTCCCTGCTAGGCTGAATATAGTCATATGGAGCCTGTGGTGGGAGGAGTTTGCTGAAGGGAAGCAGAGACCACAGGGAGCTGGTAGTAAGAGCTAGCCAGATGGTGGGGGAGAGAGAAGCTTGGGCAAGGATATAGAGAGGTTTGTGAGTAAATATTGATCTTGTATTGGTTTGTGGGTAGGCTGAAGGATACTATGGCTCTCAGTATTATTATGGCTTCTGAATAGCTTTGGTACTATGATGGAATTGCCTTACTGGTTTGGGGATTTGGTTTTCTGGTGTCTGAATAAATGCTTCAGTTTCTGTCCTCTATCTGGAGAGTTTGGTATATTTTGTGATCTAATGCCGTGTGATACTTATAGTCACAGTCTTTATTGTGACTGTGGGTGCTGTAAATATTGCACTGGCACTACACTTGCCCAAAGGCACACAGCTAGTGGGTATCTTAGGGCAGATTGGAACTCAGAAAGAGAAATCTCCCTGGCTCCAGACTGGGTGCCTTATCTCTTGCACCATGTAGCTGACTTTCATTCTGCAGTTGAGGAAAATAAGATTGAGAATCTTTTCAAGGCAATTCTAAGTGCCCAATAGGTCCTGGAGGTTGGGCTCAGCTAGAGGTCAACTTCTGATGGTGCCATCTCGGACCTTTGACCAAACATCCTCTAGATTAAATGGAGAACCGTGAACTTCTCACTACTCCCTTCTTCTGTTTTCCTTTAAAGCACCTTAGAACAAGGAAGAAAAGCTGTTACAAAGGGAGTTTTAGTGTACTGCAAGCTTAATAAGGGTCCATAGGAGGTAGGATGTGACAGCCAAAAAAAGTCAATGCCACGAACTGCATTAAGAGAGACATAATTTCCAAGAATAGGGAGGTGATCATTCCCTTGTACTCTGTCCTCCTCAGACCTCATCTAGAGTATTGTGTTCAGCTCCAGGAACCATGGAAGGTGGATATTGATAAAAAGCAAAGTGCTCAGAGGAAGGCAACCAGAATCGTAACAGGCCATGAGTCTGGGTTATATATGAATCACTTGGCTTTTGTTGTCTGGGGAAAAGAATACTTGGGAGAAAAATAATGGCTGTCTTGATTTAACTTGAATTGAAACAATTTTCTAAGAAGAAGGTTGAGGTCTCTAGGAAAAGAGAAATCAGGTTTTTGCTTTTTTAGTTTATCTATAAGATATTTTTATTATCTATAAGATATCTATAAGAAGCACATCAAGCATGGTATGATGTAGTAATAAAATTGCAGAATTGGGATTTAGAAGACTTAGATCTGAATCTTCACTTTGCTACCTTTGACCTTGGGCAAATTACTTTTCCTTTCTGGGCCTCAGTTTCTTCATCTGTAAAATGACTTCCAAGTTTATAACCTATAATCCTCGGGGTTAACAAAGGATCCAAGAAAATAGTATTTGATGTTGGGGATCTGATGGAAGGATTTATCAGAATATTCTTTATTCATGAGAAAAGGTACAGAGTGGGAAAATAAGAAGCAAGAAGTCAAGTTTGTTTGGGCACATAGGGTATCAGGGAGAAGTAAAACTGGAAAGATATGTTGAATTCAAAGACATTGGAACTCAGATCAATCCAACAAACAATTTTGACTCCATGACAAAACACACCTCGCTTCTCTCAGTAGAAAAGTAGTGAACTGCAGATAGGGAAGGAGGCATACACATCAGACATTAAAAATGTTTCAGTTTGTTTCATGTAATTGTGACTTTTTGTTAAAAGAGAAGTTTCTTATGAGAGAAGGTGAACCTTTGGGGGAATGACAATAAATGTCAGTAAAATGTTTTTAAAGGAAAAATAGAAAAGTTAGGGATATATTGTAGATAACCCTGAATGACAGGATAAGGAATTTATCATGTAGGTGACAGGTAAGGCTTTGGCGAAGGGGGATGGCATGATTGGAGAATGTCCATGTAATATCTTTCTTGCCATTTTTCAAAGGACTTTCTAATTGGGGGGGCGGGGAAGGGAGGATGAGAGGAAGACTAGGAAGACTTTTTTTTTAGGATCATAGGTTTTAAGAAATGGAAAGGACCTTAGAGATCATATAATCCACCCCCTTCATTTTAAAAATGAAGAAAAAACCCCAGGGCCATATGAATAACTTGCCCACAATGATGCAGGTAGTAAATATCAGAATCTGGAGTCAGCTCATTCAATTTTGTTTTTGTATATTCAGTACCCAGCACAATACTTGGCGCAGGATAGACTTAATAAAGCTTGTTGAATGAATGAATGAATTATTCTAAAAGGCCTCTTCCCACTGTGCTACTCATGCCAATAAAGCTTTTCCTCTACACTTAGAGAAACCTTTCCTTGAAGTATGGCTGGCTCATGAGACTCCCCTGCAGCACTATTATAGGCCAGCCCGGCCCACATTTAGGGGCCGGTATCAAGTCTCTGAGGAAAGGTCAGCTGGAAATAGAAACTCTCTCTTTGTAATTATCTGGCGCCGCCTGCTAGGCCCCAAAGCCCAGCACATTCACAGCTTTAGGCAGCCTGTAGCAAAAGGCTTTGGGAGAAGCTTTTGCTCACTCAGACGTAAAGCCAACTGGCCAGAAGACATTTAGCTGCAAACTCAGTGATGTCTGAGGCTCTGGGGTGAGCAGAGATGATGCACTTCCTGCACTACACTGCCTGACCCTTGGTTTCATCTAGAATAAAGAATATCCACAGCTGAAGGATTCCTAGAAATCCTCCAGGCTAACCCTCTTGTTTTATAAAGAAGGCAAATGAGGCCTGGAGAGGAGTGAGTTGACCAAAGTCACAGAGATAGGAAGGAGCAGATCCAGAATTAGAACCCAGTCCACTGGCTCCTAATTCAGTGTAATTTTCATTGCATCATTATCATGCCAAGATTCCTCTTTGGACGCCAAAGGCATGTTCTTTTCAGAATGGGGAGACTCTGGACTCAAGCAATCCCAACCATAAGAGGGGAGAGGCCTGACCCAAAATAGAATTGTCCAGGATTGGCCCAATAATATTTTACAGCAATTACTTAGAGTTCTCAGGGGTAACCCTGAGGGGCTCAGTTTCTATTCCTCTTACATAGGGCCCCCATCTGGTGAGCTCTTTAATATCAATCAACCTGTACAACTCTGATTTTTACAAAGGGTATTTACTGAGCAAGGACAAAAGTTATGAAACAATTGCCTCAAACCACATTCTCCTCCTGTATACACAAGGTCCCCAAGAAAAAACGGAGCTCAAACTCTAAGTACAAAGAAAGTCAGGCTCTTGGGGCTGAAAAGTATCTTGCAACACCTGGCCCTGGGAGTAATTTTCTTCCTTGTTAGAGTCCCTACCAAGTTTACTTCAGGGCCTTCTGTCATTGGCAATGGACCAGTCACCTCATTATTCAACCAGACTCATTCCTTTCTGGGCACAGTATCTTGGTTGACAGGTCAATCTGCTTCTGGGTGGGGTCAAGCTGTTAGGCTAGGTCCACAGTGAACTCTTGTTGGTGCTGCTAACTGGCTACAGTTGCTGGTGAGGCCCCAAAGAAGGCTTTGATGATATCCTGATCTCATTTGCTAGCTTAGCACTCTCCCCTTGGAAGACTCATTCACCTGAGATCAGGGGGAAATAGACACAAAAGCAATAGAAGCTCCAGGTGTTCATGGACAAATGGTGGCCAGGAAGAGATGGTAGGGCAGCCATGGCTCCTCCTTCACCCAAAACTCACGGCAGTTCTTGCTTCACTTCCCATGTAGTGATACTCTCTATCCCTGCTCTCCCACAGCTAAGACAGCTACATCTTCCATCGAGTCCTAGGAGTTTTCCTAAGGAGTTGGAATATCTACTTACTCACCTCAAGCCTTTCTTCTGGTGTGGTCCCTCCACTCTAATCAATAAGTGACTAGTGCCCTAATTCCATTTTACCTGCTAATATCAAATAGCTTTTAATTGTAAGGGACATTTACTTCAAAGGTTTAGAAAGAAGTTCAAACATAACACCCCTACTCCCATCCCACCTCAGGACACTCTCTTTCCTATACTACCTCAGCCTCTGGGGAGAGTGGACCCAGACTTAACACAGCTTCTATATAGCATTAGTCCCAAGGAAGGGACATATTGATTCTATTATTTAAAAACTCACTTTCAAAATCCTTCTCCTTCTGGCTCCTTAAATAACCAGAAGATTCCTTGTCCTGACACACCATCCTTCCCCATCACTCATTGCCAGAAAGGGTTCACCAAGCCTCCATACATTGAATTGGAGCAAACAGGAAATATAACCCACCAGAAAGTACAAATCTGAATGTGCTCCATTGAAAGGGTCCTCGTTGACCAGTCCTCCCAATTACACTACTCACATTTTCATTTATCCATCCAGTTTCCTCAACTGGATTGTAAATTTCTAATATACTAAGTGATTTTTTCACCTTTTTGCAAAGTGCCCCAACTAGGCCTCAGAGTTTGAAGGGCAGCTCACTGAGTTAATAGGATTCTTTTGTTGTTTGAATTTGCAATTTCCTTGGTGTGAGGCTATGAATGATATGAATATGAAAATGATATGATATGAAACCTGATATGAAACTTTCCTTCCAATAATGTAGACGGCAATTCATCTATAGATTCAAGTTGAGAGCTGTGGTTAAGTGACTTATTGATGGTCAGATTGCTATTACATGTCAATCAATCAAGCAAGTATTAAGTACCTATTATATGCCTGGCATTGGTGATGCCAAGACAAAAGTGAAATAGCCCCTGCCCTCAAGGCTTTTACATTCTATTAGAAGAAAGCAATGGTGGGCGGCTAGGTGGCGCAGTGAGTAGAGTGCCGGCCCTGGAGTCAGAAGGACCTGAGTTCGGATCCGGCCTCAGACACTTAACCCACACAAACAAAAACCTAGCCGTGTGACCTTGGGCAAGTTACTTAACCCCAATTGCCCTAAAAGGGGCAGCTAGGCGGCACAGTGAGTAAGAGCGCTGGCCTCGGAGTTGGGATGACCCGAGATTAAATCCGGCCTCAGAAAATGAGCACCCACGCATAAACAATGACTAGCCGTGTAACCTTGAGCAAGTTACTTAACCCCAATTGCTTTAAAAAAAAAAAAGAAGAAAGCAATGAAAGTTGAACTCAGGACTTCCTGACTTGAATCCTGTTTATCCATTGTGCTGTGCTTCTCCTCATTGGTAGATAGATGATGACAGATAGATAGATAGATAGATAATAGATCTCCAACTATCTGTCCTATCTCTGTATATGTGTACTTGTATGTATATATATTTGTGCATGTATTTTTGCATGTATACATATATGTATACACACCATGTATACACAAACACATAAAATTCTTGAACAGGCACTAAAGATGAACAATGAAGTATGATCAGAATTTAAAAGGAGGAACGGGGTAGACTGGTTCATATTTAGGAACCTACAAAGAGCTTTCAGTGACTCTAGGTTGTTCTCCCCCATCCAAGAACCCCTACCAAACCCACCATTTTACCTATATTTTATACCAAATGGCTAAAAATTGTGAAACACCAGGATCTCAGAAAAATCACAATCATAGATGACCCACATGCCAGTGAGAAGATCCATAGTGGGTGTGAGTTGTCAGCAGCACGTTGCCAACAATGGCACATTCAAGAAACAGTGTAAGGAAACCATAATGGCTGTACGCATATGGCCAGAAAATGAATTGGGCCACTGGTTATATCAAAAGGGTGAGGAGAGCAGATGGACAACCCCATTGCTGCACTGATATACATGAAATATTAAAAGAACCAGGAAGAAAGCCCCAGTGAATTGAATGGCTCCTCTTCAGGGGATTTATGGTAAGATATGGACAATATTCATGGGAAAAGGTACAGAAGGGCTGGAGTCTTAACCAGTGGACAGAGTGCTCATGTCACAGAGATCCTAGGTCCCCTGAATCCCCACAGTATTCTAATTCTGATCACTCAATGCTAGATCCAATTAACTTTTTTTTAAGAGGTTTGTGGATAATGAAAATAATAGTGTCCTTTGTTCAAGCATCATCACCTCTTGTTTGAACTATTACAACAGTTTCCTAATTGGTCTTCACACCTCGAAACTCTCCTCTCCAATCCATCCTCCCTGCATCTTCCCTGCCAAGGTGACTTTCCCAAAGCCTAGCTCTGACTATGTCAAACCTCAGCTCAAAAAACTCCAATGGTTCCCCATTACTTGCAAGATTAAAAATAAAAGCTTCTGTTTGGAATTTCAGGCTCTTCACAACCTCGTCCTTTCTTACCTTTCCAGTCATCTCACGCTCTCCTCTCCTCCATATACCATATGATCCAATGATACTTGTCTAATTGCTGCTCCTAGCACACATGATACTCCATTTCCAATTTCCATGCCTTTACCCTGGTTATTGACGGTGCCTGGAAAGCTATCCTTTTTCTACTCTGACTCTTGACATCCCTGATGTCTTTCAAGGGTCAGCTCAAACTATGCCCTTTCTTTGCAGGACTTAATAAATGCTTGGTGACTGATTGATAGATATTTACATGACCTCTCCAGGTTTGCACAATACCTCACATAAATTAGCTTGTTTCATCCTTTCAATTACCCTGTGAGATAGTTGTTCTTATTTTCCCCCACTTTACAGATGAGGAAACTGAGTCTCAGAAATTAAGTGACTTGTCCAGGGTGCCAAAACTAGTGAATATCTGATACAAGATTTTCACCCAGGTCTCCCTGACTCTGTCCACTGTACCATACTGTCTCTTTGTTCATTAGGCTGGAAAAGTTGGAGTGTTTTTGGTTTTGCTTTGTTTTTTTAATATATAAGGTCCCTTAGCTGATGCTCTTATCAATACAGACAGGGTTTCAGTTCAGGACTTAAGCTTTCTGTGAATACATGAAGTTATGCAGACACCCAGCAAGGCCAGGAGTAAGCAGACTCCCAGACGTTGTAACTGGCCTGGCCCAGTCTGGCCTGGGGATTACTGCCCCGGAATAGCAGATGACATGGGCAGCCCGGTCAGCGTCTGCCTCACAGCCAAACCTAAGGGCTCATTCTGAAGCCACAAACCCAACCTGAAATGCCAATTCTCAGGCCAGAGGCTGAACTGAGGCTGCTCAGTTTTCATTTAATCCACTTCTCAAGCCCTTCCCCTACATAAGGGTTTGCTTTTGATTGGGAAAGAGAAGGAAGTCCAGAAGGAGCTTACACACATGCTTAGGCACACACACATACACACACAAACACACATTCTCACACTCTCAGAAGTAGCTTCTTTAGGTGCCTGAAGCTCTTTTCTGCTGGGCCATTCTGATGATCAGAGAACAGAGGTGAGAGAACCAGCAGAAAATAAAGTTTAGTGTGAATTTGGAGCCCAAAGACCCAAGTTCAAATCCTAGGTATACCTCTTAGTACCTATGTAATCTTGAGCAGGCCATAATGGAGCCAGCTAGCGCTAGCTCCTAAACTGATTGTTAAATTTTAACTGTGAGCACATACATCTCAGAAATCAGCAAACACTATAAATATGAGCTAGATTTATTGGATGTTTTTTTAAATTGTCTAGACTCAAGAAAATAATGGAGAAAATGTTAATTAAAATGCAGATTAAGGTTAAAAAGGCATTCTGGGTTCATTTGAGAGTTTTAGCTTTGGGGTTTAATTTGTTTTGGGTTTTTTTTGAGAGCTAGTTGTTAAATATTTACCAGCACACCCCTGCCTCTAAGCCTCAGTTTCTTCTGTTAAAATTAAGGAATTGTAGCAAAAATGTACAGTAATTTCTGCTTCTAAATTCTGTGGTTAAATAGTATTAGAAGAGTGAGGCAGGGATATAAAATTCAGGTATATAAGGAGAAAAAAAAGAATTTTCTAGACCTGCGATTTCACTGGTGTGAGGAACTTCTAAAATACAAACTCCCTCTATCTATCCAGCTCACCAATTCACTGCATCATCTACCAAAGCACTGGTTACACAGTTGTTCAACATGGCCACACAGCCAACACTGTCTCAGAAGCAGAACTCAAACCCAGGCCTTCCTGACTGCTCGGCTGACTTTCTAGAAACTAGGTCATGCATGTTTATAAGAATTTTTATCAGCTCCAGATTGCCTGGAAAATCTGCATTTTTTATATATGGCAGTTTCCTTTAAGTAGAAGAAAATTTTATTAGCTCCACGTGAAATACAAAGCCCAAAAAGTTTAGATGTCTTAGCCAAGGTAACCTAGTCAACCAGGATGAGAATCAAGAATGGTCACCCAATGTCCCGAGAGCTTTGGCCTTTAGAAACATTTATAAGCGGACTTAGCCCTTTCTTATGCTATCATAATGGCTCCTCTGGAACTCTGGAGAAAAGGTTAGTCCTGGAAGACACTACCATACCGAACCTTTGGCTCATTCTGCTGCAAAGGAATTGGAGGGAAATTAGGGTCCATCTGGTCCAACCCCTCCTCAGTAGAGATTGAGGGGCTCCTTGAAGCTCACACAACTAGTGACAAGAGTGAGATTTGAACTCGGGTCCATTGACTTCAGAGTTAGCTCTCTTTAGTAACTATTGACTAACTATTAACTAACATAATAGTAACTATTGACACTTACAAGGCAATTTAAGATTCCCAGAGTACTTTGCTCTTAACAACCCTGGGAAAAAGGGAATCTGATAATTATTCTGATCTTTGCAGAAGAGGAAGCCTCAGAGAGATGAAATGATTTGCCCAAGGTCACATAGCTAATTAGGCGAAAAGGAAGCTTTACAAATAATACTACCTCATATTTATAATTTATTTATACCATAGACATGGAGCTAAAAGGAACCCGAGAAGCTCTTGAGTCCATCCCTTTCACTTTATAGATGAGAAACTGAGGCACAAGAAGTTAAGTGATTTGCCTAGGGTCACATGATTAGTAAGATAGTACTCTGTGAGGTCATTCTGATACCAAGTCCAGCACTTTGCCTCCTGGAACATATTGCATCTCAATGGTAACACCCTCCCACAATTTAGGAGGTAATACTACATAGTACAAGGTAAGCTAGACTTAAGAGTCAGAAGACCCAGGCTTAAATTGCAGTGCTATCACTTATCCCTAGATGGGTCACCTTGACCAAGTCATTGCCTCTCTCTGGGCTCCAGTTTCTTACTCTGGAAAATAAAGGAGGTTGGCTAAATGTCCTTTGAGCTCCCTTCCATTCCTAAACCTATAATCTCATTTCACTTTGCTAACAGTGCTATGATATAGGTTAGGGACCCTGTGAGGTAGAAGCAATATTGGTGTCCCTGTTTTGCTGAGGCCAGTCAGGTGAGATAAGTTGCTAGGGGCTCCACATCAGTTTAGCGGCAAAGTTTGGCCTAGAACTCCGGTCTCCTGACTCTTAGTCCAGAGTGAAATTTCATTATCCTGCCTTGCCTCCAACATTCATCAAATTCCCAGAAAAATCTGCCAGCCTGCTTTCTCTGTATCTAGTCTTCCCTGTCTTGGATTTCACCCACAGCCCAGGCTTCAGTGGCACAGCCCCACCACCCTAGTGACTCATGAGATGCCCAGAAACTTAATTACAAATACCAAAGGCACAGCCGACCCTTTGTCTAGAGGGTATTTGTTTTAATGTCAGCTGAGCACTGACACCACAGTCTCCCTGGGAGCTGTCTCACTCTCTCTCTCCAGTTTCCCCTTCGCCCTTCTCTGGCCCCCACCTCCTCCACAGTCTCAGAACTGAAGTGCAGGCGTTTCTGGGGGCTGATTTATTAGCCTCATCCTGTAATTATCCTTGATGTTGGGGGCTGGGCTCATTTGGTGACCTGCCTGAGGGCCCTGGGAAGGAAAGTCATTAGGCTATGCAAAGCCTGCCACCGACCCCATCTGTCCCTGCATCTGCCTCACCCCTCTGCCCACTCAGGGAAATACAATGTGAGCCCTGGTCTGTATCAGGATATTCACCATAAGCCATTAAGGTAAACCTAGACCCATTGGAGCACTGAGCCCCGAAGCAGAGGACAGAGCATTTGACCTTGTGTTCTGAGAGTGGGTCCTTAATAAATATTTATCATAAGCTCAGGGCAGAACTGATTTTAGAGATCATCTGAACCAACCTCTTCATTTTGCAGAGGAAAAAAACGAGGCCCTGAGAGGTGACCATGTGACCTTCTACGGGTCACCTCCTTTCTCTGGGTCTCAGTTTCCCGCATCTTTAAAATGCAGGGATTTTAATCCCTCAGGACCCCTGCTAGTTTTAGATTCTACAAGGCCTTTGAAATCAGTTGACTTGACCATAGTTGCAGAAGGAATTGGAGAGCTGAACTGGCAGTTAAATCCAGATCCTTTGACTGAATGGTTATGGGACAAGTGAACTGGGGGCCGGGAGGGTTTTTATCCTACCTCCATCATTCTTCTCTCAAATGTAGTTATGTGCTACTATATGAGAATCTCCTGAGAATAAATGCTACCTGTCTGCTCCAGTTCTCCGGTATGTGGATGGGGAAGGAGATAGGGATGGGGGATGAACTGTAGATCTTTCTTCTGAGGATTTCAAAGCACTTTTCTAGCAGTAACTGCTAGCAAGGACATGATGTCTGTCTTGTCTGACTTTCTATAATAGATACTTCCTAGAAATCATATAAGTCACGGGATGTCAATTCCTAAAAGGTTCACAGAAATCATTTTATGACCCTTTCACTTGACAGAGGACAAAATTGAAGCCCAGGGAGGGGGAGCAACCTGCCTGAGATCACATAGCAAGTAAGTGGCAAGAGTCAACAATAGAATCCTAGTCTCCTCCTTCCAAGTCCAGAATTCTTTCTTCTATGCATTGTTGACTCCCATTCTTCATAAACAGAAAGATAATAAATATGCCCTAGGGAAATGGTGCCTTTAGAGGAATCCTGCAGTGACTGAATCCTTTTGCAAAACAAATAATCAGCCCAAGAGTCTGGACAATCCATATTTTTATATATATCAGTTTCCTTTGAGTAGAGAAAAACTTTATTAGCTCCACAGGAAACAGGAAGCCCAAAAGGTTTAGGTGTCTTAGCCCAAGTAACTTAGTCCACCAGGATGAGAGCCAAGAGTGGTCACCCACCCTCCCGTGTGCTCTCGCCTTCTGTTTCTGACGGCTCCCCGCCAGCCTCCACGTGGCTCTCTCCCTGGATGCCTTCCCCCTAGAAAAGGAAACAAACCAGCACAGCATAGAGATTTCAGATGTGTGGTGACACAGGCAGTTTAAACAAACACAATCCTCAGCTCTCAATAAATGTTTAGTCATACTGACTGGCCCACAGGGAAGTTCAAGCTCTGGGAGTGCTGGAACTCTTGACCTCTGTCACTGGCACAGGGGGGAACTAGTCCCTTTTCAGAACTTGGTTTTCCCTACTTAGAAGCAGATAAGTCCACTTGTTTTACCTACCAGGGTAGCAATGAGGAAAAGGAACAAAAAACACGTGTGGGCCCTATTTCGAGATAGGAAGCTAAGTGCCAAGGGTTGGATCACAGATATAGAACAGAAATGAACCTCTGAGATCATCTAGTTCATTCTGCACAGAAGGGAAGAGAGACCCAGAGAGGTCAAGTCACTTGCCCAGGGGTCACAAGGTGACTCAGTGGCAGAACTGAGGTTCAGACTCAAGTTATCTGATTCTATTTTTATTTTTTTTTTTATTTAAAAATTTTTTTTTTGCTTTTTGGACGGGAGAAGACAGGGCAAGTGGGGTTAAGTGACTTGCCCAAGGTCACACAGCTAGTAAGTGTTAAGTGTCTCAGGCTAGATTTAAACTCAGGTCCTACTGACTCCAGGGCTGATGCTCTATTCACTGCGCCCCAAGTTGTCTGATTCTAAATCCAGCATTTTCTTGATGGTATCTCACTTATTCCCCCAAATGAGATTACTTCTTCCCCCATCTCCTACCCTCTGCTTCTACCACACAAACACATTTTCAATGTGCAGCAAACCAGAGTTCCAGACCTGGGGTGGGGGGTGGGGGTGGAGGATGTAAATACCATGCATGGCTGCAGTGGGAAAGGTCTATGGAAGAAGAGGCTGTCAGAGCTAAGAGCCATCTTAGAGATCACCTAATCAGCCAACCCTGCCCTCCCCCCTCCCCATTGTTACAGAAAGAAAAGCTTAGGATCCAAGAAATGATTCCTCCCAACCTCCTGCTTCAATGATGACAGGTGCTTGACAGGGTAGTGGAGAGATCATTGGATTGTGCTTTAGGAATATATCTCTCCCATCCATTCCCTTCTTTCCACTCAAGCAGCCACCAACTGGTCCCAGGCCTTCTTTATCTTTTGCTTAAACTATTACAATGGCCTCCTAATTGGCCTTCCTGCCTCATGTCTCTCTGCTCTCCAATATGCCCATCTTTCATATAGCTAGGTGGCACAGTGGATAGAGAGCTGGGCCTGGAGTCAGGAAGGTCTGAGTTCAAATCAAGCCTCACACATATACTAGGTGTAATCCTGGGCAGGTGACTTTACCTCAGTTTCTTCAACTGTAAAATGGTGATAAAATGGTGATCATAATTACTTCCAGGGCTGTTGAGAGGGGCAAATGGGGAAATATTCAAAAGGTGTCTAGCACATAATTGGTGATGAGGTATGGGCTCTGGGAGCCCCCATGAGCTCTCCTTGAGTTTTTGAGGTACAGGCTCTGGGAACCCCCTTGAACTCTGATTAAATCATCCCATTTCATGAGGCATTTGCATGAAGCAATAAGCCTTACATTGTGGCTGGGCCCAAACCTGTTACTAGACTTCCTACCCTTGAGCCTATCAAAATATCAATCCACCCTTGAACTGGCCTAGCCCACCATTGTCTGTAGTCTTCAGGTAGCCTCCTGCAACTTCCCACCCTTAATCCCTCATTGGCCTCATTAACTCCTCCTGAAGACCCTCCCCAAACTCCTCCTCTAGACCACTCCTAGATTCCTCCCACAGCCTTCTATATATAAGACCCCATCTTGAATCCATGTAGGTGAAAGCTCCATAGAATGACCTAACACAGCCATCTAGACTGAAGAGGTTATCCATAAAGATAGTTAGGGTTTCTCTGGAAACCCCAAAATACCAACACTCTGGGTCCTGCTGAATGAATTTGACTCAAGTCTTCTCAGCCAAAGAAAAGTAAAGTTTATTAAAAGTTCACTTGTATTAGACACAGAGTAAGTCCCGGGGCAAATCACTTAATCTCTTAGTGTTTTAAGGCAGCTCTCAGACTTTCAGTTGTAGAGAAAACGTTGATCTCAATTGGTAAAGGAAGTTTTCTCCCCAGAGTCCCCTATACCAGAGAAATAACAAGTCTTATCCCTATATTCTTTATATACTTTGGTACATTTTGTACCATCTGATAGAATGTAAGCTCCTTGAGTGCAAGGACTTTTTCATTTTTTTCTTTGTAACCACAGCTCCTTACACAATGGAAACATAGTAGGGGCTTAATAAATGCTTGTAGGTTGATAATAGGATGGTAGAAATTCCTTAAATGTTTGTTGAACTGAAATGGAGTCCCAAGTCCTAGACTCAACTCTACCATGTAATCATTGGAGATTTGGGCAAGTCCCCTTTCCACTCTGAATATCTGTATCATCTATAAAAAGGCACTTCCTGGGGTCATAAGATTTAGAACTCCATGGGACTTTAGCAACCATTTAATCCAATTCCATTGACATTAATGGTCCCGAGGGCCCCTCTACATTAGATATTTCATGAAACAAGAACAATTCTTCCCCACCTTCCTAAGAGAGAAATAAATGGAAATATCTTTCAAGAAAGATAAAAAGGGCAATTATTGCATGCACATTTTTTCTCCTCCTTTTTTGTCAGGTAAGTGTGTATATGTCTTTAATACACACTGGCTATGGCTGCTATAGCTTTAAGAGGACTGACAGTAAACTGGCACTCACATGACCAGGAGACATAGAGGATGGCGAAAGATGAAGGACAAAGTCGACTGCTCTAACACATGGCTTTTATCTCTTTCCCCTTCCCCTGTCCTTTTCCCTCTTCCCTCTCTGTAGTTAGCCATTATTTAGCTCCATCATCCTGAGGCCTGGCCAGCTCACAAGCTCACTGGGTATTTAGATGAACACAGGCCTAAAGGGCAGCTTCTCCTTGAGCTGATCAGCCCCAAGTGCCACCCAGACGGTCTTTGTTTCTTGAAAGGATGCCAAGGAGCTGTTTGAAGATGTCTCGATTAAGTCAATGTTTTCTTTATTTAATTAAAGTGATGATGCACAGAGGCTTCCCTGTTAATAAGATAGGGAGGGAGAGAAAGCATGCCAACCTGACTGGGAAACAGAGGACTGGCAAAGCAAACGGAGCTTACAATGAGAGCTGGGGGGCCCGTAACATGGGCTAGCTTGACAGAAGGGAAGGCAGCCGTTTTGCCAGCAGATGCCTGTGAGCAGAGAACCGTGGTGTACAAAATTAACACGCTGGCTCATCAGGAAATGGGAATGTGGGTGGGATGGGAATTGCTTCATATGGACAAACAATCTGTCCAGAAGTAGATCCACAACCTGGAAAACTAGGGCCTAGTGGGCAGACAGGGCCTAACCACAACCTAATTCTTTAAGACTTTCCTGAACATGAAACTAGGCAAGCCAGGCAGAGAAGCAAGTGCTGGGCCATCAAGTTCTGGGGACAAACAGGGAGCACCTCCATGGCTGGCCAAGCATGAAGCTGAAAAGTCTCCAAGAAGAAATCATTCTCTATGCCAGAGAATCCAAGATGGGAAGCCACTGCCTTGAGCATTTTACATATCCTTCATGGCCTTTAGAAACATTCATTCATTCATTCGTTCATTTATTCAATCAATCAGTCAGTCTGTCAGACAGACAGACAGTCAACAAATATTTGTTAAGCCTATATTGAGTATAAACTATTGTGCTAGACACTGGGGGATTCAGTGTTTAAATAACAAGGTTCCTGACTACAAAGGGCTTATAGTCTAGTTGGAGTATATGGCAGGTATACAGGAAATTATTACATGCTGAATAAATTAGGGAGCTGCAAACAAAGAATTATGTGGAATCTAAAAGAGAAGCTTTTTACCAACTGAGAAGGAGGAGGGAGGATAATAGTAATAACAACTGTATTTACTGCTCGTCCTTCATTTTCAATGAGTACCAGTAACATCATGGGGCCATATTAAAATCATATTAAAAGCCATTCATACCTGAATTGGATTTAAGTGAAGCAGAGTTGCACAAAGTCATCAGCCTCACTCTCTCTTCCAGAGTCGTCAAAGACCAGTGGCAAGATGAATGTTGAGATGCCTAGTGACAGCCTGGGAAGTAGTAGATGACCTTGGCACCTTCGATGTTGGACCAAGTTCTCAGTACTCCACAGTATCTGCTTTCACTGTCTTCATGGCCTTTGGAATAAATTGTTTTTATCTGCCTATTTCTGCTAGGAGAAGTCTTCACATGCTTGGTGTAGACATCCCCCCACTCACCAATGGGTTTGAGGCTTATTGGTCACCCTCAACCTGGTTTAACCCCTCTGTCAAGACATTTTTACCAGGATGTGACCACTGAGCACACTACAGCTTCTTGGAGTCACAGGTGAGTGTTAAGTGCCAAATTGGCACCAAAGGTAGATGAACAGTCCTGAAAAGGACTCAGCAAACCCTAATATCAAAGGTAGTAGTCCTCCTGAAACAAACTGTTAAATCCTTTCCAGCTTGGTAGGATTTGCCGTGTATACACACATGCATGCATTCATTATATTTGTGTATACATATATGTGTGTATAAGTATATGCCTATATGTATATACATGTATATGTGTATTGTTGAGCAAAACTCCATCCTCCCCTTCCCCTAATTGATCAGTAAGCAGACAATTCCATCTTCCCCTCCCTTAATTGTTCTGTAACCAGGCACAACTCCACCCTCCCCTTTCCCTAATTGATCTGTAAACAGGAAACTCCACCCTACCCCTCCCCTAATTGATCTGTGGGCAGGAGTTGCAGCCTAGGGTACACTTCATGCTGGCCTGGCAGGAAATTCAAATGTACACTGACCAATCACTGATTGTAGTTTCAGCTTACTTAACCTGGCCATTGAATCTCTTTAAAAACCCAGCATGCTGTCCATGCCAGTACTGTCTGATTTGGGTAATCATGTAACCCTGACAGTCCCAAGGTAATAAAATCCACTTCCAAATTTAATCTCGGGGATCTTCTGTCTCACTCCTTTAAGCTCAACATTGGTATTTGAGTATATAGGCATATAATGTATGTGTGTTATATGCATGTACATATATGTACATACACATATATACTACATTTACACACATATATACACACAAAACATATATACATATATATACACACATGCATACACACACATATATGTATAATCAAGAAAATTATTAGAAAAGAAAGAACTATTATATGTATTTGCCTATTTCCAGGGATATCTTAAAGATAATGAACAATAGGAGATCAAAGACAAACACTGGCTCAATTTTCAGAAAAGTGAGGGAACAGAACCTGCAAATTCTCAATCAAGGAGATTGACTCAGATTTCTGTGAAAATTGTATGAAAGAACCAATATCTACAGTCTAACTAAAGAGTCAGTATCTACAAAAGGAAGTGGTGTGCTTTCTGCTGATGAAGCTGGCCCTACAGAAGATAGAGAAGGCACTTATTCCAAACTTCTTTGTAGCAGTGGAGAGACCATGGGTGTGTCTGGGTTTTTTTGATATGCTGATAAGTTTTACTGAACTGTTTTATTTTCTCTCTTTTTTAAAAGTCTAGGTTGGCTCTCTAGGAGAGTGGGTAGTGGGTGGGGAAGAGATATAATAGGAAATGAAGTCATATAAAAACAAAGCTATCAATAAAAATTAATTTTATTTTATTTTTTGGAGGGCAATTGGGGTTAAGTGACTTGCCCAAGGTCACACAGCTAGCTTTTTTGTGTTAAGTGTCTGAGGCCATATTTAAACTCAGGTCATCCTGTCTCCAGGGCCAGTGCTCTATTCACTGTACCACCTAGCCACCCCTGAAAATTAATTTTAAAAGGTCAGACTCCCAGGTCATGTGAGCAATAAGATGGAGGACTAGATATTTCTTCTGCTGCCCATAACATTCCCCAACTTCTCCAGAATAGAAATTATAAGCCAAAGATGAAGCAATTTCATCTGTCTCCATGTTCTAAGACATCCAGAATCAAAAAGGGGGGTTTTCTTTTAAATCCCCAAACCCATGAACTTGTTGACCCTGAGCTTACTCAGTATTCTTCCCCCACCACCCACACTACCAGAAATGAGTCTGCAGCAGCAGACCCAAGGATATAGACTTAAAACAAAACCTACCCCCTCACCTCCACTCAACTTTCCTCTTTCTATTACTGTGAAGACCTCAGCTCCAGGATGTGGAAATTTGCTCTGGCCATGACAGACAGACAGAGAGTATGGCTGGAAACTTCAGGAGAAAAGCTACTGCAGACCACAACCCTGTAGCACCAGTTCTACAAAGCCCCAAAGCGCAGGCACAGCACTTAATTAAGTCTGAAGGAAAAAGCATAGCATCTAGCTAGGGCCAGTTCTGACTACCCAAAATTCACCTGGGTCAGAAATCTAGGTTGTTGGGGTTTTTTGTTGTTATTACTGTGGGGTTTTTTTTGGGGGGGGGCAGGTGGGGGAATGTTGGAGACAATCTGACTTAAATGACTTGCTCAGGGTCACACAACTATTAAGTGCCTGAACATTTAAACTCAGGTCCTTCTAATTCCAGGGCTAGTGCTTTATTCATTGTGCTACCTAGCTACCCAGTAAACTGATTTTTTTAACCATGAATTGCCCAGCATGGAAAGAAGCTTAAATACTTTGACATCCAGCTTCCAAAGAAACCACAGAAGAAAGGGAGTCAAAAAGTGAATGATAAGGGAAAATAAGGGGGAAAAACCCCTGAAATTATCAACAGGGAAAACAGTAACAACAGAAGAAAATGTTCTCCAGGTCTAGTAAACAAGTTCAGGCATCTATGAATAAATACTACAAAACACAGGGAAATGATTCAACACTTACTGAGACAGAGTATGCTGTGGAACTTGAAGAGAACATAGAGCCACAATATGCTGATCTTCAGAGAAAGGAGAAATATGAGAGCAAAATTATAGGCTCTACAGCAAAAATAATGGGTGGAATAGAAAAACTAGGAAATGTGATGGCAAGCCTCACCAAAAAAAAAAAATGAAAAAGAGAACAATAGGAGTGAACTGGGAATGTGAAAACACAGAAATGAAGGACAATCTAGAAGGAGAAAAGTAAAAATAAATAAATAACATTAAAAGAAAATATGCAGGGGGCGGCTAGGTGGCGCAGTGAATAGAGCGCCGGCCCTGGAATCAGAAGGACCTGAGTTCGGAGCCGGCCTCCGACACTTAATCCGCACAAACAAAAACCTTAGCCGTGTAACCTTGGGCAAGTTACTTAACCCCAATTGCCCTAAAGGGGCGGCTAGGTGGCCCGCAGTGAGTAAGAGCGCCAGCCTCGGAGTTTGGATGACCCGAGATCAGATCCGGCCTCAGAAAATGAGCACCCACGCATAAATCAAATAACTAGCCGTGTAACCTTGAGCAAGTTACTTAACCCCAATTGCTTAAAAAAAAAAAAAAGAAAAAAAAAAAGAAAATATGCTCACTTTGTAGCAAAACATATTGATATGAAAGACAGAATATATAGAAACAACTTTAGGATCACAAATCTCCAAGAAGAACATGACAAGATAAAAAGAATAGGTTATGAGAGAATACACTTATTTCCTCTTTTGGGAGGGTAACTAACCCGGAAGATCCAGGGAATGTTTGGAGTGTAATTTACTTAGGTTTTGACAAAGCATTTTTATAAAGTTTCTCATGCTATGATTGTGGGAAAGATGGAGAAATATAGACTAGGAAACAGCAAAATTATATAGTCATTAATGATTTTATGTCCACTTGGATGGAGATATCTGGTAGAGTACTTAGATCTCTGCTTAACCCTGTGGTAGAATATACATAGAATATACATATACATACACATATATACAAACATACATAGTCACACATGTACATATATGCATGTGCACACATATATGCACATGTGTGTGCATGTATGTGTGGGTATGTATGTAATATAGATAAAGGCATAGATAAGCTTGTGAGTTTATCATATTTGCAGGCAATACAAAATTGAGAAGGCTAGTTAATGTCATTGGATGACAGACTGAACATCCAAAAAGATCTTGACGGGCAAGAACATTGGGTCAAATTCAATAAAAGCAAAATTAATAGTAATGCATATAAAGTTTGTGACTCCCCCAGAACTCCTCTGCAGGCCTATGGTACCTGGTGACAAAAAGAGACTAGTCTGGTAGGTGATAAATGATATCTATACGGAGGATAAAGATATTCCTGAGGTAAGTATCCCTTGGTTGTTAAGGGTCCCAGAAAAGATTACCAGTATGAGCAAAAAAAAAAGTAAATTGTTGCTGCACATTCAGCAACTAGAGACAGAGATCTTAGTTTTCAAAGATTGTGCCTGAAGATAAAAGGGTGACTGATGGACTTAGCAATAGTATAAATGAAATGGACACTGTTGATGAAGACTGCACTGAGTGGCAAGTATGATCTTTAACCCAAAGGGCATGCCATAAAATGTATTGAGCCCTGCTTGGAAATCAGTAAAAGAACCTAAAAAGACTCTAATACTATCTTCCCAAGTCAGGAGAGGGGTGCAGATGGGGAAGGGGATTCCATTACCAAGGAACTTGGAATATTATAGGAAAAAATCTTAAGAGCAAACTAAATGATTATTAGAACGATGGTTAAGGAAAGTGCAGTCTAATGGGGAATAAACCAAAGCTTGTTCTATGACAGATTTGCATAGACTTGAGGACCTCACAGAAAGAAGACTTACTTTTTGCAAAGTCAGTTAAATAAATTAGAGGTCCCTTCTGAAGCCATCCTTTGTCTGTTTTTAGGTGGCTAAGATGGAAAGTTATCCACACTTGTCCTCAGAAAAAGAGTCCTACAGCTCTGATGAGGGTTTGCCAGGGAAGGGGTGAAATTTCCCAAAGTGATAGATTTTGTTGGCAGGAACACACACACACACACACACACACACACACACACACACACACACACACACACACACAGCTTGCCATGCTTATCATTCTTCATTTTAAGATCCTGCCTTCTAGGTTGAATCCCATCTGAATACCGTCAGACTTCAGCTATGGGCCTCCTCCATCACATTATCATACAGGATTTTGTGGATCAACTGGTGAAATTCCCACAAGAGATCAGGAAAGTAGTGGCTAATCCAGTAAACATAGCAATAAAAATTGCCATGGCAAAAAAAAATATGGCAAAAAATACTACATAAAAATATACACAGGATCCCTGTTGATGGTGGGAGGTTCCTGTAGGTGAGTGAGAGTAACAATCTCTCCCATCTTCGGGTGTGGCTCCTAAGACAGGATCAATAAGCAAGCAATTGATCTGTAGCCTATAGGAGTGGGGTGGAGGCAATGATGGCAGATGATGATGGGATATAAGAAAATTCAGGGTCTAGCTATCTGGTCAAGTTTAGGGGAATATAGCAGATGGAGAGAACCCAGAAGAGTCTCAACAGAGTTCATGTGGTAGAAGCAATATCCTAGTCACTTCTCCCATAAAGATTGGTTTGGATTTCCCCGCAAAAGCTATAAAGTTGTCTCAAGAATTGGTTGGCCTAGCTCTTCCTCCTCCTCGTCCTCCTCCTTCTTCTTCTCCTCCTCTTCCCCACCATCACCACCATCATCTTCCTCCTCCTCCTCCTCCTCCTCCTCCTGCTCCTGCTCCTGCCGCTGCTGCTTCCTCCTCCATTCCCGTGGAGCAGACCATCCTGGTGCCTCTCTTGTGAAGCAGTGGCTGAGGAGACCCCCGGACTCACCATGGCCAACAAAAAGCCGAAGGAAGGAGTCAAGACTGAAAACAACAACCACATTAATTTGAAGGTGGCAGGGCAACATGGTTCGGTGGCGCAATTTAAGATTAAGAGGCACACACCACTAAGTAAACTAATGAAAGCCTATTGTGAACGACAGGGCTTGTCAATGAGGCAGATCAGATTCCGATTTGATGGGCAACCAATCAATGAAACAGACACACCTGCACAGTTGGAAATGGAGGATGACGATACAATTGATGTATTCCAGCAGCAGACAGGAGGCGCTTACTAAAAATATACAACTCTGCTCCAGAATTGTGCTCCCAATTCACAATTAGAAAACCAAGATTGGGTTCATCCACATCCTGACTACTGCAGTATAGTTTTCTCTCTCTTTGATCCCCTTCCCCATTCCTTTATTGTACATAAAGTAACTGGTGTATGTGCACAGGCATAATGCGTTGTTGTTTTTTTTTTAACTAAATGGCCGATGGTATGTTTTGATCAACATCAAATGGAGATGGGGAGGGGAAAAAACAAACTGGTTCTGTGAAAATATCCCTTTTCTCCATTAGTGGCATGCTCATTCAACTTTTATCTTTATATTCCAGTAAGTTATTTTATTCTCACTGTTTAACAGCAACAACAAAAAAACCCCACAAAAAAAAATCCTTGCATACCTTGTTTGACTGGATAATTTCAACGTTTTTCTTTTATCATTGTAAAACTGAGGACGATTTTATAACTTTTTTGTACGTAGCTGTTACATGTAGGGCAATTTCTGTCTCTCAGTAGATAAATTACTATAAAGAAATTGATCCTAGATAGTTTTCCCTTCAAGTCAAACATCTTGTTGTTTAAATAAACTTCTTGTTTAAAATTTAAAAAAAAAAAAAGAATTGGTTGGCCTAGACAGCAAAGGTTAAAACTGTATCTCTCTTGATGGAGCTTCACCATACTGTCATGACATCCTAGGCATAAAAGAATCCCACACAGAGGAGATAAAAACTTTAGACTTTTCAGAAGTTCTGAGACCCACAAGTCGCCATACTCCATCCTGCTGACCTGAAGTGTTGCCTTATGGAGACAAGGGAGGACTGGTCAAACCAAATTAACTGTCAAAGTATCCTTGTTGAATATCCTTTCTACTCTATGCCTAAGTAAATCTACTTTTGTTAACTGTTAAGTGATCTACAATTGCTTCATTTCATCCCAAAACTGAAAATGAATTAGCAAAGTATTGGTCTAAGTCAGGCCAAACCTTAACAGTCTAGAACAAGCTATTGACACTTGCTTCTCCTGGGTCTTAAAGGAAGTCCCAGAGGTTTGTTGGACTCTTTGGATTCTGAGGAACCTACAAGTGGAGAAACAGGTATCCTGATGGCCCCCATTTACCAAATCATGGGCCTCTTTTTTTTTCAATTAAACAAATGCTTTATTAACTTCTGGTTTACATCATTCCTTTCCGCCAGATTTTGAGTTATAATTTTTTTCCCCGTTTTTCCCCTACCCACCCTCCCAGAATAGCAGTCCCACAATCTGCTCTCTCCCATATCTTCTCCCATACCCCCTTCGACTTTTACATTAGAGCAAGGTGAATCTCTGTGCCCCAGTGCCGGCACATCTTATCTCCCAATTACAAGCAAAAGAGTAATAAATAATAGTATTTATATATATTTGAAACATTTAATTTTAAGACCTTGAATTTCAGATCCATTCCCTTCCTCCCTTGTCACCCATTCCCTCTGGGAAGATAAGTAATTCAGTATGTGTTGTACATGTCTAGCTATGCAAAATATTACCATGGTAGATTTATTGGACAAGGCTGCTAATAATTCCCTCCCACCCATCCCACCCCCCACCTGGTCCATTCCCTACTTGATCCTGTCCCTCTTCTATAGTGGGTCCTTCCAACCTCCCCTCACCCCAAGGATGCCCTCCCATCCATCATCCCTCCTCTCATCCCCCTTCCCCCTATTCTGCTGCAGGTTGAGATATCCCATTTAGTATGGATGTCATTCTCTCCCTGAACCAAATTCAATGAGAATGCGGTTTTGCCTTTTTGCCTTCCTATTCTTCCCCTCCCCTGCAGCCACTTCCCCTTGCTTCTTTTACATGAGATAGTTTACCCTACCCTGTCTCTCCCCATCTCTTCTTGCCACTTTCCTCTCTCACCTCATAATTTCACCCCTTAAGTATCATTCCTTCCCAACAAATTCAACCTATGCCCTCTATCCATATATAACTGTAAACATATATACACACATTCACATATGTATTCATATGACCATACACCCTTCTTCCATTATTTTCATACTGAGAAAGGTTTCATCAGTCACAGTTACTGTTTTTCCATGTAGGAATGTAAATAGGTCAAATTTGATAAGTTCCTTTTGATTTCTTTTCCCTGATTACCTTCTCAGGCATCTCTTGCTTCCTGTGTCTGGATGTCAAATGTTCTATTCAACTCTGGTTTTTTCCTCAAGAATGCTTGAAAGTCCTCTATTCCACTGAATGACCATATTTTCCCCTGAAACAAAATACTCAGTTTTGCTGGGTAGGTGACCCTTGGGTTCAATCCCAGCTCTTTTGCCCTCTGGAATATCATATTCCAGATCCCTTCGATCCCTCAGTGTAGAAGCTGCCAGGTCCTGTGCTATTCTGATTGTGTTTCTACAATATTGAAATTGTTTCTTCCTGGCTGCTTGTAGTATTTTCTCCTTGATCTGGGGATTCTGGAACCTGGCTATAATATTCCTGGGAGTTTTCTTTTTAGGATCTTTTTCAGGAGGTGATTGGGGGATTCCTTCAACCTCTATTTTGCCTTCTGGATCTAAAACATCAGGGCAATTTTCCTTAAGAATTTCTTGAAGGGTGATTTCTAGGTTCTTTCTTTGGTCATGGCTTTCAGGTAGTCAAATAATTTTTAAATTGTCTCTCCTGGATCTATTTTCCAGGTCAGTGGTTTTTCCCATGAGATATTTCACATTGCCTTCTATTCTTTCATTTATTTGGATCTGCTTAACAGCATCTTGATTTCTCATAAAGTCATTAGCTTCCATTTGCTCCAGTCTAACTCTGAAGGAATGAATCTCCTCAGTAAGCTTTTGAGACTCTTTTTCCATCTGGCAAATTTGACTTTTTAAGGCATTCTTCTCCTCATTGCCCTTTTGGGCCTCCATTGCCATTTGAGTTAGTCTATTTTTTAAGGTGTTGTTTTCCTCAGTCAGGCTGTTAACCCTCATTTCATACTTTTCCTGCATCCTTCTCATTTCTCTTCCCAATTTTTCCTCTACTTATTTGATTTTTAAAGTCCTTCTTAAGGTCCTCTATGGCCTGTAACCCCCTCATAATTTCCTTTGTGGCTTTTGGAGGAGGATTTCTGACCTCACAATTCTCTTCCTGTCCTATGCTTCGATCCTCTTTGCCCCCAAAATAGGAGTCTAAGGTTGCATTTTTCTGTTTATTTTGTTTCCTTTGCCTTGACATGTTGCTACTTAATTACTTGACTTTTGGGCTTGTTGCCACAGTAGGATTCTGCCACCAGACAGGAGAGCTTTCGTCCCGAACGTTGGGGTCTTCACAGCTTTCTGGCAAGCTGGATACCCACCCCAGACCTCTCCCCTAGATCACAATCCAGATCCAGGGAGGTTAAAGCAAGAGCGATTAACCCCCAAGACTGATCGCTGGATCTCCCTACAGTTCACAGGCCAGGAGCTGGAGCTGCCACTGAAAACTATCAAATGGCGTGTCTCCTCAGTGGCTTCTATCCCCCAGGGGAGGAAGCCAACACGTTCCCCAAATACTGGTCCCAAAGTCCATAGGGCACTAACCTCTCACTTTGTCCTAGGCATATCTGTGTTGACCATTCTGGAATTGACACAGCTGCTGGTGTTCTGGGGTCCCTCCAGCTGGCTGCTGGCCTGGCCACCCTGGGGCTAAAACTGTGGCTCATGCGGACCTGGGCTCGGCTCACACTGAGCTGGTCCTTCCTGCAGGGCTGCTGGGCTGTCCTCAGCAGGAGGTTAGCTTCTCTGTGTTGTTCTGTGGGTGCTGGGGCTCCAGAAGTTGTTCAGAGTCCCCTTTTACATAGTTTGAAGGTGATCTGGGGGGAGAGTGCCTTGGTCTCACTGTTTCTACTCCTCCATCTTCCCTGGGCCTCTTTTGAGGCCAGACTATATTCCTGGAAGACTTCAAGTAAATTGTCCAATAGTGTCTTCCCTTAGGCTCTTGTGAGTCTGAGAGGCAAGATCCCCAATATGGTCTCTTTTGAAAAGTTACAGGGCCCTAGTGGCTGTGGAGTGGATGGCATAGGATCATACCATGATACTGCATTTACGCTTGCCCATTATCACTTGGGTGATGGAAAACGGGTTCTTTAACAAGATAGGTCACTTGGGTATTCATTCCCTTCATGAACAGCAACTCTGCAGAGGCTAAGGCCTCCAGTCCTAGGGATGATTCCTCTGCTAGCCCAATAGACCCCCTGCATATGACTGCCTCAAATAGGATTGGAAAAGCTCTCCCTTTGGATCAATTAAAGAATTTTGCTAATGTCTCCCACCACATACAGCTATTTACAGAGAATGTCAGCACATGTAAGAGATGTCACATGTCTTCTGCTCAATTGAACAACCAGGCTAATATTATTATAAGAATAGCAGAAGTTGAGGAATGGTCTGTCCATTGCTAATCTAGACTTAGGAGCCATGAAGCCATATTATGCTAGGCACAGATATACATAGTCCCTCTTACTAAGTATGAGGAAACTAATTCTGCTCAATGGACCTCCTTATCCCAATCAGAGTAGCACTCCAAGGTTCTTGTCTTCAAATGGCAAATTGACCCTCTTCCTTTATTTCAAGGCAAGAGTTTTACCTCCAATAAACAACAAATAATACCTTCCTACCCCTGACTACTTTCATCAGATGTTCCAAAAGCCATGATCAAAATGGATTAACTAGTGTCGTTCAATGAATGATAAAGGGAGAGGGCTTTCTGTTCCAGCAATTTCTCAGATCCAGCTTCCAGGAAGACTTATACAATAATAATGGACTGCTTTTGGATAGAATTGCTGTTGACCCTTCCTTATTTCACCCCCAGCACAGTTCCACCCAGGACTTGAGGTCCCTATCCCCTCAGAGGATTCCATATACCTAGAGAAAAAGCAGAAATGTTCCTTAATTGGAAGGTCTCCTTTTCCCCAGGGTTATTTTGGACTACTTACAATAAGTAACTTGGGGGGAGGGGAAGAGGAATGGTATTGCTGGGAGGTTCCTTCCTTTCTGACAATATGGGTAGAGTAAAACTGTCTCTATATAACTATAGTGAATCTATGTTTACCTGGAAGAAAGGGGACCTCCTCACTGACTTGGTGGCAATCCTGAGTTCCTGGATAAAGGTAAGAAAGAATCTTTATTCATTCTTACATGGAATTAAGCGGAAAGAACATCAGAAAAGTTCCTTCAAGGGGCAGAGTTCTGATACTACCTCCTCAATGGAGCTCCTTGAAAGGGAGACATTCTGGTCAGTAAGCTAGAGAACATTGAAGGGGCGATAGTATAGGACAATTCTTGGTACATACACTAGCACTGGGAAAGGCTTTATGCAAGATCTTTTTTTTAGAGGGGGGAATGCAAGATCTTGATAACTTCTTAGCTACCTTCCTATAGATGACTTTGACCTGGGATAAGGGTGAATGACTGTCCAGCGAGTGCCAGCCTCTTCCATATGGCCCTAGTGTCCCTGATGCTGTATTCACTCATCCTCTGTACTTTACATATTGAGACTCAGAGTGATATGTCCCCAACAGCACCCATCACATGACAGATCTGGGACTCAGTTTTTCTGAGGCAGAGAGATGAAGAGTGGGATTCCTGCTCTTCAGTCTCTTCTATATTCAGTCATCCTGATACTGCACTCCTTTGTCATACCTTCACTTAACTGTCATATTGCTTGCCTTTTCTTCCTCCTATATTTTTTTCATGTGCACTAAGCTCTTCCTCCAGTGTAACCCCTAAGGACATATGTCTAAACTGAGGAAGAAAGTCCTCTAGAAGAAGGTCCTCTAGAAGACCTTTCACACCTTGTCATCAAAGGGCAGATTATGAAGGAACAATACCTATTAAAGTGCATATTGGCTGAGCTAGTTATCCTAAGCCCCTGTTACATAGGCTGGGCTAATTTTCCCTTAAAAGGTAGAGAAGTTGTCCCCAAGCCTTGATTGGTTTAGGAGGTTAAAGTTTGAGACACTTACAGGGCTTCCTGATCACTCAGGAAAATAACCAACACTAGTCCACAAGGAGTGGATATCCTACTTTGCAGATAAACCACTGCCATGAGAGTCACCATACCTATATGATCCAACCAACTCTTTTGACTAGGCACATTTCAATATAAAATATGCAACTGAACCAGTGTTATATCGTTGCTGAATATCCTTCATCTCATGGAATGGATAAACAAATTTCATCTTTAAGAAACAACCAAAATTATTATTTATTTTAAGTTTTTTTTTGAGTTCCTAATTCTCTCCCTCCCTCCCACCCACAGAGAATGTAAGAAATGTTATATGAACTATACACATGAACTCATCCAAAATGTATTTCCATATTAGCCATGTTGCAAAAAAAGCAAGAAAAATAAGGTGAAAAAATATGCTTCAATTTGTACTCAGACTTCATCGGTTCTCTCTGGAAGGTATTTGTCATCACAAGTCCCTTAGAATTGTCTTGGATCATTTAATCAGAATAACTAAGTCATTCACAGTTGATAATCATATTATCTTGTTACTATGTACAATGTTCTCCTGGTACTAACCACTTTATATCAGTTCATATGAGTCTTCCCAGGTTTTTCTAAAACCATCAGGCTCATCATTTCTTATAGCACAATAGTATTCCATCACAATACCATAACTTAGGCATCTCCTCAATTTCCAATTCTTTGTCACCATAAAAAAGCACTATAATACATATTTCTTTTACATATAGGTCCATTTCCTTTTTCTTTGATCTCTCTGGAATATAGACCTAGTAGTGGTATCTCTAGGTCAAAAGGTATGTAAAGTTTTATAGCCCTTTGGGAATGGTTGCTAATTGTTTTCCAGAAGCAAATCACCTTTTGTCAACTATCAGATGGTTTACAAATATCTAATTTCATTTTAATCCCAAACCCAAACTTACAGAACAGCCTAAAACAAAGCAGGCCTATAACATGAGCCATACCCACATGGGTTAATCAATAGACCTTTCTGAATATGACCTATTTCTGTATATGGGATGTCACATACAACACATATTCTTTTTGAATAGCAGTGGTAGGAGGGAACATGAATGTTGGATTAATATTGTAGCATCTTGGGGGGTGGAAATTACTGAGTAAAAGCAGGAACTTGCTTGTGTTTGTACCCCAATCACCCCAAATACCTGTAAAATGACTACACAAAATTTAGAGCTATAGAACCCACAAAATGACAGATTAAAACACATCTCCAGTTGAAGACATCCTGTCAGGCCAATAGGAAGGGTCAATAGAACTAGGCTAGAAGCAGAGTACAGTCTTCCATAGGTGGTGCTGGCACAGACTAGGCAGGAGCAGACCTTAGGGGACTGAATCACTGGCAGCTGTGAAGGTTTCCAAACTTCTCAACCCACAAATGCAAAGACAAAAGTCAGTGGGGAAACTCTATTGGACCTGGGTGAGAGAAGATCGAGGTACAGCCCCAGGCATCAAAGGTGGCTACAGTGCACCAGTGGCAGCAGCAGCCGCCACAGAAATTGCAGCTGCTTCCAGAGCTCCAGGCTCACATATGGCTGGGGGACCAAGTGTTTGATTAGAGGGCAATTACAGGAATCTCTTTGCTGGTGCTGAAGCAGGATTCTTTTGCTCTGCCCTGCTTGGATCTGGGTCACAGTTTTGGATGGCGGTCCTTGGGTGAGGAGGAACATTGGCATGGCAGAGCTTGTGGTGGCTGTGGAGAGGGAGTCCTGCTCACAGTTCTGAGGCAGGTACCCAGAAGTCGCTCTGACAATAGCTGCATGAAATTCCAGAAATTTGGGACAGAGCACTCTCCACTCCGGAAGCAGAATTCTATATAACAAAGAGCTCAAAAGTCAAGTATTTGGCTGGGGAAATGAGCAGACAGAGGAAAAGAAATCAGACTACAGAATCTTTCTTTAGTGACACAGAAGATCAAAACATAGAACCAGTAGAAGACAACAAAGTCAAAACTCCTGCATTAAAAGCCTCCAAGAAAAAATATGAATTGGTTGAAGACCATGACAGAGCTCAAAAAGGATTTTGAAAAGCAAGTAAGAGAGGTATAGGAAAAATTGGGAAGAGAAATGAGAATGATGCAAGAAACTCATGAAAATGAGTCAATAGCTTGCTAAAGGAGAATAAAAAAAAAAAGAAAGAAAATAACACCTTAAAAAAAAAACTAACCCAAATGGCAAAGGAGGTCCAAAAAGCCAATTAGAAAAATGTCTTAAAAAGCAGAATTGGCCAAATGGAAAAGGAAGTCCAAAAGCCCACTGAAAAAAAATAATTCCTTCAAAATTAAAATGGAGAAAATGGAAGCTAATGGCTTTATGAGAAATCAAGATAATATAAAACAGATCCAAAAGAGACAATAGGAGACAATGTAAAATATCTCACAGGTAAAACAACTGACCTGGAAAATAGATCTAGGAGAGATAATTTAAAATTATTGGACTACCTGAAAGCTATGATCAAAAAAAGAGCCTAGACATCATCTTTCAACAAGTTATCAAGGAAAACTGCTCTGATATTCTAGAATCAGAGGGTAATATAGAAATTGAAAGAAATTTCAAAAATACCTCTTGAAAAAGATCCCAAAAAGAAAACTCCTAGGAATAATATAGCCAAATTCCAGAGTTCCCAGGTGAAGGAAAAATATTACAAGCAGTAAGGAAGAAACAATATGAGTTTTGTGGAAATACGATCAGAATAACACAAGATCTAGCAGCTTCTACATTAAGGGATTGAAAGGCTTGGCATATGATATTCTGGAGGTCAAAGGAGCTAGGATTAAAACCAAGAATCACCTATGCAGCAAAAGTGAGTTTAATACTTCAGGGGAAAATATGGATATTCAATGAAATAGAGGACTTTCAAGTATTCTTGATGAAAAGACCAGAACTGAACAGAAAATCTGACTTTCAAATACAAGAATCAAGAGAAGAATGAAAAGGTAAACAGGAAAGAGAAGTCATAAGGAACTTATTAAAGTTGAACTGTTTACATTCCTACGTGGAAAGATGATATATATACACACATATGTGTGTATGTGTGTGTAGATAGATAATAGATGATATCTATGTATGTATGTATATGTGTGTATGTATGTATATGTATACATAGACTGAGGGTACAGGGTGAGTTGAATATGAAGGGATTATGTCTAAAAAATAAAATTAATGGGTGAGAGAAGAATATATTGGGAGAAGTAGAAAGGGAGAGATATACTATGGTAAAGTATCTCACAAAACAGAGGCAAGAGAAAGCTGTTACAATGGAGGAGAAGAACAGGGAGGGGAAAGGGAATGAGTCATCCTTACTCTCATCAAATTTGACTTAAGGAGGCAATAGCATAGACACTCAGTTGGGTATCTTAGCCTACAGGAAAGTAGGGGGGAAGGACACAAAAGGGGGGTGATAGAAGAGAGGGCATATTGGGGGAGGGGGTAGTCAGAAGCAAACACTTTTGAAAAGGGACAGGGTCAAAAGAGAAAATAGAATAAATGGGGGGCAGGATAGGATGGAGGGAAATATAGTTTTTCACAATAGTACTACTATGGAAATGATTTGTATAACTACATATGTATAACCTATATTGAATTGCTTATCTTCTCAGTGGGATGGGTGAGGAGTGAGGAAGGGAGAGAATCTGGAACTTAAAGTTTTAAAAACAAATGCTAAGGGGCGGCTAAGTGGTGCAGTGAATAGAGCACCAGCCCTGGAGTCAGGAAGACCTGGGTTTGGATCTGGCCTCAGATACTTAACACAAAAAATAGCCACGTGACCTTGGACAAGTCACTTAACCCCAATTGCCCTCCAAAAAAGCAAAAAAAAAAATTGTTAAAAAATGTTTTTACATGCAACTGGGAAATAAGATATACAGGCAATAAGGTATAGAAATCCATCTTGCCCTACAAGAAAGTAAGGGGTAAAGGGGTGGCATGGGGGCATATAAGAGAAGGCAGACTGGGGGAAGGGGTTATCAGTATGCTTGCCATCTTGGGGTGAGGGGTAGTGGAGAGATCGGGAGAAAATTTGAAACTCAAAATCTTATGGGAATTAATGTTGGAAAATAAAAATAAATAGATAAATTCTTTTAGAAAAAAATATATTGTAGCATCTCAGTTAGAAAAATTCCCATGAAACATCCAACTCTACTTGCATTCCAACAGAAAATCAAATTGAATCGGATGTCTCAAGGAACCTTTCATCCTGCTTTCATGCGAAGACCTGTTGATAGGGATCTCACCACCTTGTGTTATCCCATAATCTCTTAGGAGCTTCTCTAATTGTTAGAAAGCTTTTCCTATATTGAGCTAAAATGTTTCTTTCTGCAACTTTGCCTTATTATTCCAAGCTTGGTTTTCTCAGCCTATACAGATCAAGTCTATTCCCTCTTCCAAATGACAGTCCTTCCGATGACTGAAGACAGTTCTTATTTTCCAGCCACCTGGCTTTGCTTCTTTTTTACTTTTTCACTTTAATTCTCTATTATTCTGAACCTTTTCCTCCATGATGCATTTGTGCTATATTGCTACATTTTCCTCTTCTGTTCTTAGCTGAATTTCTTAAAGAGCTCTAAAAGTATCTTATTCACTCAACTTATTGTTTCCTCTAATCCTCCTTTGAAGTACTTTAGATTGTAAGAAAGATTCAATTTAGGTCAAAAAACATTCCAAATCACAGTGCTAGGCTTTGATAATATATAGGCCCTGCTCTCAAGGAGCTTATACTCTACTGATAGGGAAAAAAAGTTCACAAATAACTATATTATAAAGCAGAGTGAGGAAAATGCAAAGGGAAACCTAGGAAAAAGTTATGAGAAATCTAAAAAAGAAAAGAATGATTTCAATGAAAGGAAAGGTGGTCAAGGGAAGCTTATATGTTCAACTCGAGTTGAACCTTGGCAGAACAGAGGGATTTCAACTGATAGAGACTGGGAGAAGGGGAAGCTATTTGGGACATGGGAAGCGGCATAAATAAACAAAAAATAAGAGAGGGAAGTTTGACTGGAATGTAGAATATGTGAAGAAGAATAAGAAGGAAGGATGGATGGAAGGAAAGGAAAGGAAAGGAAAGGAAAGGAAAGGAAAGGAAAGGAAAGGAAAGGAAAGGAAAGGAAAGGAAGAAGAAAGGGAGGGAGGAAGGAAGGGAGGGAGGAAGGAAGGAACAAAGGAAGATTGGAAGACAGGAAGGAAGGAGGGAGGGAGGGAAAAGAGGGAAGGGAAAGAGTAAGGAAGGGAAGGTGGAAGGGAGGGAAAGACGGTAGAGAGGGAGGAAGAAGGAGGAAGGGAGGGAAGAAGAAAAGAAGGGAGGAAGGAAATGAAAATTTACTAAATACCAACTATTTGCCAGGTACTGTGCTAAGGACTTTACAAATATTATCTCATTTGACCTTTACAACAACCTTGGGGGAGTTTGTCCCCATTCTACAACTGAGGAAATAGAGGCAGAGGGAGTTGTCACTTTCCCAGGGTCACACAGCTACTAAATGTTTGAGGCTAGATTTAAACTGAGATCTTCCCAACTCCAGGCTCAACTCTGGGCTTCTAGGCAGCTAGGGAATAGTATGAGATAGATCCTAGGCAAGTAGGTGGAGTACATTTGTGGTAGACCTTGGACATCAGAATCAGGATTTTAAGTAAAAGAGTAGTATGACCAAAGTGATATGTTGGGATGTCACTTGGACAGGAATATGGAAAATAGATTGGAAAGGGGAGAAAATAGAGTCTGTAGACCAGTGTGTAGATTACTGTAGTACCAAAGGTGAAAAAAATATGAAACCCCACACAAGAACAATTGAAATAAATGTTAAAGATGAATGGCTAGATGCAAGAGATGTTGTAGAGGCAACATCAGCAAGGTGGTTTGTTGGGGGCTGGGAGAGGGAAGAACCAAAGATGATTCCAAGGTTTAGACTCTTGAGACTAGAGCAATGGTGGCATCCTTAAGCGTACGAGTGGGGTTAATTCATATAAAGAGGGATCATCAGGGTTCAAGTTGAAATCAATCCTCAATCAATTTGAAAAGATTATAAGGCATGAACCTTTGCCTGGAAGCAAGTGCAGGGTCCCTCCTTGTGGAATGTACACATGCCTACTAATGCCTTGATGATAGAACACTAGGAATTTCTGTTGACTGACAGACTTTGAGACTTAGGAGTTCAAACTCTTGGAAGAAGTGCCCACCTCTCTCTCTCTCTCTCTCTCTCTCTCTCTCTCAACATATACATACATCTATATCTATATATACACACACATAGATACATATATGTGTGTGTATAAAATCTGTCTATAGGCTCTTGTAAATCATGTAAAACTTCTGCATTTCCATTGTCAAGAAATAAAAGCTGTCCAATTTGCATATACTACCTTGAGTGCCTATATAGGAACAAGAGATTTCTTTGACCTACATTTGGAGTAAACTATATGAAGAAACCATACCCTGAGTATGCTGTGTTTTCATAGAGCAATTCCAGATGGTGGCAATTAGCTAAAAATAGAGAATCATCATTTTGGGGAGTCAGTCTCCAACTCCAGACTCTGTCCAACTGAGCCCAAAGTTTAGGAAGGGAAGAAGCTGGCCCATGGTTTATAAAAATAAATAAAGATTTCTAGGATAATGGTTTATAACTAGTCTCTTCCAGAGATGTAACATTTTCTATTGCCAAGGTCTGTCTGACTCCACTGATTCCAAGAAATCAAAGCACTGGTTATTAGATTTACTGATGTTGAACAATAGATATGAGTGTTGACTCAGAGTCAGAAATTAAAGAAAGAGACACACAAGGAACAACAACCCAAAAGGAACTACAGTAGGCTATCTGAGATGGGCAAGGGTTGTACTGATTGCTTTGCATCATGTAACAGAAAGGCCATTGGCCTGATAGTCAAGATCGCTGACTTCAAATTCCAGCTCCTACACCTTCTAACCTGAGTAAGTCAGCTAACCCTCTGAGGTCCAAGATGGATATAATCATACTCATTGTAATCATATAATTAACAACCTAACCAGAAGCAAATGTTTAGAAATGAGCTCTCCAGGGGAAAAAAAGTATATATAATACACTTTAACACTTCATCTACATTATTAATGATTTTCATCACTTTCTTAAGTCTAGACAATTAACAAAACAATAAATCAAACCCTGATTTATAGCATTTGACAATTTCTAAGTTGTAAATTCTCAGACTGAAAATATAACAAATAGATCTGCCAGTTCAGGCTGGCTCCTTCACTCCCTTGAACCAATTATTATGAACAAAGTTCTTTGCAAATCTTAAAATGTTTTAGTAATGTGAGCATATATATAATTTACATATATAGGCATTTTTTTTATTTTGGAGGGTGGAAGGCAGGACAATTGGGGTTAAGTGACTTGTCTAAGGTCACACAGCTACTGAGAGCAAGTCTGCTTTGTCAGTAAAACAAAAAACAACAACAAAAACCCTGCCTACATAATGTCTGCTGCCTGATAATGTCACGAAGCCTTTACTAGCCACGGCAGTCCACGGAGGTCATTATCTCCACTGACTGGGCCCCTAGCACAGATTTCATATATATATATATATATATATATATATATATATATATATATATATATATATACATCACTCATGTGCCACTTATGCCCTTTGGTATCAGTTAATTTTTCACCTGTGGATGTCTTTTTTCCCTAACTGCACTTGTGTGAGTGACCAGGCTTCTGACCAAGTCCAAGGCGTCTTGTATGCCGGTATACAGAAGGGGGCAGTTGGCAGAGGGGATACTGAGGTAGCACTGTGGACCTCCATAAGGTTGGTGTGGGAGAGAAGATGGAGTTCTAGAAGCAATAAACATTTAAGTGCTTACTATGTGCCAGTCACTGTGCCAAGCACAGAGACTCTCAGGCAGAGTCGTACATGAAGAGAGAGACTACAGAAATGTAGGAGATGAGGCTTCCTCCACTTATACCTGATTTCAGGCTCACCTCCCTAAAAACTGCAAAATGGACCTTCTTGAGTAAGATAGGGTCCTCTCTCTCAGTTTGAGGTGAGATGTCTCATTACTTCCAGAAGAAGAGATTATTTGTTATTGCATATTTTCTAGTATTAGTTCTAATCTGTAGAAATTCTCTGATTTCTTTCTACTGTTTTCTTGGGTTAATGGGCTTACTTGCTATTTACTATTTCTGATAGATTTTTGTATAACCAGAATTTGGGGGAAAAGAGCTATAATAGGAAAGGGAAGCTAAGGGCCACCCTCCCTCTCAAGAACAAAAACAATCATATAAGTTGTTTTCTTTTTGAACCTCAAAAGATCATGCTCCTAGAACATGAGAATTGAGGTGGGGGAACAGATGAATATAATTCTAGACTAATACCCTAACTGGAGACTGGAGGGAAAGTGAGGGAAGTGAGATCCCAGTCAATGAGCCTTCTTTTCTCCCCTCAGGGTAGAAATGCCAAGCTCCCTAGGAGATAGGTAGGACAAATTCCAAAAATATTTATCCATGGGACCTATAAGCCATGTTTATATGTTTAGACAATGCATACAAGCACATCTATCTTACATGGGGTCCATATAGATTACACTTGTTTGTATCTTCTATAAAACTATAGACTATTTGTATTGGAAGGTACTTTAGAACAGGGAATGTCAAAGCTTCCAGGAACATTAGAATGTGGAATGTCAGAAGTAGATGTCACCCTGGGACCTAGACTATAGAATATATAGTTTATATATAGGTGAGAGAGACCTTAGAACCCAGAATATCATGCCTAGGAAGAACACTAGAACATAGAATGTTGGCAGTAAATGGGTCTTTGCAACACAGAACACAGACCACCAGAGTTGGACATGACTTTAGAACATGGAATATAGACTGATAGATATGGAAGGAACCATAGAACAGAGAATGTTATTTTTTGAAAGGGGTCTGAGAGATTATCTAGTTCTAATCCCCTGAATAACCAGTGATATTCATGTGCCCTTTAAGACAAATGGTAAGGGAGTAGGGATATAATCTACGGTCACTCATTCAACAATTCTTCCATATACAAAATGAACTGTATCTGATGAGGGTAAAGACCCAGGACAAGAGAGTGAAGAGGCCAGGCAAAGCCCCACCTAATTGCAAATATACCAAAAGGAGGCATCTTTCCCAGTGGGGCAAAGATGAATATAGACTGCTTTATCAGAGACAAAATCTGAAAATCTTGGTTCTTTTGCCCATGGACAACATAGGTAAGTGAAGGAAGGGATTAAAACCACACCTAGCATCTCCCAAGAGCAACACAGCACTGGCTTAAGTGAGTGGTTTTAACACTCACATGTGCTTTTCCAGGGTGGGGTCCAGCTGCCCAGGAAGTCTGCTATCAGGGTCTGGATATTATAGAAGCTTCCCCTGCCTGCCCTGTATAGGTCAGGGCTCTTCACAGACAAAGGTAAGGCCTGTTCTTTCACTAGATTCTGAGAGATACCCAGATGGTTCCCTCATCTAAATTCATAACCAGTTCTCCTCAGGACCCATTCACTGCTCTGGCTTTCTAATTAGATAACAGGATATTGTCATTTTCTCCCCCAGAGTCCATTCGATTTAGTTTTTAGATTCAACCTGCAGGACACTGTTCACAAGCCATTAAGTCGACAGGAGAAGACAGACTGGATGCTCACAGAATGTGATGAGGGAGGACACTGTACCACAGAGAAAAGATGAATAGTGTGGCTCTGCCTGGCTCATGGTAGATTCCTGTCTGACTCTCAGGTCCTTTTCCTGAAGGAACAGTAGCCCAAGGAAAGTGATAGCAGCTACCCCTGCCCTCCTGAGGCCCAGTCTGAGTGTCCTCATTTCAAGGGTGTAGCCACTGCCCAGAGGAACCTCCATTTGTAAGACTTCTACCAGACATTTAGGAAAATGAGGTTCCCTCCTGGCATTTTAATCAACAAAACCTCCCCCACAAATGTCCTAAATCATGGAACAGCTTTCATTATCCAATGCCACACTTCCCCAGAAAATGGGCCAGATAAAGATCCATCTCTTTGTTTTTAATTAATCCCCTGCAGCAGCCTGGGTTCTTACCAAGGGGTTTCCCTCCCCCGCAAAAAGGCTCATGGATCAGCTGTTCCTTGGCCTTAGGACACTGCTGACCCATGTCATGGAGGAAAGTTTATGCCATTTAATAAGCATCTCCTCTGCATATGGCCCTATGATGGGTGTGGGGATACGGAACTGAAAAGGATACAGACCCTGCTTTTAAGGAGCTTACAAGGTTGAAGGCAGGGGGAGGGGAAGTGCTGCACAGAGAAGGAAAAATATACAAATGATTATGGGGCAAGGAAAGCAAGATAAAGGCAAATTAAATTTAGGCAAAGTGCCTTGAGAAACGCGAAGAAGAAATATTTTTAACTCTGGGGCAGTGGAAGGGGTATTGGAATCAGATCATAGTGTCATAGATTAAAGGCTGGAGAGGACCTTGCAGAACTTCTAGTCCAGTTCCCTCATGAGCCCCAGAGAGTTTATGTGTCTTGTCCAGAGTAACAAAGGTAAGTAGGTGGCAGGGTTGGATTCAAACCCAGAGTTTTTTTTTTATGCTCGAGGACCTGGGTTCAAGTCTTCCCGTTACTTAACTATCTGTTTGACTTTCAGTAAGTGTCTTAACCTCTTTGGGCCTCAGATTCCTTCCCTATAAAATAAGACAGTTGACTAGAAAGATTCCAAGGGTCCACCATCCTATGATCCAATAAACTGGAATGAGGGGGGGAAATTAATCAGGAAATGGGTCACAGAGGAGGAGACATCCAAACCAAGACTTGCAGGGAGAGAGAAATTTACATAAATGAGAGAAGGAGATGGGGCAGAGGCCATTTGAAACATAGGAGTCAAAGTAAAGGGAAGGCATGGAGATAATCAGAGGACAGGATGAGAATAGGGAATAGAAAATAGTCCTTTGGCCAGGATATGGAGCATGTGAAGAGAAGAAGCATGGGTTAAGGTTGGGACCAGGTCGCTGAGGGCCTTCAAGATTAGCTCAGCTCTGGAACTCTGGGGGAAAGTTACCCATTCCCAATGCCACTGTAGATAGGAAATTACAATTTTGGGTAAAGGGAAGGGTTAGACTAGGAAAATGTTTATAATAATGAAATTTCTCTCGGGTTTCCTTCCTACAGCCCTTCCCCTTCCCCTTCCTTTCCCAAGCATCAGGGTTATCTCTCATTACCAGAGATACCTGATACTAGCAAGATGTCATAATCCCCCTTAAGACTTTTAGTAGATGGTATATTATGATATAACCTTGGTAGGGGAGGGGAGTGGGAGAGGGAGATATGGCATTTGTATATCAATAAGGCCTCTAAAAAACAATTTTGAGATCTATGAGACTATATCTCTAGTGATAAGATTTCTAGCCAGAGTGAAATTTCAGTGGTGAGATTATGGTTCTTGAGTCACAGGCTATAGGTGAAAATAAGTGAATAGCTGATTCTAGGAAGAACCATGGGAATTATCTAAACCAAACCCATCTTTTTTGAATTTTTAATTGATTCTTTTGTTGTTGTATTTGTTTCTTGCACCATCTTCATTTGTTAATATACCTGTCTTCTTTCCCTGCTCATAGGTCAAAAAAAAACTGACAGAAAAAAAAAACAAACAAACCAAAAAACAGTTCAGAAAATGAATACATCTGTGGTCTTAAAGTATAGAAAATATTCCACTTCTCTAATGCTCCCCCTCTGCAGACAGGTATGTTTTCTTATCTCTTTTTAAGGGAAAATTTCCAAGCCCATCATTTTTAAGGGGAAGAGGCTAAGATTCAGAAATGAAAGTAAATAGCTCAGTAGAAAGAGAATTGGATTTAGAGTTAGAAGTCTTCAATTCAAATTCTGACTCTAGGGGTGGCTAGGTGACACAGTGAATAGAGCACCAGCCCTGGCATCAGGAGGACCTGAGTTCAAATTTGACCTCAGACACTTAACACTTACTGTATGACCTTGAGCAAGTCACTTGACCATCTGTTGAGTAGGAATTGTGGTGGAAAAGAATGAATGAATGAATGAGGTACAGTCGAGAGGATGCTAAACCTAGAATCAGGAAGACAGTTCAAATCTAGCCTGTTTCCTTCTCTTAGCCTCAGTCTCCTCATCTATAAAATGGGGATAACAATAGCACCTACCTCACAAATGAGATAATATTTGTAAAACTCTTGCCTTAAAGTGGTATATAAATGGTAGCTATCAATATTATCATGAAGAAAAAGCATTCATTAAGCTCTTACTATGTACAAAGCATTATGCTAAGTGCTCAGAGATACAAATAGAAAAATAAGGCAGGACCTGATCTCAAGAAACTTATATTCTAACAGGGAGAGAAAATATAAGGTTTTAGCTTCAAGTGTGATGGGAAGACCCGGTGGTCCTGGGGGTACAGCAGCGAAGCAGAGCTTAATGCCTCTTCTTTACTATCATTTCCACTGATGTTATCAGTTTCTGTTATTGAACCATTCCGCAGTGTCAAGGACTTCCCTTCCAGAGCCTTGAGTACCTGTAGCACCCTATCAGGCCCCTTCCTGAGATAATGGCTATCAGGGCTGGGCCTGCATCAGCACCAGAGGCCTGGAGTTTCTGCCACTCTGAGGGCCCTCAGATTTAGTTGTCCATTTGTAGTTAGCAATTGGTGTTGGTGGTGATGACGAAGGTGTCTTCCCTTCCTTCTTCTCAGATCTCCCTTCAATGGTCGCTGCAGGGCATAGACTAGAAGTAGGACCAGAGGTCTGGGGAAGAGGGGGCAGTGCCATTCCCAAGGTTATTGGGTTCAAAGTCCCGGGTTGTACCTTGGGATCTGAAAGGAAGAGGTAGTGGTGGTCTGACTTGGTGGGTAGGTTGGAAGGAGAGGGAAACAATGAATTTGAGTTGCCTCTCAGCCACACCTATATGCAAATTTTTTAGCTTTAAGCCAACCACCTTAACAAAAGCACATTCATGATTTCTTGAGTGAACAGTTTCCCTTCTCACTCCTGAAGCCCAGACATCATTTCTCCACCACAGGCAATGGAAGAGATAGCCACCTCTGCACCTGCTTGCATACAACTCTAGACCCTCATGTTTCTTCCCAGGCTCAAGTCTACTTGCAGGGCAAGGTTTTGCGGTCATGACGCCATAGTTTGGACCTCCAAGGCAGAGGCTGAAAGGCAGCTGAAATCTAGGCTGAGGAGAGGTCAGAGAGTGACTTTGGAAAGCTGAATTGACACAAATTTGGAGCCCAGCACAAAGCCAACCTGTTGGGAACTGAAACTCGATCTCATTATATTCATGACAGCTAAGTCTGTACTGTCCTTGTACAAGAAGAGAAAGGGCTCTTTCATTGGGCAGGGCTGGGCCTGGCTTCCATGGGAGAGGAGGAAGCAGCTGGAAAAGGGGCTCAGGCCTCTGGGTCCCCTTCTGGGAGGGGAAGGGCATCTTGATTAGCAAAAAAGAGACCCTCCCCTGGCTACTGGCAGCTGACTTGAGAAAGAACAGGGCTGTAGGAGGTCAGCGGGGAGGAGAAGGCTGAGGGCAGGAAGAATGAGAGAGGCCAGGGAGGAAGAATGTCAAGGTGAAGGTTCTGGAGATAAGAAGACAGTGTGTGTCTGTCTGAACCAGCAATTAGTTCATGGGCAGATTAAATTTAGGAATAACTGGGACAGATATGGAGAGAGAAAGACAAGTTCCCTTAATGAGCAGGCCTTTATTTAACTTCTTAATGATTTACTGAACTAAAAAGCTGGAGGTGACTTGATAAGTCAGTGGTTGGCAGTGACACATTGAACAATACAGCTAGTGTCCTACCGATCCAATCTATAGCAGGTTCTTGTTCCATATGTCCCTGGTCCCTTCTTTTTATCCTTGAATGTGGGGGCCACAACATTCTATTATACTATAGGATGTTTCACAAATGCTTGCAGGAGCATGTGAACTTATCCATGCATGGCTTGGAATGCTGCTGCTGCTGCCCTCACCCCTTTTACAGAAGCTCTTGGAGGGCTGGCCCAATTTTTTTATTTTGTCTCCCCTTTTAATAAATCCTTGTTAGATTGGTTTGGATCGTAGTGCTTTGAGCTGGAAGAGGTTTGAATGGTGTTTGAGTCCACTTCCTCATTTTGCAGAAAAGGAAACTGAGCCTCAGTGAGGTTAAGAGACTTACCAATGGTCACTCAGCTAGTAAGGAGCAGGGCTAGAATCTGAACTCATCTCCTGTCTCGAGCCAAGGCCTGAGTTTCTATTTTTTACATCACACTTCCTACTCACTAAAAGCCTTTCCCCCCCACACCTGGAGTATCTCTCCCATTTCTCCATCCTGATTTAAGCTCTGTGCTAAGGAGATGACAGATTTCCTCCCCCTCTCCTACTTCCATAGAGAGAAAAAAGACACACCATTTTAGAAAAATACTGACTAAAATGGCAATTTTGTCCTTTCCTCTGGGAGGGGCTTTCTAGTCCACCATCTGCAAGAACTATAAGCCAGGATATGGGTGCAAGCAGTTTGGTTGAGCAAGAAAGTGACGCAGCAAACTACTGAGCCTCCTGTTATAGGAACTTAAGGCAGTAAGCATCCTTGCATGGCTGATCAATACAGTATTGGTTAAGTTAAACTGAGCAACAAAATCCTGAACAACCTATTCATCCCAGTCCATCAGTGGCAGCCATACAGACTCATCTACCCATGGCTCATAACATATTTGGGGGTGAGGTTGTGGGGTGAGGGGTGGGGGTGGTGAATGCTATGTAGAGACTGCCTCAGGTCTGAGCCCACTCTACCAGGCCTTATTGTGGTATAGGGAAGAATGCCCCACTCCCACGAAGTGTTGGGAAGGGAAATATTTGGACTTCTGCTATTGCCATATCTGTATGCCTTTATAAAAGTTAACTGATGTTAAATGATTAAATGGAACTAGAACATTAAATACTGGGGGCCAGTAGTGAGTCAAACACCCTGGAATGGGACTTGAACCAAAAGCATTAGGGAAAGCCAGCCCACTGACCCCAGGACTACCTCTGGAACCCTGATGAGAAGACAAAGCAATCTTTCCTCTGGGGGAGTGATTCCAAAGTCATAACCACAGGCATAACTCATATTTCAAAAGTGTAACAAGGGTTAAAAAAAACACTTACCCTCACAATAGTCACACAAAGTAGGCAGCATAAATAGTTTTATCCTCATTAGGCAGATAAGGAAAATGAGACTTTGAAGCATGACATGACTGCAATAGGGTCACACTGTTTATAAGTGTCAGCAGGAATCTGAACCCTGAGAGTTTAGAGTCTCCTGATTCTAAATTTGGTGTTCTTCCCACCTTACCTGAACTCACTTGGGAGTCACATTTGGTTGTCATTAAATGCTGATTATCGGGGGGGTGTGTGTGTGTGTGTGTGTGTGTGTGTGTGTGTGTGTGTGTGTGTATAAGTCCCAATACAGATAAAGCAATGCCCTGCTAAGAAAAATTAGTGGCATTGGCAAAATAAAAGAGAAGGATGAAAATTATCCAGAATAGTGTGAAAAGGGGGAGTCTGTGACCTTTTGCAACTAGTTTCTTAAGTCTGAAAGCTAATGCCACAACCATCAGAGTAGGTGGGTTTGGAGGGAATACTGAACTCACTCCACTTTTTGGCCCATCTGTTGGAAGGCTCTCCCTGAGGTGTGCCCAGGACTCAGATGGCTCAGGCACATGGGTACCATACTGGGAGGTGGGAGGGAGAAAGAAAGGATACTGAGTTCCAAACTTAATCTTACACAACCCTTTAGAGTAGATTTTTATTGAATTGTTTCAGTTGTGTCTGGCTCTTCATGACCCCATTTGGGGATTTCTTGGCAAAAATACTGGAATGATTTGCCATTTCCTTCTCCAGCTCATTTTACAGATAAAGAAACTGAGGCAAACAGGGTTAAGTGACTCATCCAGAGTCACACAGCTAATAAGGGTCTGAGGCCAGATTTGACCCCATAAACATGAGTCTTCCTGATTCTAAACCCAGTGTTCCATTCACTATACCACCTAGTGTTGTATTTCTACCCCCATTTTATAGATCATACAGCTAGTAAGGGCCAGAGTCTAGATTTAAACCCATATATCCTGACCTCCAGTCCAATGCTCTTGCTGAAATTTTGGTTTTGTCAGTAGGGGATTGCGTCTATTTTGTGCAAACCACATGATGGCCTACACTCCCAAAGACCATGGGGCCATCCTTGTGTGCCAAATCTACCCTGCCGTGCTCTGACAGAACTTCATGGTATATTACACAACACTGTGAATGACTTACAGATCCAAGTGGGAGCTTTACAAGAGCATGGTAAAAGTAATGGTGACGCAACAAAGGATAGTGGAAAGAATGATGAAATGGGAGGCAAGACACTTTTGTACAAACTCCAATTTTACTGATTTGGATGAGGTCTGATGAGGTGCTGAGCTAGTCACTAGGGTAAGTTCCAGAGAAGATTAAGATGCAGCACCTGCCCTCGAGGAGCTCAGTGTCACACAATTACCATTCATGGTCACCTACTCTGCATGTCCTAGGTTATCCTTTACTCCCCAAGGCATAGGATCAGAGATCAAAGGCCATCATGTCCAATGCTCTCATTTTTCTGATAAGTAAACCAAGGCTCCAGGAGGCTAAATGATTTGTTCAAAGCCACAAAAGAAGCAAGCATCAGAAGCAGGGTTTCAACCCAGGTTCTCTGACTCCTGAGCCACTGCTCTTTCCACTATATTATACTGAATTAGCAAGCACCCTATACCCAGGATGTTCTGCTAGCGCAGGTTTTTTGATCTGATTTTCTAAAGTTAAGAAAGCTTCAAAGGGGTCAAGAATCTTACTTTAATTAAACATATATAAGTCATTTCACTAGTGCTAGGGAAGAGTCAGCACCCTGAATGTGGAGAAAATACAAGCAGAGAAACTGAGAAATTAGTACAGAGACCCAACAAAGAGGATTGCAACTGTCTGAGCCAAGTAATACAACCACCTCCATACACCACCAGATCAGGAGAGCACCAACATCTGAGTAGTGGGGGTGAAGGCTGCACTCTTAACAAAACTCAGAGTCCCACCCAGGGAATCAAAGGGTCCTCATGAGCAAGCCCCCAGTGGAAAATACCAACCTCCTAGTATGTATAGTTTTCTACCAATAGGCTCAGTCAGAAGACACCACAACCCTCATGACTCAGTGCCTTAGTACCAAAATGTGTGAAAGCCTTTCTGTAAGCAAGCCTCCCTGTAAGAAAGCTTCCCCCTAAGCAAGCTCCTCCGTAGACAAGTTCCTCCATCAATGGACTCTGTGCGACTCAGGATGTATCACAGCTGTGAAAGCAGGAAGACATCCATGATTGAAATACCTATGTACCTTTAGACCTAGGAACATGGCTCCTGTTCCAAGGGAAAAGGAGACACATGGTTACATAGGCCTATTAATGGACAGGGAAGATTTTCCTATTCCATTAAACTTATACATGTTGAGTTCATATCTCAGTGTGATATTTTTCTTTGTGACCTTGAACAAATCACTTGATAATTCCCCATGCTATTCTCTCTAAATGGGCTAGGAAAAGCTCAGAATATAATCAGTTCAGATAAGTGATGTGAGACCACATGTGGCCATTATTTTGTCATCAATGCTCTTCAGAGCTTGTATACAGGTGGCATTTGTTTGGGGGCTGGGGGAAGGTGAGAGGAGGTGAAGCACTAAGACCCAGACTCTGATACATGGAGTTAGTTCTTCTTGGGTCAGGGTTTTACACACAGCTGGGTTGACCAGTTCTGAATTTGCCCTGAACTTCCTTTTTTTCTCTTTAGATCTTCCCCATTAATCCTCTCTTGCCAACTGGACACTCACTCACACTATTTATCCCTCTCCACTTTGAGAGTCACACCTCCCAAGCCCTCAACACAAACACTGACTCATTCCCTTATAGCTTACTCTACTCCATGCTACATCTCCATCTCAGCTCCCTCCTTCAGGTCCATTTACAAATAGTCCATGGCTGACACCTGTCAATCAATTAGTAAACATATGTCAAGTACCTATTATGTGCCAGGAACTGTGCTAAGTACTTGACATTAACTCTGAGGCTACTTCCTGATGCCTGTAAGTAGGGAGGAATGTTTAACAACCAGCTCTCCAACGTGTCTCTGTGTTTGGGTGCATATGTTCACACCCACACCCACACCCACACCCACACACACACACACACACACACACACACACACAATACACACTTTCAAATTCAATCTGCACTATTAACATTTTCTCTATCACTTTCTTAAGTCTAGATGATCAACACAACAATAAACCAAGTTCTGACTTAACTTTTGTTGATTTCTGAGGTATAAATCCTTATACTGAAAATGTAGCCATCGGATTCTAGCACATCCCTCCCTGACTAGAGGGGAATAACTGGCAGCTGTTTGTGACCCCACAGTCTCCAAACTACAGCTGTTTCTCCTTCCCTAGTGTCCTAATACTCTGACACTATTTTAATAGGGAAATACACATGAATGAAATGAGTGGTACTGACTAGGAACAAAGGAAATTCAGAGAAGCTTATCCCTGATTGTGTCACACACACACACACACACACACACACACACACACACTTACATTGTTCAATAATTTAACACTACCCTTGCATTCTCCCCGAAGTATAATATTGGTTTCAAGTAGATGAGGAAGAGAATGGAACTTAGAGCACTTGACTCACAGAAATTGTGCAAATTATTATTCTCATTTTTTTACAGATCAGGAAACTGAGGCTTAGGATCAGAGTTTCAGAAAGGTGACTCGATCACAGTCTCATCATGACTCAAAGGAAAAGGTGCTAGGTCTGGAGTCAGAAGATCAATCAATAAATAAATATTTATTTTAAATAATAGCACAGTGCCTACTATGTGCCAGGCACTGTGCTAAGTGCTGAGCATACAAAAAGAGGCAAAAGACAGTCTCTACCTTCAAGGAGCTTACAGTCTAATGGGAGAGATAACATGAAGACAAATGTGCACAAAACAAGCTACATATGAGATAAATAGGAGACAATTGACACAGGGGAGGCACTGGACTTAGGAGGAATTGAGGAAGGCTTCCTGTAGAAGGTGGGATTTTAGTTGGGACCTAAAGGAAGCCAGACAGGTCAGTAATCAGAGCAGGGGAGGAAGGGTGTTTCAGGCACAGGGAGCAGTCAGAGAGAATGCCCCAAACAAGAGATGAAATGTCTTGTTTGTGGAACAACCAGGAGGTCAGTGTCACTGGATCCCAAGAGTATGTGCCAAGGACTAAGGTATGAGAACATTGGAAAGGTGGGAGAGGGCTTGGTTATAAAGGACTTTGAATTCCAAAGAGCATAGCCACTGGAGTTTATTGAATAGGGGTGACGTGATCAGACTTGCATTTTAGGAAAATCTTTTTGGTGGCTGAATAGAGGACGGATTAGAATGGGAAGAGATTTGAGGCAGGCAGGCTCACTATCAGGCTTTTGCTGTGTATGGACTTGAGCAATTTGGTTTTTTCCCTGGGTCTTAATTTCCTCATCTGTATGATTAACCAGTTGGACTAGAATCGAGGGTAAGGAACCTGAGGCCTTGAGGCCATATGTGGCCCTCTAGGTTCTCAAATGTGGCCATTTGACTGAATCCACAGTTCTGAGGAATTATAGTTCTGTGAAGTTTGGATTCTGTCAAAGGACTGTACTTGAGGACCTAGAGGGCCATATGTGACCTCAAGGCCTAAGGTTCCCCACCCCTGGATGAATTCTAAGACTGACCCCTTCTGGGGGGCTCTAAAGCCCAAGAGTTGGAATGACCTGTCCAAGTTCATATAAAGAACAAGAAGTAGAGTCAGAAATAGAGCCTAGGTCTTATGTATGGCACAGTTAGAAGAGCCCTGAGGCTGGAGGGTCTAGGTGTGATGTGATGGGGGCCTACACTAGAATGGTAGAAATGTCATAGGACAGAAGAGACACAGGTTTCAGGATCCAGTTTTGAATTCCAGATATGGCCTATGTGATTTTGGACAAATCACATCATCTCCTCAGGCCACAATCTGATCCCCCATAAGATGGAAATGTGGGGTAGGGTGGGCTATATAACCTCTAAGGTCTGTCCTAGATCTAAATCTAAGATCCTAAAAAATGGGAGAACAAGGTCGGATTTGAACCCAAGTTCCTTCTCTCTAAGTCCAACACTCTAAAAGGAGGTAAGGGAAAGGGAAGATAACTGGAGTCGCATGAACATCAACACAGAGAGAGGAATGGCCAGGGTGGGGGCAGGGTGGCACAGTGGAGTGAGGGCTTGAATAGAGTATGGGTATATGCTGGGGAGGAAGCAGTGGGAAACAAGACTGGGTGGGTAGAGTGGGGTGAGACTAGCCAGACAAGCAAGCTTAGCCTCTAATTGGCTATCTGTCTCACTGGAGCTGAAGCTATAGTGAGACTGTATCTGCTCAGCTCATCTCTCTGACCCAATTCTCAGTACTTCCTGCCTTTTCCCCAAGCCCCAGTGTGGCTGTCATGATTCCTCTCAGCTCCATCTGCTAAGCTCCAGTTATTTCCAAGGGGAAATCATTATGATCACTAAGAAAAGATTTTAACTCCCCTCCAACGTCTCCCTTCCAACAGTGTGTTGCTATATAGCCAGAGTACTGGGTTTGGAGTCAAAAGAGCTGTGTTCAAATCCTAGCTCAGACATTTAGTTCCTGTGTGATCTTGGGCAAATCATTTAACCTCTTGTTAGTCTAAATGATTTTTTAAAAGTTTTCTTCCAAGTCTAACATTTCTGTGACTCTATAATAAATATCCACTTTGTAATAACTTAAAATCACCCTCAAATTCTCCCCAGCAAAAAGATGTACAAGCCTGAATGAGGATGTCTCCTCTCTACCAGTAGGAGGGTGGAGACAGTGACCTCTTGGGACCAAAAGAGAGAATACAAGTGGCTACATATAACTTCTGAATCCCAGACTCCTAAATAATGTGCACAATAAAAAGGGCATTAAATGTGGAGTCAGGAGAGAGTGGTAGGATTCTAGGCTTAATGATGGAAGGGGCCTTGGGGATTGCCTTCTCAAACTCCCTCTTCATATAGCCCACTCTCATCTCCATTTTCAAAATCAGATCTTCTGACTCCAGACCCAGCATCTTTTCCATTAGGTTGGGCTGAGGACTGGAAAGGCTAAGTAATTTGTCCAAGGTCACAGAAGTGACAGGGATGGAATTTAAACCCACGTGTCCTCCTCCAAACTCAGCGCTCATTCATACACAAGACCTAGGTTTTGTTCCTGGCTCTATTGCTTACTCTCTAGGTGAACTTGGACAGGTCATTCCAACTCTTAGGGCCTCTGACTCATGGGAGCCAGAGAGCACCTTAGAATTCATGTAGTCAATGAGTCCATTATACAGATGAGGATACTAAGTACCAGGGCAGAAAAACAAATTGTTCAAGGTCACACCCAGCAAGTAGCAGAACTAGATACTGAAGTCAGGTCTCCAGCTCTTCCTGCACTCTTTATGTTATATCACAATTTCAATGTCCCAATATTATAAAATGTATGTATGAGTTGGGGGAAGGGGAAGCAGAGAGGGAGAGGCAGGGTGGGGAAGGCTCTTGGTATACCATATGGTCTGTCACCAGCCTTGGAATGTTCCTATATCTCAGATTCTCATGTGATGTATTAACATAATATCTCTTCAAAACGACATTAAATAGTCACGCAGAGCAGAATGTAATTCTGATGTCCAGACCCTGCTCTTCTCAGTGATGATGACTAAACCAAGTTAATCACATCAGCACAAATTTGCAAACACTGTTTCAGCAGCTGTGACTGTAAATATCAACCGCCCAAATGTGAATAATCCCGTCCGTGGGATGACTTGAGTAATGGGTTCCCAGTGGACTCCAGAGCCATCATTCTGTGCCTGGCAACTCAAGGGGGTTCTGAGGATGATGAGCCTACGAGGGCAGCTGCAGTTATCACAATGGAGCAGCCAAGCTGGAAAGCTTAGAAAAATCAGCTTGTTCAGACAAATGGATCTGGGGGAGGAAGAGGAAGGATGGAGAAAACAATCTCACTTCTAGTCTGTCCCCAAATATATGCATGGAGATAGAATCATAGAGGAAGGAAGAAAGGGAGTTGGCTTGAAGAAGAAGGATGGAAGAGGGTGGGGTAGGATCTTCAAGGAAAGCTGCAAGGGAGTCAGGAGGATCTTGGTGGAAAGGTTGAAGGGGGTAGAGAGAGAGGAAGTTGACTGCTTTAAAATGCTCAGTAAAGTTCTGGAGATCCAACCTTGATAGATATATTATAAACCTACTTCATTTTGTGGGTGTTTTTATGCCCTAGTTTAAACAGGAGGAGAAAAGAGACTGGATTGCCTTCAGGCTAATCTCCTTTAATGATCCCAAATTTCTACAACAAATTGAAACTCATCTTTTTAACACCACTATTTTACCTATGTTGTTGTGGGGCCACATGTTATAAAATACCATGGACTACAATGGATTAAAAATAAGTATCACAAGGAGGATCAAAGGATCACAGACCCACAACTGGAAGATACCTCAGAGGCCATTAATCCAAACCCCTCTTTTAGGTACAAGGAAACTCAGACTTAAAGAAGTTGAAAGGCTTGCCCAAAGTCACTCAGCTGGGCAGTGGTAAATATCACAGGCAGGATCTGAACCCAGGTCTTCTGGCTCTGGAGCCAGAGTGCTCTTTCCACTGTGGTGGAACCCACTATAGTGAGTTGTGAGAAGACTATGAATATAACGGATTAGGAATCTGAATGAATAATGGGAACAAAAGATGTTATTGGAGAAATCATTATTGAAAAAGAAGATGGACTGCTCACATGGTGAGAGCAAGGGATTTGCAGAGAATAATCTCTATGCTCCTCTGATATCCTTATAATATCAGCAATAAGTGAGAAAGGCTCCATCTAGCATGTTGGATAGGCAGGCTGTGGAAATCTTATGGAAATACATGGATGAGAGGCAGAACCACGATGGCAGAGTAGCAAGAAGATATATGGTGAGCATTTCTGAAAACTCTTTCAGGGTAGAAAATTAATCAGATCAAATCTTGTAGGGAAAATCCAAGAAAAAGTCACAATGAGCTATTTATCCAGTTTGGATCAGTATAGGGACATAGACAGAAAGGTCTATGGACACTGGGAAAGATGTGTGGCCAGGAGCATACTATGGAGAGCCCTCCAAAATAGCTATAGACCATGGCAAGAAAAGTCCCAGACCTATATTAGGAAACCTTGATGGGAACAGGTGCCAAATGGCAAATTTTGTCATCTATTACCTAGCCTACTACCCATTCCAGGCTACAGATCCAGGTTTGGCTTAGTCTTGTACCCTTTGGGTTTGTATTCTGGATTAGGAAGCAGCCACAAGCTGTAAGAGGCGTAACCAAGAGTGGTGAACCAAGTTCAGAAGCAAATAGCAATTGTGTAGATAGGACACCATCAGTGGAACGAGTTCTCTATCCTATTTTTTAACCTAATCTAAAGTAATTGAAAATCAGAAAGTTGTGTTTTGTCTGTTTAATGAGATGCCCATGGACATATCTACTCCCTATAGACAGATATTTGCAATCTAAATGTCCAAAGAAAGGCTTACCTCCAGGTAAACTCATTAAATTGATCAAAGAATTCAGCCAATATGGCAGCTTGAATAGGAAGACCAATTCTCAAATACCAACTCGAGAGAAATCCTGAAGTTCATACCAGACTACATAATGATCAGGAAATCCAGTGATAACATAGTGACTTCTTTCACTTCAGAACTGCATAAATGATACACCAGAAGCCCAAAGACAATAGTAAACGGGACCTACTATCAAAGCCAGAGAGCCAGTATTGCTGCTTTGCATGGCCAGAAATGAGAGAGAGATATATTTGTTCTTGTTGAACAAAGAATTCCCCTAAGAAAGCCCCAGGATTGTCAGAAAGCTATGGAGTGGGTAGGAAGCTCTAGAATGGGGACCTGAAAGTGCTGGGGAGCTGTAGCAGAAAGTTGTCCTTGTGGTTCCACAGTGCTCACACTGGGACCTCCAAGGCCCAGAGGCTCTGAGGTCCCTAACACTCTGTTCTCAGACACTAGAGAGGGCCCTGGAGATCCAGCACTCTACTTCAAAGATCCAGGGTTGGAGGGAGGGGGGTTACCCAAAGAAGTGTAGATCAAAAGACTGGGAAAAAATGAGAAAGAAATGTAAGCTATCTGATATCAAAAACAACTGAGTTGGAAAACAAATCAAGGAGAAATCATTCAAACAACATTCATCTTTCTGGAAACAATGATAAAATAAAAAAGCCTGGACATTATATTTCAAGAAATCATAAATGAAAACTACCCAGATCTATTAGAACCAGAAAGCAAAGTAAAAATAGAAAGGATTTCCTAATGTGCTGGAATATGCCTGGAACTCCTTCTTTTGGGTAGGCTAGGGCTGGTGAATTTCTTGAATTTTAGAGTTCAGAGTTACAGTAGAGCTAAAATCAACTGGGAATGTGTAATATATTCATCACTATAGTGCTAAGTCCAACAGCATAGGATACCAGACCGCCTAAAGATGGATGACCTGGACCAGATCATAATGGGAACAGGTCAAAGTTTCTTTTCTAATCAGCCAGTAGCCTCAATGCCTCCCACATGGGTGAAAAAAGGGCACTTAATCTCACTAAACAAACCACAAATAAAATAGAAAGAATTCATCAATCATTTCATGAAAGAAATCTCAAAAGAATGTCATAGTCCAAATCCAGAACTCCCATATCAAAGGGAAAATACCACAAGCATCAGAAAAGAAGGAATTCAAGTAACAAGGAACCACAGTCAGAATCACACAAGACCTGGCAGTTTCTACTATGACTAAGAGGTGATCTTGGAATATAATATTCCAAAAAGCAAAAGAGATAGGCATGCAACTAAGAATGACTTACTCTGCAAAGCTGATTATAATCATACAGGCAAACAATTGGACCTTTCATAGAAAGGAGAACTTTCCAGCATTTATGATGAGAAAAAAATTCTGTGTAGGAACTTTGAAATGGAAACACAAGAGTTGGAAAAAAAGCCTTAGAAAGGTAAGTTTTACTGAGTAATTAATTTTAAGAAGCTACATGAGTTAGCCCTAACATTCTAATGGGGGGAAAGGATCAATTGTCTCCAGAAGTTTATTGTTTTCAAAGATTATTGAGGAAGTTAAATAAGAAAAATAAAAGTCCTAGGAGGTAGATTTGTTCCGTTCTGAGGGTTTGAAGAAGGGAAGGAGAAAAGAGTTATGGGGTAGGGAGAAAGGACACTAGATGAATCTCATTCTTATCTGCAAGTTCAAAGAAGGATTCAACATACATATATACATACACAAACACACAAAGATTTTGGCATAAAAATATATCAAACTCAACAGGGAATGGGGGTGGTGGGGATGTAGTTGTTAAGGAGGAGAATGCCTAATACTGGGGAGGAAATAATTGCAAACAGAATAAAATTCTTGATCCTGAAGGGTGGGGGGAGGGAAATAATAGGAAGAGAGATGGGGAAAAGCAAGGAACTAGAATCAAAGGTGGCATTTTAGATTAATTACCTCCTAGTCAATTGAACAAATTATGGCACATGAACATAATGGAATACGATTGAACCATAAGAAATGATGAAAGAAACTATTTTAGAGAATCCTGGGTAGTATTGGTGCAGAGATTAGTAATAATGATGGGGGTGGGATGGGGAAGATGCACCGTAACATTTTAAAATGCACCGAAGAGAACAGAAAGAAGTTGAGAAAAGCACAAAGAGCAGTTTTGAAAGTAGCGTGTAAAATTTATTATGTACTTAAACAGCATTCTGAAATAGAGATTCATGGTTCCTTAGACAATCTTTTTATGTTCATGGAACTATTCAGCGTGTGTGTGTGTGTGTGTGTGTGTGTGTGTGTGTGTGTAAGTTTGGAATAATTTTTTTAAAAGGATCAAAGAACTCCTCTACCAACCACTTACTTAAGTTGAAGGGGGGTAGGGAGGGAGAAGCTAGACTGTGGCTACCTCTCAATGAGGCAATGCCCTCATGTGCCCCAATCTGATTATCACACTACATTCAGAGACTAGTCATTCATTCATTCAACAAACAATGGCTCACAATTCTAGAGTGGTTTTAAGTGCTTTGTAAAAAAGCACTTTGCTCTCAACAACCTAATTGTGTAGATAGTAACTGTCTTGAGTCACATTTTTAGAGATGAGAAAACTGAGGGTCATAGAATTAAAGGGAAGATAAGACATATATACATATAGAGGCTAATGGTGCAATTTGAACATAGGTCCTCCCACACCAAATTCAACTCAATAAACAGTACTTGCCACCTGCCAAGCACTGTGCTAAGCACTAAGGATGAAAATAAGAAAGATAGTTCTTACCCTCAGGAAGTTTATAATCTATCTAGTGGGGGGAAGATAATACACAAAAGAAAGCTGGAAAAGGGGGCACAACAGGATGTAGGGGGTGGGCATAATGTTCCTAGGAGTTCAAAACAAGCAGAGCTGCAGACGGAAAGTAGAGAATTACCTGAAGAGGTTAGATTCTTGTCCTTTATAAAGGAAGACTTTGTGAATTTAGTCCTCCACCCTCCAGCTCTTTAATCAGAAGGGAGAAGAAGCTGAGGGAGTTGGGAAGATGATAAGTATCCAAAGCTGAGTGAAATAGCATGACGATGAAATTTCAGGTGAGCAGCTTATCCTGGAGGGGCATCATGTTCCTTGGAGTTCAAAGGAAACAGAACTTTTCTAAATCCCTGATTTTTGCCTTGGCTCTCTGTTGGGATTTGCACTGTGGGTTTTGGCATAGTTCTGTTCTTCTGAGGACCCTGTATTGGGAGCTGTGCAGCAGGACTACTCCAGTCAGTGACCTTCATTGTCTAAGTGCCAGAGGCAGTGGCCACTCTAGGTTGACACATCCCACCCACTGGTCCCACAGCAGTTGCTCACCCCTTGGGTGACCCTCTAACCACTCTCCACTACACCAGCACTGCTTCATAGCAAACATTTAATGACTACCTATTGAGTACGACCTGTGATAGGGAGGTGTCTCTGGGTCCTCAAAGTTAGGACAGCAAGACACAATAGGTCTTAGCAAGCTAGAAAGTCTTTGGTGACAACCTTGCAATGGGCTGGCTTTATGTCTGACATCAAAAGGCCAGCCTCATCACGAGAGGGATGACTGGCAGCTAAGGAACTTTTAGACCACGGCAACTCAAATTGTCTACTGAAGCAAAGTGTGTCTGTGATCTGCATGGGAGGGATGAAATCACAGATCTTAAAGGTATTGAAGTATTATGTGAAAACCACAAAGGGAGACAGAGGACTAAGACATGGTCTCTGATCTCAAAGAGCTCAGAATATGGGAGGGAATATGCTGTTGTTGATCAGTCGTTCAGTCATGTCTGACTTTCAGTGACCCCATGGACCACAGCATGCCAGGTCTTTCTATCCTCCGTTATCTCTTGAAGTTTATCTAAGCTCATGTTTCCTGTTTCCATGACACTGTCTCTACATCTCATCCTCTGCCATCCCCTTTTCCTTTTGTCTTTAATCTTTCCCAACATCAGGGGCTTTTCCAATGAGTCCTATCTTCTCATTATGTGGCCAAAGTATTTAATCTTCAGCTTCAGTATTTGACTTTCCAGTGAATAATCTGAATTTCTTTAAGTATTGACTGATTTGAACTCATTGCTGTCCAAAGGACTCTCAAAAATCTTCTTCAACACCACAATTTGAAAGTGTTACTTTTGCGGTGCTACACACACACACACACACACACACACATACAAATATTATGTGTGTATATCTATTTTAATATTTTATTTTTTCCTCAATTACATGTCCAAACAATTTTAATATTCTTTTTTTAAATTTTGAGTTCCAAATTCTTTACCTCACCTCCCCTCATCAAGAAGGCAAGCAATTTGACATAGGCTTTACATGTGTAGCCATGCAAGACACATTTCCGTGTCGATCATGCTGTGAAGGAAAACATCGACCAAAAAAAGAAAGAAAGAAAGAAAAAGTATCTTCAATCAGCATTCAGGCTCCACCAGATCTTTCCCTGTAGATGGGCAGCATCTTTCATCCTAAGTACTTGGGCATTGTCTTAGATCATTGTATTTCTGAGAGTAGTTAAGTTATTCAGACTAGATCATTATACAGTATTGCTGTTACTGTGTTGTATGTGTGTGTGTGTGTGTGTGTGTGTGTGTATATATATACATATATATACTAATTTGTGTGTGTGTAAGTGTGCACACACATGTACATACACAACTCTAATAGGTTTGAAAGAGAAGCAGGCATTTATCAGATGCTGGGTGTGCCTTTCATGGAAACCCAGAACTCTGCTTCATCTTGAAGACATCAGAGATTCATTTTGCTTCGGGACAAGTAAGAGAGAAGCCAGCCTTCTACTCCCAACCCTAAATCTCTCTGGAACAGCTCATTCCATCCTTTATCTCTCCCATTTCAGCATGAAGTATAAGCTCTGATAAGATCATATTTTTCCTACTAGTTTTGGTCCTGGTAGCAAGAAGCCAAAGGGAAAGACAGAGGAGGCTGTGGTAAATCTGAAGAGGATGTGTTGATTGGCCACTGGCCCAAAGCCAGAACCACCTGCCTCTCTGACGGCCAAATGTGTACTTGCCAGTGGGGCTTAAAGGAGGGGGATGGGACCCACTGATTAATGAAAGGGCCCTGGCTATTTTAGATCGGGAGGGGCTATGGAAACTATGGGAGTTATCAGCTTCATACCCCTCTGCTGCACAGCTGAATCTCTTTCCTTACTGCTTGATCCAGGATCCTTCTCCATCTGTCCTCTCAAGTACCCCACACCACCCATACTGTGGCATGTGCACCTGGTAGACCAGCGCCAGCCCAGCATGCCTCTCTCTGACTCTGGTAGCAGCAAACCCAAAATGGAGGGAAATTACACTGAGGGACCTCTTTAACAGCTCTGAAGAAACAATCATTTGAAATTATACCTTGTGCGTGCGTGCGCGCGCGCGCGCACACACACACACACACACACACCAGTTACAGGCTTATCTCCCTTTAAATCAAAAGTTCTTAACCCAGCATCCATGAACTTTGGCTTGTTGTGTTTTTTTTAATATTTTGATAACTACATTTAGATTAATTTTATTTTTGCATTTTAAAAAACCTTTTGAGAAGGGTTCCATAGACTTCACCAGACTGCCAAAGGGGTCCATGACAGAAAAAAAAAAAAAGATTGAAAACCCCTGCTTTAAATAAACCTCAACAAAATAAATGGCAATTTAAAACCAAAAAGATATTAAAGACTCTGCTTTACATTGAGAAGTCCTTTCACTAGAAACCCTGCTTTCCTCCCCTAATCCTTTCTGCTGCTATGCATTTAATTATAATAATACAATAACAATCATAAGGCAGGCCAATTTTGGTTTTCCAGAAAGTCTAAAATAAAGCTGCAAGACATGCTATAGACAGATATGCATAATAAATATAGAAATGGGCTAGGTGAGTAAGGAAAAAAGGACTGTCATAGAAGATTATTTTTTGTTCTGTGTCAGATCCATTGGCATGCTAAACCAGAGAGGATTTAGTGAATATCTAACCCTCAAATTGATGGTTATCTGTGATGTAGGCTTTGATATCCACCTAGACCCACTGTGGGGAAAGAAAAGCTTTCATCTTAATTAGTGGGCACTTTAGCTGCCTTTTGTTATTTGGGTGTTGTTACTAGAACTAAAAAACTCAGCTTTCCCTTATCAGGGAGGGGTTCTAGTGTCTATGTCCCAGAAGAATGGAGCTGAGATGGCTTGAGTAACCCAGACAAGATGACCCCCAGCTTAAGAGTAGGGAGCAATGAATAGCAGATACCGCAAACCAGAAACTGAGATTATGTGTACAGCAGTCCACAGAGACCTACAGACAGAAAACTCAGCAAGGAGCATGCCCAGTAAGAGCAGCTTGATGACATCACCAAAAAACTAGGATAGTTGTACAGCATCAGACATGTGAGTTGTCTCTCCACTGTGTGCCCTGGCCATACATAGGAAATACACGTGTCCCTTGTGTGTGATGCCTATGTGTGCCTACTTTCTCCCTTGATGTTATGATACCCAACACTTCTGTCTATGCCTTTAAGCCCATCTCTCCCCATCTTCTGCAGAAAATCATCTCCTTAATCATCTGTACTCTCTAATCTTAACCTTTTTTCAATCTACTGATTTCTTACCAGCTATCTACAAATACAGCCATGTATCCCCCATCCCTAAAAAATAAAACAGGACAACAACAACAAAAAAACTCTCACTAGATCTCAACAAACCAATAGCCATCCTATATCTGCTCAAGCTCCTTAAAAAAGCTGCTTCTACTAGCTAATTCTACTTCCTCTTCTCTCTCTTTTATAAACCCTCTGTGTAGTCTGGCTTCCAATTTCATCATTCAACTGAAACAGCTCTCTCCAAAGTTACCAATTACCTTAATTTGAAGATCAGAATACATTAAAATGTATGAAAAAGAACCGATAAATAGAAGTATATAGAGAATGATTTTACATATATATGTACATATATATTTTAAATTTTACATATATATGTACAAATATACATATTTGTGTCTAATGATAGCCATCTCTAGGGTAGGAGGGAGAAAGAAAAAAAAAGAAATTTATATGATAACTTTATTATATACTTAAAAGGAACAGCAAGTGGCATATAATAGATTTGCAGTTTCATGTGCAATCACCTTTTGTATTATATTGTGTTATGAAAAGCCTTATTTCATCCCATAAATTAAAAATAAAAAATTTTAAAGTATGAAAACACATATATGTTGATATATATATACATAATATACATAAATACACACACCTATACATATACGTATATGTTCCCTTTTCTCTCTTCACATGGCTACCATCCTAGTTCAGGTCTTTATTGCCTCTTCCCTGGACTACCGCAATAGCCTTTATTTCTATCTTTTAAAAAAATTAATTTATGGAATAAAATAAGCACATTTATAACATAGCATAATTTTTAAAAGAAGATTGCACACGAAACTGCAAATCTATTATATGCAACTTACTATTTCTTTTAAATATATAATAAAATTATAAATGTAAAATAAATTATCATGTAAATTTCTTTTCCCCCTTTTTTTCTCCCCTCTAGAGATGGCTGCCATTACACATACAAGTAATATATCTGTATATATATAATCATTCTATACATGCATCTATTTATCAGTTCTTTCTCTGGATGCAGATAGCATCTTCCTTCATATGTCCTTTGTGGTTAATTTGGGTATTTATAATAGTCAAAATGATTTATTCCCTCAAAAATGTTCTTAAAACAACATTGCTGTTACTGTAGACAGTGCTCTTGGTTCTGCTCCTTTTGCTCTTCATTATTTCATGCAAGTCTAGCCATGTTTTTCTAAGATCATCAAGCTCATTTCTTTTAAAAATTTCTTTATTCAGAATGCACCATAAAGATGGGCATTCCCATACACACAGCAGAACACAAAGAAGATATGTGTGTATATGTATATATAAAATTTCACACATTACTTTCAAAACTCTCCTGCTTATCTATACTTCCTTCTGAACATCTTCTGTTCTCTTCTATACGTTTAAAAATGTTTCAACAGCTCTCTCTCGCTCTCTCTCTCTCTCTCTCGTCTCTCTCTCTCTCTCTCTCTCTCTCTCTGTCTCTCTGTCTCTGTCTCTGTCTCTCTGTCTCTCTCTCCCTCTCTCTTTCTGTCCATCACTATTACTAATCCTCCTGTCCTCTCTAACCCCTTCCCCAATAAAAACCATTGTAAAAATTTTGTATAGTTATTCAAAATGAATCTATACATTGGCCATGTCTAAAAATGTTTTTTCTCTTTTAGCTCTTGAATCTATCACCTCTCTTAGGCAGTGTGTTACATGCTTTATTATAGTTCCCCTGGAGACAAAGCTCATTATTGCATTGTTCAGAGTCCTTCAGTCTTAAAAAGTTGTTCATCTTTACAATATTGCTTGCTTGCTTTAGTATATATCAGTTCTTACTATTCAGGATTCTCTGAAATCATCTTTTTTCATTATAGTTTTTGTAACTCAGGTGTTCCATTGCATTCATATACCACAATTTCTTCAGCACTACTGCAGTTGATGACCATTTCTTTACATTATAGATCTGACTTTTCCCCATTTCTACCCCCCCTTCTTTTAAGAGCAAGATGGCTTTTTTTCCTTTTCTTGCATCTCTTCTGTCACTCTTCTTCCCTTCCCTTCCTTTTTCCCCTGTTGAAGTTGATTTATTTCTACATAAAAATGTGTATTATGTACGTGTATGTTCAACCCTCCATTGTCTTTCATTGATGCCTGCTGTCCTCACCTCTTCCTTCATATTTGTATTCTCCTCTCTCACATACTAATTATGAGAAATAGCAAGTTCTGGGGCGGCTAGGTGGCACAGTGAATAGAGCACCAGCCATGGAATCAGGAGGACCTGAGTTCAAATTTGGCCTCAGATACTTAACACATACTAGCCATGTGACCTTGGGCAAGTCACTTAACCCTAATTGCCCTGCCTTCCCCCATCCAAAAAGAAAAAAAAAAGAAAGAAATAGCAAGTTCTGACCCCTTATTCCTCCTTTCTACACTAATGTATTCCTTTTACCCTCTTTAATACAATAAGAATTTACTCACAGTTAGAACTGTTCACGATGAAAATGAGCTGCCTCGGAACTAATAGGTTCTCCTTCACTAGAGGGCTTCAATTAGAAGTTGAATGATCACTTTTTGAAGATACAGACAGGATTAGTAATCTGAGTAAGGGTTAGACTGGATGATCTCTGAAGTTCCTTCCAACTCTGTCTATGAGTCTTTTTTTTTCTCTTCTTGTATCTTCTACTAGACTGTAAACTCATTGAGGACAGAGGTCATGTTGTTTTTAATCTTTATTTATCCTCAGGTGCTTAGAACCATGGTCTGGGATCAGGAGTGGGGAACCTGCAGCCTCAAGGCCACCTGTGGCCTTCACTTCTGTGAAGTTTGGATTTAGTACAAGGGCTGCAGCTGAGGACCTAAAGGGCCACATATGACCTCGAGGCTGGAGGTTCCCCACCCCTGGTCTAAGTAAAGTAAGTAGTTGGTAATCATTTGATGAGCATTTAATGGATTAATTAAATTTGTAATATTTTCATTTCTTTATGGTTTCAGAAATAAATGAATGTAATGAAATATTATAAGTACATTTTATCTAGATCTTTTTTTAAACCAAGGAGTTTTTAGGCATAAATGTTTTATAGGCATAAATATTTATTGATAATGTTCAGTGAGCACATCTTTTAAATATTCAATAGATCTTTTCAATTAAAAAACTCAATTCAACTTGTCCATTACATTCATATACTATAATTTGTTAAGTCATTCCATAGTAGATGAGTATCCCCTTAACTTCCAGTCATTTTCTACTACAAAAAGAGCTGCTGAAGGACATGGATCCTTTTCTTCTTTCTTTTATCTTTTTTGGTCATAGGTTTAGTAGAAGTGTTGCAAGGTCAAAGAATACATAGAGTTTCATGACTTGGGGGGCATAGTCCAAAATTGCTTGCCAGAAGAGCTCAACAAATTAATAGCTCCACCAACAGTGTATTAGTGTGCTAATATTTCCTCAGCACATCCAACAATTGTACTTGTTTGTCATCTTTGTAAATCTTATCAGTTGGAGGAAGAATTAGAGGTGGGATTCCAATCTTGGTCCACTGTCTCTAGACCAAGTGCTCATTCCAGACTCTTTCCCTTTCTACCCTTACAACAAACATGTGGGGTAGGTACTATAGGTATGATTAGTCCTATTTTTAACTGAGAAAACTGGGTTCAGAAAAATTGAGACTCGTCAAGAGTTAGATTCCTTTACTGCACTATCCTGTCTGCAAAGAAGACAGAAGGCTGGAGCCAGATTGTGGAGGACCTTGACTGCCAAGAAGCCCTATCTTTACTCAGTAGGCAATATAGACCCACTAAAGGTTTCTGGTCTGCAGGGAGACATGAGTAGCCTGTGCATTAATCAGACAGTGTATGAACAAGGCCAAAATGAGAAATTCTTACATACCTAGAGGAAGTTCAGTTGAGTTGGTGGAAGAGGGGGAGTGCAGAGCAACACAGAGGACAGTCTAATCATGGGTGCAACCATGTTGTGAGAGGGGGTGACCCATACCCCCTAGAGTCTAGCCCATATCCTGGGGGTCAGGGAGAAGGGGCCTCGAGGGAGAGGCACCACAATTGTGACTCCCTAGAAGTAATAGGGTAGGTTAACAGAGGAAGATAAGGTGAGATGGAGGAAAGGTGGTCACCACAGAAAATTCAGTTGCCTAGAGAGGAAATACATTTTCCGTAAGGTTGGCATCCTTTGGCAGAGCCCCACTTGCCTTGCTCTAGTTAGGGATATAGGTATGACAAATGTACTAGAGAGAGGAGGCTACTAACTGTGATCTAAAAAGGTAGGAATGAAGGTGACTGCCTTAGAATGCTGACAGCAGAAATAGAAGAATATGTATGTGAAAGATATTGTAGAGGTAGAATTGACAGGACTAATTAGAGTCATATTTTACAGGTATTGGAGGTGGTTGGAGTGGAAGCTCAAGTAAGTTCCTGCTTTTATTCCACCATCTTGGCTCTGCCCCATAGACAGGACTAATTAGAACAGGTTCTTTTTTGTATGGCTACAGAATATACCTTTAAGCAAGGCCAACTATTTCATAGACATATGTTGTGGTGGACAAGTACTAGGGGAGAAATTATGGATGGGTCCATACAAGCCCCATCCATTCTACTAAATGAAATACCTCAAAGTACATGCCATTACATCTGGCACATTAGGGGCCTTGTGTGCCCTAGAGAAACTGGCAATCTGAAGGAATCCTGGGATGCAACTTCGCCTGTGTCTTTCATATTTCTAGAGTTTCTTTCAAGTGATCTATACCTATTGCCTTCTTATCTTTCTGGAACAATAGGCAAGGAGTCATAAAAGGAACCATGTTTGTTATGCCTAAAGAAGAGAAGACATAGGGGAACATGAGAGCAAACCTCAAGCATTGTCATATAGAAGAGGGAACAGATTTGTTATACTTGTCCCCAGAGGGCAGGACTAGAAGTGATGAGTGAAAAGTTGGAAGGAGGAAGATTACAACTCAATGTGATTAAAAAAATATTCTTGACAATTAAAGCAGACTCCAAATGGAATGGGATGCTTCCATAGGTAATTAATGTCCCCATCACTGGAAGACTTCAATAGATCTATCTGCCTCAGTTTCCTTATCTTAAAAAGGAAGTTAATAATAGTACCTACATCCTAGGGTTGTTGTGAGGAAAATGTGAGATAATATTTGTAAAATACCATATAAATGCTATGATGAGGGTGATGATAATGATGGCTTTATAATTTCTCATAGATACCAAAGTGGGGATTCCTTCTCTGACATGGTTGTACTAGATCAGGGATGGGGACCCCAAGGCCTAGAGGCTACCTAGATCCTTGGGTGTAGCCTTTTGACTCAGTCCAAGCTTTACAGACCAAATTCTTTTATTAAGGGGATTTGCTCTGTGAAGTTTGGATTCAATCAAAGGGCCGAACTTGAGGACCTAGAGGGCCACATGTGGCCTCAAGACCGCAGGTTCCCCAGCCCTGTACTAGATAGTCTTTAGTTGCCCTTCCATTTCTAACATTCTGATATTTTGATTTTATGACTTGGTGAGCCATCTTTATTCATTTCCATTGATGATAATAATAGCAAATAACATTTGTATAGTGCCTACTTTGTGGCAAGCACTGTGCTAAATGCTTTATAAACATTATCTCATTTGGTCCTAACAACAACCCTGTGTGCTATTATTATCCCCATTTGACAGACAAGGAGACTGAAACAAACAGAGGTTAAGTGACTTGTCCAGGGTCATACACCTAGCAAGTATCAAAATCCACATTTGAACTCAGGTCTTCCTGATTCCAGACCTAGCACCTTATTCATTGTACCACCTAGTTTCCTAGCTGGATTTGAATCCCAGCTCTGACACTATCTATGTGACCATGGACAAGTGGCCAAATCTCTGTGAACCTGTTTCCTCATCTACAAAATGGGGATAATAAGCACCGTGCTGTATACCTCACAGCACAGTGTGTGGAACTTGCTTTGTACATTAAAGAGCAATAGAAATGGCAGTTATTTTGAGTTATACCTTATTTTTTTATCCAAAAAAGCTGTGAGTAGGTGCTTGCCTCCTTCACTTCCCCTCTTCATTTCTGTTTTTCCCATTTTCTTTTTTCACCCTCCCTTGAGTGAATTATTTTCTCTTTCCTTTATGCTTCTCCATTTGGTCCTTTATAGTAGTACTTTGGTACCATGGAATCGTAGCTTTAAAACTGAAAGAAACTCTAAAAATCATATAAACTGATCATCTCATTTAAAAGGAAAGAAAACTGAGGCACACAGAGGAGGAGTGACTTACCCATACTGTGTAAATAAACCTGTTCTATGTTTGATGCCTTGTGACACTGAGAATTTGTAAGGGGAGCTTAGGGTCACCCTTTGGGGAAGTATCATACACCTACTCCTTTGAGTAGGAAAAGTTGAGCCATACTTAAGAGATGAGTTACCTGATATCTAACCTTCAGGAATATCCAGTACTGAATTCTGGAGTTTTACTTACTTGGATGAAGATAGATCAGTAGGGAGGTCCCCAATATTTATCCAGCACCTTTTGGCTATCAGGTAGCCACTAAAACTGATTCAGGACTTACATAAAGGAAGTAAGTTTAAAATGCTCATGTCTTTTTCTCTTAAACAAACATATTATGTGTCTTAACTCATACATCTGAATTCTCAGATTGCACACGTCACCTTCTTCACTGATGATTCAGAGCTAGAAATAACCTCAGAGATTATCTGATATAATATTCTTATTTTCAGGTGAGGAAACTGAGGCCCAGAGAGAGGAAGTGACTTGTTCAAAATCACATAGCTTGGAAGAAGAAGGATCTAAACCCAAATTTTCTCATTCCAAATTCAGTGCCCTTGCAAATATACCACAATATTCTATTGAGTATAAGTAAAAAGTGTTGGGTGAGGGTAGGGGTATAAAAGAGGGGGGTATAAACCTTCTAATGATTGTAGAGTTGGCTCTAGTGCCTCCTTTCTACCAAGGCTCTCTTTCCTTAATTCTCTAGATCTTTGGCAATTTGCTCAGTCAAATATTAGGCCAAAAATAAGGAATCACATCAAAAGTCTCTTAGAAATCTCAAAGGTTCCTTTCATCAAAACAGAACTGTGTTGGGAATGAAGGGTCCTAAGAGCAATTGTAACATATTCTTTTTTCCTTCCCTTCCTGCACAGGCTGTCCTCCTCAGATTCTTATGTGTAATCATGGAATAGCTGGAAAATTCTCTCCTTTGATGCATAGGTCTAGAGCTAGAAGGCATGGGGTGGAGGTGGGGGAAAGAGAATAAGCTTTGATAGGGTGCCTACTACGTACCAGGCACTGTGCTAGGTACTCTGCAGATATTATTGCCTTTGATCACTGAAAGAAACTCAGTCATCTAGTCTAACTCCCTCTAGATGAGGAAACTAGGATCCAAGGATCCAAGGAGGTTAAATGACCTGCTCAACCAACACTAAGGAGCAAATGAGTGTCAGAGGTGGGATGTGAACCCAGATTCCCTGGAGCCAGTCAGTGTTCTTTCCCCTCTATCACAGTGTCTGCGATTAGGGAATTAGCTCTAAAAGATCAGGAATCTGTGCAGTAGGGAAGAGGTTGATAGGAAAGGAGCTAAAGGCCCCTTGAGGAAGTGGAGCAGACAGATCTGTCACATGCTTGCTGCATGCATTAGTGACATCTGAGTAGTGCCAACAGGATAAGAAGCTTGCCCAGTTATTTTTAAAATTGTCTTTGGGGCAATAAGAGCAGGTCATATTTCTATTGCTTTTTGACAAGGTTTACAAAGCACTTTCTTCACAACTTGTGAGGTAAAGAGCACAAAAGGTATATCCCCATTTTAGAGACAAAGAAACTGAGGGGCCTCCCATCCACCCAATGTTGCTTATTGTTGAAATCCCAGATCAAGCCCTACCTTCTCTGTGCAGCTTACAGCCTTCCTCAATTACTCCAAGATCCTCTTCCCCACCCTCCCCCACCTCTAGTGATTTAATTTTGTTTCATAATTTCTGATACCACTGGTGTGGTTGGGAGGAGGGCAAACTCACTCCAAGTTTCCTATCAGATGCTTTGCTCTATGTTCCTCATCTGCACCTGATGAGGAAATTTATCCCAACATACCCTGTGGTCAGGCCTGGGAGGATGCACTGAATCATGAGGCTATGATCTGTCTTGGAAATCATTCAAGATTTCCTTTGGGGGCCTTTTCTGGGTCTTGACTGAAGTAAGGCTGTTGGTTTGGACCAACTCAGGGAGAGATGGTCAATATCTTCAGAATATGTTTGTACCAGGATGAAGAACACAGTAGAAAAGGAATGTTTTTTGCCTTGGACCCACATTACTCAGAAAAGAGCTAAACAATAACCATTCCTGATATTATTGGAGCAGGTCATTGTTTTTAAAGCATTTGGAAACTAACCTTAAAGAGCTATTACAAGTGTAACTTGTTATTTTGATTATTATCATACTTGGTCCTGATAAACCTAGGATATCAGCAAGGCAGATAAGGACATGGGAGAAGAGGCAGAGAAAGATCTTGAAAAGTAGTACATCAATCTGCTAACACTAAGCACCTAATACATGCTAGGCATTTGGTGATAAAAATATGAAAGTGACAAAGTCCCTGACCTCAGGAAGTTTACATTCTCCTGGGGAGTGCAGCATGTTCATAAATAAGTGAACAAAGAAGATAAAAATAAATGCAAGACAATTTTGGGAAATCAGTAGGAAGATCAGTGCCCACAGGACCATGACCATCACCAAGTCCAGTGGCTTATTCCATTATAATTATCAATAGACCTTCATACAGTTGTGCGATCTCCCTTCCACCTGGCAATGCTCCTGCCCAGGTCGATGCTTGATGCCAGTGGCTTCAATTCTTCCTTTCCCGTCAGGATAGGAAGTTTAGCTTGTCAGTCAAGTCCAGTTGCATCAGTCTAGGAGCAAAACTAACTCTCTGAGGAGGCAAGGACAGGGATACTGGAGGATTTTGATGATGACTAGTGGAGTTCATCTCTCTTTGGCAGCCCTAAGGATCCTATCACAAATAATTCAAGAAATGCTAATGTAAACCTAAACTGAAATTTTTACTATGTTAGTTTTCCTCAAATTCATCTAATATTCCTGTTATTTTTCCCATGAAGTCATAGGAGTTGCCCTTTGCCCTCCTAGTCCATAACTTGCTATAGAAAGAAGAAGAATATCACATGGTCTGAGAGTAGTTCTCATGGGGACTTCCCACAGCCTACATATAAACAGGAAATGCAGGTAGGCCTACCCACCAACCCCCCATCCCCACCCAGCACAAAAGGCTCTTTTTCTGGAGGTTTCTAGTTTGATTTGCAAATGTCCAGGGAGTTTAAATAAACAGGCTAGCTACAAGCCAAGGGAAGAAAGGGTTATCTTTGACAAACTGAACCTCCTAACAGCCCAGGCCTCAGAGTCAGGGTTGGAGATACTGTGTGATTGATGGGCCACAGGATCTAATCTGGGGTGTGTGCTCCTGAGGATGTACCCTCTAATTATGTGAGCCTGGCTTGTGCCAAAGCCTGAAATGTCATTTCTCAGTGTTGTTATGTGAAGAAAATCAACCCAGTGGGAGTAGCTGAAAGAGCTTCAGAGTCTGGTGACCTGGATCTGAATCCCAGCTTGGACACGGGACTGGCCACTGGCAAATTCCTTTAGCTCTCTCAGCCTCCTTTTTCTCATCTGCAGAGAGAGAGACTGGATGATCTTGAAGCCCTAAATCCTATGCCCTAAATCCTAAATCCTATGTCAGACAGGGTACTTCTTTCCCCAGTACTTAATCATGTTATTCAGCTAGAAATTTAGGCAGAAAATATTTTTCTGAGGCCTCAGTTCACTCGTCTATAAAATGGGAAGAATACCACCCACCTCATAGCATTGTTATGAGGAAAGAATGTCATCAATTTGGAAGTGCTATAGAAATGATAATTATAGTTATTATTGACTCATCTGAAATCATTTCCAGTAGAGATGCCCCAACACTTATCAGACCTTCCCCTTCATTGGTTGCATTCTCCTTTGCTAATAGTCTAGCACTTTCAAAGTTCCAATCCTGTGCCCGAGAATGTATGTATGTATCTGGGAAGAAATGGGGTGGGATGGGAGGGAGAATGGATCAAGTCACTGTGTCAAGGTATCAATAAATAGCCATGGACAAGATGCCTTTTATCATTCATTTCCCAGGAAACAGGGACAGAATTATCTTCATCTCCCAAGCTGGAGGCCTTGACAAACTCAGCCCCATAAAAATCACCCCTGGGTGAAACAACTTTCTCTTTTTTTTTCTCTCCCCCCCACTTCGAAAACACTAGGTCACTGTTTAGAAGGCCCCCAAGAAGAGCCCTGACAGGGAGAAGGCTCTGGGGGAGGGGAGCCAGCTGCAGCAAGACAGCCTGTCAGAGAGACTGAGGACAAGGAAAGATTCTGGCCAAGAAACAGCAAGCCCTTCCTGGCCAAAGAAGAGGTGCCACTGTTGCTGTATAAAGTGGAAATGATTAACCACGGGGTGAAGGGTGTCAAGAGAACCGGAGAATAGGTGCTGCTTTTGTTGAGATTTTTTTTTCCAACACACTGCTGCCCCAGGGAAGGAAAAAACAACAACTTTCAAACATGAGCACACACATATGTGTGTGCATATAAATACATACACATGCATGTATGTATACACATGCATGTATATATGCATATTTTATATACATATGCTTATATAATGTACATATTTAAAAATCCCTTTTTTTCCTGTGACAGGAAGAGGTGTTTCCAGTAATTCCATCAAATACAAGTGGTCTTCTGTCTTCTCTGGGTCAAGGCTGGCTTTATTGTTACTTCACACAAACTGCCTGGGAAACATTTAGACACTGTGTTGTTGTTGTTGGGGATTTTTTGTCTTTTTTTAATAAAAGAACTTAAGAGTTGCTTTAAAAAAAAAAGCTGATTTTCTTACTACCCACCCCCAACCCTGTACTGTTTCGTAGCTGGAAGAAGTGACCTTCAAAAGGAATATATTTAAAACTGACACCATAGGAAAGCTTGATGGTCTTTCTCACTCGCCTAAAAAAGGGAAGTAAAATACTTTCCAGCAAACCTATAACCAAGCTTTAGGTTATGAAACATAGATACGGTGAAGAATAACTAGCATTTAATATGGTACTTTAAGATTTACAAAGTATTAGTGTGTGTGTGGGAAATGTCATTCAATCTTCACAACCATCCTATAAAGAGAGGTGCTATTATCCCCACTTTTCAAAGGTGAAAAGGGATGTTAATAGAAGTTAAGTGACTTGTCTAGGGTCATTTGGCTAGTGTCTGAGAATACAGATCATTGTGATTGAAGTTCAAGGTTCTTGCCCTTGATACCACCTGACACCACCTAACATACACACACACACACACACACACACACACACACACACACACACATTTGCATTTGTTCCCAAGGCATCCTCCCAAACCCCCTCATGCTAGCAACTCACATCTATAACACTGGCAAAACATTTTATATAAATCACCTCACTTGATTCTTACAGCAATCCTTATATGCCATTATTATCCCCATTTTACAGATTAAGAAACTGAGGCCCAGAGAGTTTAAGTGATTTGCCCAGGGTCACACAGTTAGCAAATGACAAAGGTAAGATTCAATCCAAGTCCTATCCAATGGCTCACAACCATATCAGCATATTTTGTGGTACAGAACCACGTCTTGCACATCCTTGCATGGGTCCCCTAGGTTAATTAGCACAGTAGCATAAACAGATGATAATTATCACTGTAAAAATAGCTGCCACTTCTATTATGCTTTAGAAGAGAGGTTCTTAACCTGGGGTCTGTTAACTTAATAATTTAAAAAATTAACAATTGTATTTCAATGTAATTGTCTTCCTTTGCATTTTATTTAATGCATTTGAAGACATTATTCTAAGGAGGGGTCCACAGGTTTTGCCAGACTGCTCAATGAATGCTTGTTATTATTATCAACAATATAGCCAGAGTATATCTTATACTATTCTCCTTCAAAGTCCTACTCTGAAGCCTGGAGTTAACCCCAGGCTCTCAACTGCTATGCTAGGGTGCAGACAAGAAAGGGTGGCATGAAGTACAATGGAGACAGCTGGATGAGATAGTACATAAAGTGCTGGACCTGAGATCAGGAAGACCTTGGTTCAAATCCTGCCTCCAACACTTATTGGCTATGTGACTCCGGGCCTCAGTTTCCTCATTTGTAAAATTGGGATAATAATATCACCTCCCTCACAGAGTTATTCTGAGGATAAAATGATAATGATGCATGCAACACACTTCCAGAAACCTTAAAATAGTTTCTAAATTCTAGATATTCTTATTTTTGTTGGGATCGTGATGATGATGATGAAGGTGATGATGATGATGATGATGATGATGATGATGATGATGATGATGATGATGTCGTCCTGGCAAGAGTGGTATAGTAAGAAAAATGCTAAATGTGGAGTCTGGGAAGTTTAATTTGGAACTTGGCTCTAACCCTTGACTTGTGAGCCCATGAGCCAATAACCTAGTCTCTGCAAGTCCCATTTTCCCTATTTGGAAAAAGAGGTTAATAATATTTGTACCACCTGACCTCATAAAGTGGAAAGGGGTGAGCACTAAACCTATGGTTTTATTGGTACAGTATAGGATACTCCTGAGTCAGGAAAGAATAGATGCCAACACAGGTCAACATCTTCTCGGCAACTTCAACTAGATGCCTAGAGAAAGGGTTGGCTAGAGCATTGAGAAAGTCAAGTTCACACAGCCAGTATGTATCAAAAGCAGAAGTTGAACCCAGGTCTTCCTAACTTTGTGATCAGCTCTCTATTCATTGTTCCATACTGTCTCTTCTCCTTTGGAAAGTGGAAATGATCTATGTCATGCCTTGTGTAAAAAATGAAGTCTTCACAAAACTTTCATCACCTGATAGGCCATTTTTCAGAACAACTTGGGATCTCTTGGGAAACAATGGGTGGTGCCCAAGTTCTAGGCACATGACCAGCATATCTAACTTTCCTAGGTTAGTTATAGTGATGTAGCAGCTGAGCCCCCAAATAATCCATTTGCCCATATTTTTCATTTCAACTCAGTCCTCATATAGACAACTACTTTGTTATCTGAAGCATAAAATAGATCATATTAAGTCTATCTCATTCCTTCCCCCACAGTAAGATGGATTAGATTCTAAATACGTAGGTTTTTCATAGATTAAGTATACTATAAAGCCCTGGATTGGGAATGAAAAACCTGGGTTCAAGTCCAGATGTTACAGCTTACTAGCTGCACTGTACAGATAGATGGCTTTCTTCTTTATCAGCTTCAGTCTCTTCCTCTGTCAAAGAAGAGATTTTAATTAGATGACCTCTGAAACCGTTGCTAGTTCCAGATCTCAAAGACCCCTCTCAGCCAAGAGGTTCTCAAAATGTGGTCCCCAAGGCTCTTTCAGAGGGTACAAAAGGTCAAAACTATTCTCACAATAATATTGACATTATTTGCCTGTTAAAATACTCCTCCCCTTTCCAACTACATATCTATGTGAGGCCAGGTTTTCTTTATATACTTCAAAAAATGATATCACAACAGATTGAGTGGAGAAGCAGAACTGAGATTCCACCTGTCTTCGATTAAACCAGACATAAAGAGATTTAGAAAAAAAAAAGTGTAAAAACAAAGACTCTTCTCATCAATGTTTTTTTTGGGGGGAAATTGTTATTTTCCATAAAACAGGTTGTTCATTTTAACATGTCCTGGTTTATCATTGCTATTTAAATGCATTAATAAAATATTTTAAAATTTTATTAGTTTTAATTTCTTTTATGGTAAATATTGATAGCTATAACCCATATGAACAAAAAAAGGTCATTGGGGTCCTCATTTTTAAGAGTGTAAAGGGGTTCCTGAGACTTAAAAGGCTGCTCATTCAATTGCTACCAGCTGCATTCTTTTGAACTCCACTCCATCATGATCATGCTCCCAAGAAACCTCATCATGAGAAAATTCTTTGTCCTTCAAGATTTCTGCAGCTTTGGTACTCACACTTCTATGGGTCCCTTCCATATCTCCTGCCCCTCTGACTGGAGAGTTAGAGAGGAAAGCAAAGAACTCCTCCCAAAGACTCTATTTAAAGAGGGCTCCCAAGCCAGCCATCTCTTCATTTCCCACCAGCTTGCATTCCTTGGAGTTCCATCAAGCCCCAAACAAACACCTTCCCTTCTTTCAGTTAGCTTTTTTTTGTGGGTCGTCTTCCTTAAATTGTAAACTCCTTGAGGGCAGGGACTGTCTTTTTTCTTTGCATCGTCTGCTTTTAGTACAGTGCCTTGTACACAGTAGGTGCTTAATAAATGTTTATTGACAATTTATTGACTCTAAACTATTATACTTTATGTTCTAAGGTCCTTCTCATTTCTGAGATTTTATGTTCTAGGATCCCTTCCAGCTCTGGCATTCTATGTTCTAAGCCTTCTGGTTGCTTTGATATTCTATATTCTATTCTAAGATTTCTTCTAACTCTGATATTCTATGTTCTATCTTGGTAGTGCTTTCTCTCTGAGATAATTTCCAGTTTAGCCCATTTATATGCTGAATGTGTAACTACTTACTTGTTTTCCCCCGCCCCCACCACTCCCTTAGAGTGTGAGCTACTCGAGAGTCAGGATTTCTTTGTATCCTCAGCATTTACCATTGTACTTAACACATAGTAGGCACTTAATAAATGTACAGAGGGGCGGCTAGGTGTCGCAGTCAGTAGAGTGCTGGCCCTGGAGTCAGAAGGACCTGAGTTCGGATCCGGCCTCAGACACTTAACACATACAAACAAAAAAACCTAGGTGTGTAACCTTGGGCAAGTTACTTAACCCCAAGTGCCCTCCAAAAAAAAAATAAATAAATAAATGTACAGACTGACTAAAGCCCTTTCCAATTATAATACTTTATACACCTATTTGTAGTATGCCTGTAGCCCTTATACAGTACTTGAAATACATTTAAACATAATAAACCCCCTGCTTCCCCAAAGCTGGTTTATTTCTATATGAGTATATCTTCTTGATATGAAATTCAATCCCGCCCTCCCTTTTATTTATCCTATTCCTTTTGAATATACTTTTCTCCTTCAAAACCATATTCCAGTCATGGTTCTCATCCCATCAAGTCTCAGTGAAAATCATGAGGTTAAATATATACAAGCAGCTCCAGGTTACCCTTCTTTTCTATTTTTATTTTTTTAATTCTTTTTTTATTATGAACTTGACAAATCTCAACAGAAATGTTTCAATATTTTAAGAATGGAAAAGATTATATATTATTATATTATATATTATTATATTATATATATAGGTTTTTTTCTAAAAAGTATATTAAACTTAGAACTTGAGGGAAAAGACTCTCCTGCTTTGCTATGTTGCCTTATGAATGTCCTTCCATTATTTCTTAATGTTTCATTCAAAATTTTATTTTTTTCTCCTTTATATTTTTGTATCACTATCACTATTCATCCACTTCCCCATCATTCCTCTCTGTGGAATATGACTGTCTTCTCAAAGTCTCTCCAATAATTGTCATTTTCCTTTTTTTAACATCTTTGCTATTCTGATGCCATTTCTGGCATGAATCTAATCTATCAACAACATATAATCTTTCTAAAATGTTTCTATAGCTTCTTTGATATTTTTTCTTCACCACTGGGGCATTGATTTTCATTAGACATGATTAACAGATTTCTTTCTCTTCTTTATCTCCCTTTGGGTGTTAGGACCCTTCATTTGTCAGAAAAAAAAAAATTGGTGGGGAGGCGGAGCCAAGATGGCGGAGTAGAAACAGCTAGTCCAAGCCTCTCTGCCCCCAGATTCCCCCCAAACTATGTAAAAGGGGACTCTGAACAACTTCTGGAGCCCCAGCACCCACGGAACGACACAGAGAAGCTAACCTCCCACTGAGGACAGCGCAGCAGCCCTGCAGGAAGGACCAGCGCAGAGGTCTGGGACCTGGCAGCGCGCAGAGCACAGAGTGCAGGAGCCGAGCTGAACCCAGGTCCACGTGAGCCGATGTTTTAGCCCCAGGGCAGCAGGGCCAGCAGCTGGCTGGAGGAACCCCAGAACACCAGGAGCTGTGGCGACTCCAGAATTATCAACATAGACATGCCTAGGACAAAGTAAGAGGTTAGTGTCCTATGGACTTTGGGACCTGTATTTGGGGAATGGTGGCTCCCTCCCCTGGGGGCTAGAAGCCACTGAGGAGAACATGTTTGTAGTTTTCAGAGGCAGCTCCGGCTCCCAGCCTACAAATCGTGGGGAGATCCAGCGATCAGTCTTGGAATCGCTCTTGCTTTAACCTCCCTGGATCTGGATTGTGATCTAGGGTGGAAGTTGTGGGTGGGTTTACAGCTTGCCAGAAACGGAAGTGTGCCCACACGTTCGGGACGAAAATTCCTCTAGCTGGCCTTAAAGCCATAGTGTGGCAACAAGCCCAAAAGTCAAGTAATTAAGTGGCAACATGCCAAGGCAAAGGAAACAGAAAAATGCAACCCTAGACTCCTATTTTGGGGGCATAGAGTGGGAAAAGGACTGTGAGGTCAGAAGTCCTGCTCCAAAAGCCCCAGGGGAAAACATGAGCGGGTTGCAGGCCATAGAGGACCTTAAGAAGGACTTTAAAAATCAAATAAGAGAAGTGGAGGAAAAATTGGAAAGAGAAATGAGAAGGATGCAGGAAAAGTATGAAATGAGGGTCAACAGCCTGACTGAGGAAAACAACACCTTAAAAAATAGACTAACTCAAATGGCAAAGGAGGCCCAAAAGGGCAATGAGGGGAAGAATGCCTTAAAAAGTCGAATTTGCCAGATGGAAAAAGAATCTCAAAAGTTCACTGAGGAGATTCATTCCTTCAGAGTTAGACTGGAGCAAATGGAAGCTAATGACTTTATGAGAAATCAAGATGCTGTTAAGCAGATCCAAACAAATGAAAGATTAGAAGGCAATGTGAAATATCTCATGGGAAAAACCACTGACCTGGAAAATAGATCCAGGAGAGACAATTTAAAAATTATTGGACTACCTGAAAGCCATGATCAAGGAAAGAACCTAGAAATCACCCTTCAAGAAATTCTCAAGGAAAACTGCCCTGATGTTTTAGATCCAGAGGGCAAAATAGAGGTTGAAAGAATCCACCGATCACCTCCTGAAAAAGATCCCAAAAAGAAAACTCCCAGGAATATTATAGCCAGGTTCCAGAATCCCCAGATCAAGGAGAAAATACTACAAGCAGCCAGGAAGAAACAATTTCAATATTGTGGAAACACAATCAGAATAGCCCAGGACCTGGCAGCTTCTACACTGAGGGATTGAAGGGCATGGAATATGATATTCCAGAGGGCAAAAGAGCTGGGAATGAACCCAAGGGTCACCTACCCAGCAAAACTGAGTATTTTGTTTCAGGGGAAAATATGGTCATTCAGTGGAATAGAGGACTTTCAAGCATTCTTGAGGAAAAAACCAGAATTGAATAGAAAATTTGACATCCAGACACAGGAAGGAAGAGATGCCTGAGAAGGTAATCGGGGAAGAGAGATCAAGGGGAACTTATCAAAGTTGAACTATTTACATTCCTATATGGAAAAGCAATAACTGTGACTGATGATATCTTTCTCACTATGAAAATAATGGAAGAAGGGTGTGTGGTCATATGAATACATATGTGAATGTGTGTGTATATGGTTACAGTTATATATGGATAGAGGGCATAGGTTGAATTTGTTGGGAAGGGAGAATACTCAAGGGATGAAATTATGAGGTGAGAGAGGAAAGTGGCAAGAGGAGATGGGGAGAGACAGGGGAGGGTAAACTATCCCATGTAGAAGAAGCAAGGGGAAGTGGTCGCAAAGGAGGGGGAGAATAAGGAAGGCTAAAAAGGCAAAACCACATTCACATTGAATTTGGTTCAGGGAGAAAATGACAGACATACCAACTGGGATATCTCAACCTGCAGCAGGATAGGGGGAAGGGGGATGAGAGGAGGGATGATGGATGGAGGGCATCCTTGGGGGGAGGGGAGGTTGGAAGTACCCACTATAGAAGAGGGACAGGGAGCCAAGATGGCGGAAAGGAAGCAGTAACCTCGCTGAGCTCCTCTGTCACTAAGTCCAAAAGGGTAAATCTGAGCGGATTCTGGAGTGACGGAGCCCAGTGGAAGACAGAGTGTGGCAGAATCCAGCACAGGAGGTTGCCCAGAGTGTCCGCACAGGTCGAGCGCAGAGCGCGTGGGGTCTGCACAGCTCAGACCTAAGATCAGGCAAGCAGACTACTCCAGAGAGAGAAAAAGACCCAGCCTGCAGACTTACCAAGGACGAATCGCAGTCATCTTGAAGAGGGAAGGATCATTGGAGCCAGGTAGGAGAGTCGGGCCCCCAGTGGAGAGAGTGGCTTCTCAGGCTGCATTCGGCCCCAGCCTGGAAGTTTAGAAACTGCCTGCCTGTATGATACAGGGGCTGGAATGGCAAAGTAAATTCTAGCTGCTCTGATCCTCCCATCCCTCCTTCATGAAGCAGAAAACCCAAAGATAAGTCTCCACCCAGATTGAAATCCCAAGTTAATGGAAATAGCCTCAGGCTTGAGAGTCTCCAAGAAAGGGTGTAACTGAGACAGCCAGGAATCTGAAGAGAAGAGAGGGAGGGGACCCAAACTAGCCCCACCTCACCTCACCAACAAAAGCCTACTTATAGCCCAGGGGTATAGAGGCAGAAATCTGAAGTGGTCAGACTCAACCCCACCTACACATCTACATTCCTCACTGACTTCCCTGACTTAGCCATAAACTAGCCACCCAGAGGTATTCAAAGTCCAGGATCAGGCCCCAAACTCATAGCCTGAGACACTAAGAAACAGGAAGTCACAATGGGAAGGAAGGAAGCTGAAAAGGAGAAGGGGAAGGCAAGAAAGTCTATTTGAGCATACTATGCAGGGCAAGGGCACAACAAAACACACAGGACAATATAGACTCTCTGCCCACACCAGAGACCATAGAAGGAAACATGATCTGGTCTCAAGCCCAAATAGCATTCCTGGAGGAGCTTAAGAAAAATTTTAAAGACCAAATCAGGGAGACAATGACCAACTTGGAAAAAGAAAATACCTCCCTAAAAAAGGAACTTCAAAAACTCACTGAAGACCATAATTCACTAAAAATTAGATACAATCAAACTGAAACTCAGAACTCTATGATGCAGCAGGAGTCAATCGAAAAAAACAAGATGATCGAAAAAATTGCAAGAAAATGTAAAATATCTCACTGGAAAAATAACTGACCTAGAGAACAGATCCAGGAGAGACAACCTAAGAATTATTGGTCTACCAGAAAGCCATGATGAGAAAAGCAGTCTAGACAGCATCCTCCAAGAGATTGTCAAAGAAAACTGTCCTGAGGTCCTGGAATCAGAAGATAAAATAGCTATTGATAGAATTCACCAGACTCCTCCTGAAAGAGATCACAAACTGAAAACTCCAAGAAATATAGTAGCCAAATTCCAGAATTATAAGATTAAAGAAAAAATTCTACAAGCAGCCAAAAAGAAACAATTCAAATATGGAGGAACTACAGTTAGGATCACACAGGACCTAGCAGCTTCTACATTAAAAGGGCGGAGGGACTGGAATTTGATATTTCATAGGGCAAGAGAGCTAGGACTACAACCAGGGATTAACTACCCATCAAAACTGAGCATAATCTTTCAGGCAAGGAGATGGACGTTTAATGAAGTAAGGGACTTCCAGACTTTCCTAATGAAAAAGCCAGAGCTCAATGGAAAATTTGATCTCCAATTACAAGACTCCAGAAGAACATAAAAAGGTAAACAAGGGTAATATAGACTCACATATGCAGAAGTGCACATACCCACACCCACAAACTCAAGCTCATTACCTGGGATGCAACAAGAGCAAAATGTTCACATCCCTATATGTGGAGCTGATAACTGTCAATATTTGAAATCTCTATGATTATCATGACCTGCAAAAGGGTTATACTTAGAGGGTGTGGGTATGAATGCACTAACATGGAGTCTAAAAAAAAAAGACTATTAAGGGGTCAATGGTACTGTAATGGGAAAAAGGAAAGGATGAGGTAGGAAAAGGTAAATTATTCCATCTGAAGAGGCATAAAAATACACTATAGTAGAGGGGAAGGTAAGAGGGAGAGGAACATCATTTGAATATTATTCTCACTGGTTATGGTTCAAAGAGGGATCAAATTAATCAGTTAAGTTTAAGATTCTAAAGTGAATAGACATGTGAATTCATTAAATAGAGGTTGGGTGAGGGAGAGGAGCATTGTTTGAAATTTATTCTCATTGGTTTGGAGTCAGCGGGGAGTAATTTACTCTGATAAGTATAAAAATTTGTTGTGTCCTATAGGTAGTGGGAGGGTAAGGGGGGGGGGTGAAAAGGAGGAGAATAAAGGGGGGATTATAAGGGAGGGAAATAGTAGTAAGGGGAGAGGGTAGGTTAAGAAGGGGGGTCACTTGGTGGGAACACTGAGGGAGGGGGCAGTCAAAAGGGAAAACTTCAAGGAGGGAAAGGGAGAAGGAAGAAACAAAAACATAAACAGGGGAGGGAATAGGATGGAGGGGAAGAGACAGATAGTCATTATTACTGTGAATGTGAATGGGATGAACTCTCCCATAAAACAGAGGCAGATAGCAGAATGGATTAAAAACCATAATCCTACAATATGCTGTCTACAAGAAACACATTTGAAACAAAGGGATACCCACAGGGTAAAGGTAAAAGGTTGGAGTAAAATTTATTATGCCTCAGCTAAAGTAAAAAAGCAGGGGTAGCAATACTTATCTCAGATAAAGCAAAAGCAAAAATAGATCTAATTAAAAGAGATAAGGAAGGAAACTATATCCTACTAAAAGGCACTATTGAGAATGAAGCAATATCACTACTTAATATATATACACCAAGTGGTATAGCATCCAAATTCCTAGAGGAGAAGTTAAAGGAATTAGAGGAAAAAATAGATAGCAAAACTATACTAGTGGGGGACCTTAATCTTCCCCTCTCTGAACTCGATAAATCTAACCTCAAAATAAACAAGAAAGAAGTTGGAGGTTGTTAAGGTCTTGAAGATTTAGAATATGATGGATCTCTGGAGAAAAACTGAATGGGGATAAGAATTTACTTTCTTCTCAGCAGTGCATGGTACATACTCAAAAATAGACCATGTACTAGGGCATAAAAACCTCACAATCCAGTGCAGAAAGGCAGAAATAGTAAGCGCATCATTCTCAGATCATGATGCAATAAAATTATATGCAATAAAGGGCCATGGGAAGATAGACTAAAAACTAATTGGAAACTAAACAATTTAATCCTAAAAAATTGGTGGGTCAAAGAAGAAATTATAGAAACAATCAATAATTTCATTCAGAGAATGATAATAATGAAACAACATACCAAAATTTGTGGGATGCACTAAAGGCAGTTCTCAGGGGAAGTTTTATATCCCTGAGTGCATACTTAATTAAAGCAGAGAGAAGGGAGGTCAGTGAATTGGACATGCAATTGAAAAAGCTAGAAAAAGAACAAATTGAAAATCCCCAATTTAGTACTAAATTAGAAATACTGAAAACCAAAGGTGAGATTAATAAAATTGAAATTAAGAAAACCATTGAATTAATAAATAAAACCAAGAGCTGGTTTTATGAAAAAATCAACAAAATTGATAGACCCTTAGTCAATATGATAAAAAAAAAGAAAGAAAAAACCAAATTATGAGTATCAAAAATAAAAAGGGTGAATCTACCTCTAATGAAGAGGAAATCAAAAAAATAATGAGGAATTATTTTTCCCAATTGTATGCACATAAATATGACAATCTTAGTGAAATGGATGAATATTTACAAAATCACAAATTGCCCAGATTAACTGAAGAGGAAGTGAATTACCTAAATAACCCCATCTCAGAAAAAGAAATCAAACAAGCCATCAATGAACTCCCTAGGAAAAAATCTCCAGGGCCAGATGGGTTTACTAGTGAATTCTATCAAACATTTAAAGAACAATTGATTCCAATACTCTACAAACTATTTGGGAAAATTAGTGAAGAAGGAGTCCTACCAAACTCTTTCTATGACACAAATATGGTACTGATTCCTAAATCAGGAAGAGATAAAACAGAGAAAGAAAATTATAGACCAATCTCCCTCATGAATTTAGACGCAAAAATTCTAAATAAAATATTAGCCAAAAGACTCCAACAACTTATCACAAAAATAATACACTCTGATCAGGTAGGATTCATTCCAGGAATGCAAGGATGGTTTAATATTAGGAAAACCATCAATATAATTGAGCATATCAACAACAAAACTAGCAAAAACCACATGATCATCTCAATAGATGCAGAAAAGGCTTTTGACAAAGTACAACATCCATTCCTATTAAAAACACTAGAAAGTATAGGAATAAATGGAGCCTTCCTTAAAATAGTTGCTAGCATCTATCTAAAACCATCAGCAAGTATTATATGCAATGGGGATAAACTAGAGCCTTTCCAATAAGATCAGGAGTGAAACAAGGGTGTCCACTATCACCCCTCTTATTCAATCTGGTACTTGAAATGTTAGCAGTAGCAATTAGAGAAGAAAAAGAAATCAAAGGAATCAAATTAGGCAAAGAAGTGACCAAGCTGTCACTCTTTGCAGATGATATGATGATATACTTAGAGAATCCTAGAGAATCAAGTAAAAATTACTTGAGACAATAAATAAATTTGGCAAAGTTGCAGGATATAAAATAAACCCACATAAATCCTCAGCATTCCTGTACATCTCTAATGAAACTCAACAGCAAGAGATAGAAAGAGAAATCCCATTTAAAGTCACTGTAGACATTATAAAATATTTGGGAATCTACTTGCCAAAACAAACCCAGAATCTATATGATCACAACTACAAAACACTTCTCACAGAAATAAAATCAGATCTAAATAGTTGGAAAAATATCAATTGCTCGTGGCTGGGTCGAGCTAATATAATAAAAATGACAATTTTACCCAAACTAAATTATATATTTAGTGCCATTTCAATCAATTTACCAAAAAACTACTTTGTAGAGTTAGACAAAATAATAACAAAATTTATTTGGAAAAACAAATGGTCTAGAATATCAAGGGAATTAATGAAAAGGAATGCTAGGGAAGGTGGACTAGCTATGCCAGATCTTCATCTGTATTATACAGCAGCAGTCATCAAAACTGCTTGGTACTGGCAGAGGTGTAGAGTAGTGGATCAATGGAATAGATTAGGTGCAGGAGACCCAGCAGTTAATGAATATAGCAATCTATTGTTCGATAAACCCAAAGACCCCAGTTTTTGGGATAAGAATGCACTATTTGACAAAACTGCTGGGAAAACTGGAATACAGTATGGCAGAAACTGGGCATAGATCACTATCTAACACCATATACCAAAATCAAGTCTAAATGGGTGCATGATCTAGGTGTAAAGGATGATACTGTAAGCAATTTGGGAAAGCAAGGAATAGTTTACCTGACAGATCTGTGGAGAGGGGAAGATTTTAGGACCAAACAAGAATTAGAGAGCATTATAAAATGCAAAATGGATAATTTTGATTACATTAAATTGAAAAGCTTCTGCACAAACAAAGCCAATGTAACCAAGATCAAGAGGGAGGTGGGAAATTGGGAAAGAATTTTTACAACTTGTGTCTCTGATAAAGGACTCATTTCTAAAATTTATAGAGAATTGAGCCAAATCTATATGAATACAAGTCATTCCCCAATTGAGAAATGGTCAAAGGATATGAATAGGAAGTTTTCAGAGAAAGAAATTAAAGATATCTATAAGCATATGAAGAAATGCTCTAAATCACTATTAATTAGAGAAATGCAAATCAAAACAACTCTGAGATACCACATCTCTCCAGTCAGATTGGCTAAGATGACAAAACAAGAAAGTGACAAATGCTGGAGAGGATGTGGACAAATTGGAACACTAATACATTGCTGGTGGAGTTGTGAACTTATCCAACCATTCTGGAGAGCAATCTGGAATTATGCCCAAGGATTATAAATAATTTCATACCCTTTGACCCAGCCACACTCCTCCTAGGGTTATATCCCAAGAGATCATAGTAGTGGGAGGAAGAATCATATGTACAAAAATATTTTTAGCAGCCCTTTTTGTGGTTGCAAAGAATTGGAAACTAAAGGAGTGCCCATCAATTGGGGAATGGCTAAACAAGTTGTGGTATATGAATGTAATGGAATTTTATTGTGCTATAAGAAACGAGGAGGTGACGGATTTCATAATTACCTGGAGAGACTTATACAAACTGATGCTGAGCGAGAAGAGTAGAATCAGAAGAAATTTGTATACAATCACAGACATACCATATCTGTGACGACCAACTATGACAGACTGGACTCTTTTCAGCAATGCAGTGATATAAGTTAATCCCGAATGACTCAAGAAAGTGAGAAATGTGCCATCCAGAGATATAACTAGAAAGAACTGAGCCTGAATCCTGATGGAAGCAAACTAAATGATCTTGTTCTCATTGTTTGGTTGTACTTCTTCCTTACCATCTTTCATCCCACCTAGTACTATATGCCTTTGTAATTGGAATAATGTTTAATATGAATGCATTTGCAGACCCTATACTGTACTATATGATGTCATGAGGGGAGGGGGGAGGGAAGTAAAGGAAATTTGAAAATCAAGGAACTATGGAATTGAATCTTGTCAACTGAAACTAAACTAATAAATTAATTAAAAAAAAAAAAAAGAAGAGGGACAGGATCATGTAGGGAATGGACCAGGTGGGGGGTGGGATGAGTGGGAGGGAATTATAAGCAGCCTTGTACAATATATCTACTATGATAATGTTTTGCATAGCTAGACATGTACAACATATACTGAATTACTTATCTCCCAAGAAGGAATGGAGGGAGGAAGGAAATGGATCTGAAATTCGAGGTCATAACATTAAATGTTTCAAATATATATAAGTACTATTATTAATACTCTTTTGCTTGTAATAGGGAGATAAGATGTACAGACATTGGGACACCAAGATTCACCTTCCTCTAATGGAAAAGTCGATGGGGGTATGGGAGAAGGTATGGGAGAGAGCAGGTTGGAGGAAGCGATATCTTGTGGGACTACTATTCTGGGAGGTTAGCTAGGGGAATAATGGGGGGAAAATGATTGTAACTCAAAATCTGGAGGAAATGAATGATGTAAAACAGAAGTTAATAAAGCATTTGTTTAAAAAAAAAGAAAAGAAAAAAAATTGGTGAGATTTCTTCACTTCTTAATTTTTTTGAAAATAATTTATGTAATGTTAGGTGTTAATTTTTTATGTTTAATAAATTGTTTTGTAAATTCACCTGAGCCTGTGGTTTTTCCTTTGTGACTTCATTCTTTGGGGTTTGTTCAATTTCTTTTTTTAAGATTGTTTTATTTAAATTCTATTTACTGGTTCTATTTATCTGGGTAGTTTATATTTTTGCAAATACTAATTTATTTCCTTTAAATTATCAACTTTGTTTTCATTTACAATAATCCTTCCAATTCCTCTTTAAGGATCTTCTAATGATTTTAAATGCTTTTCCTTGATCTTTTTTTCCCAGACCAGTTTTTTTTGGGGGGGGAGGGGGGGTTTGGTTTTGGTGGTTTTTTTTTTTTGCTTTTTTTTCCATTTCTTCATTTTTTTTCAGTCTTTTGACTTTGTTTTCATATATCTTGTTGCTTCATGAAGTCATTGGCTTCTATTTGGTCTATTTGAATTCTCAGGGAGTTTGTTACTTGGACGAGGTTTTGTGTCTCTTGTGCCAAGCTGCTAATCCCTTTCAAATTCTTTCTTCCATAGCTCTCATTTCTTTTCCATTTTTTCCTCAAGTGCTCTCATTATACTTGTAAAAACATTTTAAAACCTTTTTTTTTAATTTCTTGCTTTATCTTTTCTAAGAATTCTAGTGGAGTTTGTGCCCAAGCTGTGTTTTTCATTGCTTGTAGATGTTTTGGAGTCATTCTCTTCTTTTGTGTTTGTGTCTTAAGCTTCCCTGCCACAGTAATTAGCTCATTATGGTGGGGTTCTTTTTTCATTTGTCCATTATTCCAGCCTACTTCCTGGCTTCAGACTTGATGTTAGGACTGGGCTTTGCCACATTTCTTGAGGGAATGCCTGGTTGGTTCTATTGCTGCTTTCTTGGGGTATTAAGTGTTGTGTTACTCCAGAATCTCAGAGGTAAATGGAATTTGCTTGCTTGCAGGGCAACCAAAGGCTTAGAGTCTGATTGAGGCCCCTTGGTCTAAGTTCTCCAATTTTTTTTAATTGAGTTTGGGTCTGTACAAGAGTAGATTCCTGTTGCATTCCACCCCTATTAGCCATCTGGAAAACTCTGGTTGGTTTAGAGTAGTTGAATTCTATGCTCCCCTTTGTTCTGGGGCTCCTGGTTTAGCTATTCCTCTGAAGTCTGGGCTCTATGCTGGAAGTCAGACCCTACTCTGCACCATGAGTCAGAACCACACCACTACTTCTGAACTTCCCCCTTACTCAGGTCTCCTTCTCAATCTGCCCAGATCTGTGACCTTAAAACTGGGTCATAGGCGACAAAACTGCCAACTGGCATATGTTCCCATCATAATGTCCTGGTATGGGTCTGGTGATGCCCTGATGTGGATCTGGAACTTCTACTTGTCCTGATACATAGCTTCTCCCTGAGTGTTGGAGTCCTCCACCATGCCCCTGGCCTGGCCCAAATCATTCAATAGTGCTATTATTATCTTCATTTTATAGTTGAGGAAACTGAGGCAAACAGAGGTTAAGTGATTTGCTCAGGATCATATAGCTAGGAAATGTTTAAGGCTGAATTTGGACTCAGGTCTTCCTGAATCCAGGTCCAACACTCTATCAACTGCCATAAGATGTCTTTGCCTCTTCTCTTCTTGATCCTTGGGGTATCCATTGAATATCAGAGATCACACTAGCTTCAAGTCTTCTGGAAGTTCCCTGAAACAAACACACGAGTTTCCTGGACATTGTGCCTGTCCACTTCCAAGACCACCCCCTGCCAAACCATGCTGGTTTCAGGACTGTTGTAGAACCAAGAGCATACACACTAGCTGGGGTGAAACTATCTCTACCTCCTTGAAGAGTAACCTACTGACAGCAGGCTTCCTTCCACTCACAGTTATTACCTTAGTTCACACCATAGATTATTTCAACAGCCGCTAATTTGTCTCCTTGCCTCCAGTCTTTCATCACTCCAGTTCATTCCACATACTGCTGCCAAAGTAATTTTCTTTACATGCAGATCTGACCATATGATTCCCCTGCTCAACTGAATTCAAGGGCTTCTTATTGCTACTAGAATAAGCTATAAACACTGCTTTTTCAAGCTCTACACAACTTGGACCCAACCTACTTGCCCAGACTCATTGGACATTCCTCTCCCTCCAGGATTCTGTGATCCAGCCAAAGTGATTTGCTTTCATTCCTTCCTCACAACACACCATCTCCTACCTCCCTTCCTTTGCACTGGCCATTCCCCATTCTGACTTCTGAGTTCCCTCATGGACCCCTCTTCAGAGCACCAGCAGAATTCTGGCCATCTTCTTGTGTGAGCCGAGACAGGGCAGAGGGACTTCCTGTTGTTACCACTTGGTTTCCTTGGTCATTGCTTCATTGGACATCCTTCTAAACCTCTCTGAGGAATTTCTTAGAGAAGCTGTGCATGCCCAAAACCTCTTACTCCTCCGTCTTTACTGGAAATCTGCTAGTTCACTAATACCTTGTGCATTTCTAGATAGAAGTCTCAGTCTATTGACTGAATTACTGTCTCCTTTCTTATATTTTTGTCTACTATGAATTTCTGGGCATCTCTACTGCGATTCCTCCTTGTATACTGTAGCTAGGGTATCTAATTTGGATAGAGAGAAGCATTTGTCCTCCTCCCTTTCCTTTTCAGTTTAAAGTTCTTTTGATTAGATTTGCAAGGCTCCAGTCAAATATATTCTTACCAGCCTTTGCCAGGTGCACTCTATTCCTGGCCAAGAGCCCATCATTTCTACATTTTACAAAATGGTAATTCCATGTATAATACTGTATGAATACACTGCATCATTTATGATGCACTATGCTATTGATTATTTATAACAGAGCCCAGAAATAGGATGTAGTCATTTGAATGTGGCACACATGCCACATTGGAATCTGCCTCGGTATCCATGGGGGACCCCTGGCAACAGGGAAGAAGCTCCTTCATTTAGTCATTCTCTCCACTTGTCATCCCCTGGTCCCTGTGACAAGGAGCATTTTCCCAAGCTTGGAGCCAATTCTTTTGGAGAATTAGCTTCCAGGCTAGGCCAGATGACGTCAACCCTATACAAACTCCCTGCCTGTACCCAGATGAAAAAGGAAGATGGAGACCCCATTTTGGCTTAAATCCTGGACCTACCATCCCATGCACATCCATGTATCTGCCTTGATCATCTAGCTGGAAACATCTACAAAGAGGTGAGGGAATTTGTTTGGGACAACGTCCCATAGAAATGGAAGCCATGGAGACGAGATTAGAATATGTTTTCTGCCTTGCACAGTTAGAGCTTCATTCATTGCCTTGGTGCCTAAGACCTTCAGAGCTAACACAGGATTGATTTAAGAAGTGTACTCACTCTGCAAATACATCCCATCTCAAACATCACATCATTAACTATTGGTAGATAAAATAAGAATCCTACAATTTCAGAGCTAGAATATTTCAGATCTCATGGATCTGAGGTGTAATAGAAAGAACACTGGCTTTGAAGTCTAAGGACCTGAGCCCATATCTTGGCTGACCTCAAGCAAGTCATAAAACATCCATAGGAACTCAGGAAGACAAGTCATAAAACAGCCTCTCAGTTATGTAGTATAGTTATATATATACTTCTTCTGCAAACTGAGAGGGGGCTATACAAGACTTTTATTCTAGCATCTTTTCAAGCTTTAAATCTGAATTCCGTGCACTAGCCATAACTGTATAAGAACTTAGAGCTCATAGATGTGCAATGACTTATTATCCAAGATCACTAGGCTAGTAAGTGACCAAGTACTGAGGGGCTGGGGGAAGGTTGTCCTAATACCTACCTTGTGTTTTACCTTGTGTATCCTCTTGTACACAGAGAGAAAGAGATGGATAGGCAGCTGAGTAGAGTGGGAGAGGGCTGCACTTGGAGTCAGAAAACCTGGGCACAATTCTACAGATGACACGTACCAGCCTGTTTCCTTATCCTAAAATATGAGGATAGCAATGCTTGTAGTACCTACCTCCCAGGGCTGCTATGAGACTCAAATTAAGGAATGAAAGTAAAGTCAAATCAATAAACATTTATTAAGTACCTACTTTGTGCCAAGTACTAGCAGTAACAATAATACTAGTTAATTCCATATGGCACTTTAAGGTTCACAAAGCACTTTACAAATATTATTTCATTTTATCCTCACAACAACCCTGGGATGTATGTACAATTATTATCCCATTTTACAGATGAGGCAGACAAAAGAAAAGGTCACTTGCCTGGGGTCACACCACTAATACATGTTTAAGATTGAATTTGAACTGAAGTCTTTATTATAGGCCCAATGTTCTATCCACTATACCACCGACCTCTATGCCAAATTAAACACTGGGGATTCAGAGAAAAGCAAGGAAACAGTCCCTGCTCTCCAGGAGTTTGCAGTCTAATAAAGGAAACAACTTGAAAACAGCTCTACACTATATAACAACAATTCTCTATAACTCTGTGTGTGTTATATGTTATATTTATGTATGTGTGTGTATATATATATATATATATATAATTTTTAAGGTAATCTCAGAGGGAAGGCACTTGCATTAATAAAAACTGAAAAAAGCTTTCTGCTGGTGAGGTTTTCACTGTAACTTGCACGGAGCTAGGAGGCAGAGATGAGGAGGGAAGCTATTCCAAACACTGGGGACAGCCTGTGAAAATGCCTGGAGTCAGGAGACTGAGTGTCTGCCATGTGCAAGGAACATGGAGAGCTATGGAGCAGAACTTTCCCTTGCTGTTATGCTCCCAAGTGCAGGTGGCAGGTTGTAGGCAGCAGGCTGAATGCGTCCTGGCAGGGACACTGAAGAAGAGATTCCTTTCTTAGGATCAGAGCTTTGATCCGAATATCTCTAAAGTTCCTTCCAAGCCTAAGATCCTCTGATTCTAACTTGAAACGCCAAACCACTTCTTATGTAAGGCAGCTGGCACAGACGCCCGCACTCCCGGCTGGCAGGGGCTCCACTGTGGTGGGGTACCAACGATCGGCTCCACGTTATGGAGGCCATCTGAGCCTCCCCTTTCTTCTCCCTGGGTCTCACAATGGACAGTCTATTCCAAGTTCGCTTTGAGGTGAGCCCCGGGCCAGCGGCACACATTCCTGAAAGGCAGGGGGACCTCACGGGACTCGTTTTTCCTGTCTTGGAGAGGAAAATGGACAGAACGAGCTGCTCGCTGCAGATAGGTTTCAATTGCAAACAGGATGCCGGATCTCATAAACAGGGGTCATGAGACTCAGGAAACGCAGCCCTGGCGCCCCAGATAGGTGAGGCCGGGAGGCAGCTTTGACAAACAGAAAAGCTACCTGAGCAGGTGTTTTAAGTGGTGGGAAACTATTCAGGATAAACCCAGATACCAGCCCAAGCACACTCGCCTCATCTCCAGGAGACTGAGGAGATCTAAAATAACCAAGAATCCAAGTTCTCAACTCATGAGGGGCAGACCAGTGTGGTGGACTGGGAAAATCCAGAAAACCTGGGGTTGGGTCCTTGTTCTGACAATTGCTTCCTTTGTGTTCCTGGGCAAGTTCCTAACCTCTCTTGTCCTGAAGTTCCTCATCTGTAAAATGGAGCTGATAATAAGCAGACAACTTACCTCACAGGGTCGATGAGAGGAAAGAATTTTGTAAGTTAAGTACGTATATAAATGTGAACTGTGGTTATGGTTTCCATTTCAGTCATTTTCCAGTTATATCTGACTCTTTGTGATTCCATTTGCACTTTTCTTGGCAGAGATACTGGAGTGGTTTGCTATTTCCTTCCCCAGCTCATTTTACAGATGAGGAAACTGAGGCAAAAAAGAGTTAAATGACTTGCCATGGGTCACACAGCTAGGATGTGCCTGAGGCCATATTTGAACTCAGGAAAAATAGTCTTCCTGACTTCAGGTGTGGCATGCTATCTACTTTGCCAGTTAGCTGCCCCATTATTTCCCTACACCGTGTTTATACCATCTCTCTTTTATACAACATAGCTACTGCAGGTGGTTGCCTGCATTATGTAATTTTGGAAGTGCTAGGGAGGCTGCTCCATGCAAAACAAGCCATTCCTCTGACACCTGAAATCCTAGCATGAGACATATATTCCAACTGAATGGAGCATCACCTTGTTCCTGTGACCTTCTTTTACACAATAATAACAAATATTTGTTAAGGACTTATTGTTTTCAAATTATTTTATTTGGGAAAGATACAAAGTTTGGATAAAATACAGCCCCAGATCCCATTGAGCTTAGGGTCTATTAAAGGCCTTGAAATCTATGCAGATGATACTAATATGTATTAAATATAAAATGCATTAAAGAAGGGAAGTAAAATACTATGTTACAACAGGGTGAAGGTCATTAGTTACCAGTTACAGAAATCAGAGAAGACTTCATAGAGGAGAAGGCATATGAGATGGTCTCAATGGGTAGGAATTCAGACTGAATAGAAGGAAAAACATTCCAGACCTAGTGAACAATGTCAGCAAAGAAACATAGGTGGGAAATTACAGGACATGCTCAGGTGACAGAGGTTAATATGATTTGACTGGAGTACATGGAGACATGTGAGATTAGGATAGAAAATAAGGGTTGAATTTGAATAACTATGCCAAGCAGAGCAGTCTTTTAAAATGCAAGAAAAACAAATAAAAACCTTATAAATGGTAGCATATTGCATCCCTAACACATTAGGGTGAATGAGTTTCTCACACACTTTCTACCCTGGAATGTCTAATGTCTAAGTGCTCATTAAGCTAAGAAGGGAACAGGAAGGAAAAGGATATCAAAGAGCTACCCAAAATAAACTTTAAGGTCAAATTTTAGGTAAATCCTGGACCTCTATCGGCCTCAAGTGTCTTTTGTGGGGCCAAGGTCGAAGGCAATGGGATTAAGTGACTTGCCCAGGGTCATACAGGTAGTAAGTGTCTAAGGCCAGATTTGAACTCAGATTCTCTTGACTGTAGGGCTGGTGCTCTATCCACTGCACCACTTAACTGCCTCTCAGGTGTCTTTTAAAAAATTTTTTTTTAATTAAGTGACTGGGAAAGACCACAGGAATTGAAAGATTTAGAGTATGAAGAGACTTGAGAAAAAAATATTGGCTATTGGGGCTGTACAGGCTAACTTATAGTCCCTTATTAATTTTTTTTTTTTTGCTTTTTTCAGGGCAGTTGGGGTTAAGTAACTTGCCCAAGGTCACACGGCTGAGTTTTTGTTTGTGTGTGTTAAGCGTCTGAGGCCAGACCCCTATTAATTTCTACACGTGAATCTCTTAGATGTTTTTATGCTTCACGATTCCACGGAAACTCTTCATCTTTCCCCATAAAACTTAGCCTTCCCCTAACTTCTCCATTTCTATTAATGGCTACCTGGTCACCCAGGCTCAAAACTTGAGTCATTCATTCATACTTCTGTCTCCCTCCATCCCACATCCTGCATTTCTGCCTCCATGATATCTCTCATTTGTGGTCACTCCCTAGTTCAGAGATCCAACTTTTACTCCCTATCAAGGATTATTAACCTAGGGTTTATCAACCTTATTTTTATTTTTAATAGTATTTTATTTTTCCAATTACATATAAAGATAATTTTCAACATTTATTTTCTATAAGATGTTGAGTTCCAAATTTTTCTCCCTCCATACCTTCCTCCCTCTCCCCCTCAGAGGGCAAGCAATCTGATATAGGTTATACATATGCAATCATGTAAAACATATTTCTACATTAGTCATGTTGTAAAAGAAAAATAGACCAAAAGGAAAAAAAGTAAAAATAGTATACTTCAACCTGCATTCAAACTCCATCAGTTCTTTCTCTGAATGTGGATAACATTTTCCATCATGAGTCTTTTGGAATTGTCTTAGATCATTGTATTACTGAGAAGAGTTAAATCTATCATAGTTGATCATTGCACAATGTTGCTGTTACTATGTACAATATTTTCCCAGTTCTGCTCACTTCACTCAGCATCAGTTCATCTAAGTCTTTCCACGTTTTTCTGAAATCTCCCTGCTCATCATTTCTTATAGAACAATAGTTTTCCATTACATTCATAAGCCACAACTTGTTCAGCCATTCCCCATTTGATAGGCATCCCCTCCATTTCCAATTCTCGGCCACCACAAGAAGAACTGCTATAAATATTTTTTGTACATGTGGATCCTTTTCCCTTTTTTATGATCTCTTTGGGATACAGACCTAGAAGTGATATTGCTGGGTAAAATTTGATTGGGCATGGGCACAAACAGTATTTTTTAAAAAATTATTTTGAGAACTATATTTCCAAATATTTGGGTTCCTTTGTCATTCCATTTACTTTATTTAACCCTGTTTAAATTATAAAGCATTTTTTGCCATAGGATTCACCAGACTGTCTAGAACAGGGGTGGGCAACCTATGGCCTTGAGGCCACATGTGGCCCTCTAGGTCCTCAAGTGTGGCCTTTTGACTGAATCCAAACTTCACAGAACAAATCCCCAAAAGGCAGCAGGTTCCCCACCCCTGTTTTAGAAGATCCGGGACACACAAAAAAGACTAAGAACCCCCAAGTCTTTGACGGACAGTAATAACTTCTGAACCATCTCTTCTTCTATTCTGCATTGTCTATAATCTTCACTCCCTTAACTGCCTGAGTCATCTCCCTAAAGCACTAATCAATCTTGTACCTCCTCTATCCAGTCAGCTTCAGTAGCTCCCTATTGCCTACCCAAAAATTCACTTAATAAGTTCCTATGGGTAAGGGATTGTGCTACATGAACCACAACTGCTAAATATCAGAGCTAGAAGACATTTTGGAGATCATCTAATTCAACTTCCCCATTGATCAGAGGAGAAAACTGAGGCCCAGAAGCCTAAAATATCTTTTTTTAAATAATAGTATTTATACATATTTGAAACATTTAATTTTAAAACTTCGAATTTCAGATCTATTCCCTTCCTCCCTTGTCACCCACTCCCTCTGGGAAGATAAGCAATTCAGTATGTGTTGTGCATGTATAGCTATGCAAAACATTACCATAGTAGATATGTAGTAAAAGACTGCTTATATTTCCTTCCCACTCATCCCACCCCGACCTGGTCCATTCCCTACTTTGATCCTGACCCTCTTCTATAAGGGGTACTTCCAACCTCCCCTCCCCACAGAATGCCCTCTCCTCCATCATCCCCCCTCTCATCCCCCTTCCCCCTACTCTCCTGCAGGGTGAGATATCCCATTTAGTATGTATGTCATTCTCTCCCTGAGCCAAATTCAATGAGAATATGGTTTTGCCTTTTTGCCTTCCTGTTCTTCCCCTCCCCAGCAACCATTTCCCCTTGCTTCTTCTATATGAGATAGTTTACCCTACCCTGTCTCTCCCCATTTCCTCTTGCCACTTTCCTCTCTCACCTCATAACTTCACCCCTTACGTATCATCTCTTCCCACCAAATTCAACCTGTGCCCTCTATCCATGTATACCTGTAAACATATATACACAAATTCACATATGTATTCATATGCCCATATACCATTCTTCAATTGTTTTCATAATGAAAAGGGTTTCATCAGTCACAATTATTGTTTTTCCATGTAGGAATGTAAATAGTTCAACTTTGATAAGTTCCTTTTGATTTCTTTTCCCTGATTACCTTCTCAAGCATCTCTTGCTTCTTGTGTCTGAATGTCTATTTTTCTATTCAACTTTGGTTTTTTCCTCTAGAATGCTTGAAAGTCCTCTATTCCACTGAATGACCATATTTTCCCCTGAAACAAAATACTCAGTTTTGCTGGGTAGGTGATTCTTGGTTTTAATCCCAGCTCTTTTGCCCTGTGAATATCATATTCCATGCCCTTTGATCCCTCAGTGTAGAAACTGCCAGGTCCTGTGCTATTCTGATTGTGTTTCCACAATATTGAAATTGTTTCTTCCTGGCTGCTTGTAGTATTTTCTCCTTGATCTGGGAATTCTGGAACCTTGCTATAATATTCCTAGGAGTTTTCTTTTTGGGATCTTTTTCAGGAGGTGATCTCTGGATTCTTTCAACCTCTATTTCCCCCTTTGGGTCTAAAACATCAGGCCAATTTTCTTTGAGAATTTCTTGAAGGATGATTTCTAGGTTTTTTCTTTGATCATGGCTTTCAGGTAGTCCAATAATTTTTAAATCATCTCTCCTGTATCTATTTTCCAGGTCAATGGTTTTTCCAATGAGATATTTCACATTGCCTTCTATTCTTTCATTTGTTTGGATCTGTTTAATAGTATTTTGATTTCTCATAGTCACTAGCTTCCATTTGCTCCAGTCTAACTCTGAAGGAATGAATCTCCTCAGTGAGCTTTTGAGATTCTTTTTCCATCTGGGAAATGCGGGTTTTTAAGGCATTCTTCTCCTCATTGCCCTTTTGAGCCTCCTTTGCCATTTGAGTTAGTCTATTTTTAAGGTGTTATTTTCCTCCATCAGGCTATTGACTCTCATTTCATACTTTTCCTGCATCCTTCTCATTTCTCTTCCCAATTTTTCCTCCACTTCTCTTATTTGGTTTTAAAAATCCTTCTTAAGGTCCTCTATGGCCTGTAACCCACTCATATTTTCATTTTGGGGCTTTTGGTGCAGGATTTCTGACCTCACAGTCCTCCTCCTGTTCTATGTTTTGATCCTCTTTACCCCCAAAATAAGAGTCTAATGTTAAATATTTCTGTTTATTTTGTTTCCTTTGCCTAGGCATGTTGCCATTTAATTACTTGATTTTGGGGCTTGTTGCCACAGTAGGACTCTACCAACAGGGGAGCTTCCATCCCAAACGTTGGGGTCTTCACAACTTCCGAAGGTATTAGTTGGGTAGCCTCTGTGGAGCCTCCACATGCTCTGGGAAGCTGAATACCCACCCCAGACCTCAATCCAGATCCAGGGAGGTTAAAGGAAGAGCAATTACCCCCCCAAGACTGATCGCTGGATAGCTCTACAATTCGCAGACCAGGAGCTGAAGCTGCCACTGAAGCTGCAAAATGGTGACTGTGCCACATCTCCTCAACCTCTTCTTGCCCCCAGGGGTAGAAGCCAATGCGTTCCCCAAATACTGGTCCCAAAGTCCATAGGGGACTAACCTCTCACTTTGTCCTAGGCATATCTGTGTTGATAATTCTGGAATCGCCACAGCTGCTGGTGTTCTGGAGTCCCTCCAGCAGGCTGCTGGCCTGGCCGCCTTGGGGCTAAAACCTCAACTCACTTGGGCTGGGCTCAGCTCCCCAAGTGCTGTGCTGTTGCTTCCCAGTGTGCTGCACTGCCCGCTCTCAGAGAACTGCACTGGCTGCTCCCTGCAGGGCTGCCGGGCTGTCCTCAGAGGGACGTTAGCTTCTCTGTGTCGTTCTGTGGGTGCTGGACATCCAGAAGTTGTACAGATTCCCTTTTTACATTGTTTGGAGGTGGTGTGGGGCAGAGCACCTTGGAAGTGCTGTTTCTACTCCACCATCTTGGCTCCCGAAACCTAAAATATCTTGATGAAAGTCATTTAGCTAATAAGAGACTTTGAGCACAGATTTTGTGGTTATTTCCATTACATTGTGTTTCAGTAGCACCTCTAGGCAGAGGATACCAGTACAGTAATTTTAACAAATGTAGGAAATGAGCATTCTCCCCTCCTATAGGGGAAAATTAATGGGTCAGACTTGAGATTTTTTAGGTTTCTCTCAAATGAGATATTATACAGGAAAGTTCTTTGAAAACCTTAAAGTCCTATGAAAATAAAAAGGATGATAACACAATTTTTGCCACCCTGTCACTCATCTCCCCTCCCCCATATCCAATCACATTCTATCTTCTCTGCAGCCGCACAGCCCTTGCATCTGTCCCTCCCTCTGTAGTCACAGACCAATCACACTGGCTCACACCCTGATTACCTCTTGCCTGGACCATAGTAATAAACTCCTAATTGGTTTCTCTGCATCTAGTTTCTTCCTCCTCCAATCTGTCCCCCTACGCAGCTGCCAAATTGATATTCCCTAAGCACAGGCCTGACCATGTTATTTTCCTATTTAAGAAATTTCAGTAGTTCCTATCCCTAACCTATCCTTCTAGGATAATTACATATTACTCCTATACATGAAATATGTACTCCAGACCAGCAATTCTCAAGTTGTGACCTGGAAGCCCATGAGGAACCCAAGATCTTTTCAGGGGCTCTTTGAGGTCAAAACTATTTTTAAAATAATACTAAGATATTTTAATTTATAATATTATAAATATCAATAAGTGTAGCTCAAAAGAGAAAGTTACTATTTACATTCACTCTGAGCCAGAAGTGTTTACCCTGTCCAGTTTGATTTTTTTTTTTTTGATTAAAGGGGCCATTCCTTGACTCACTTAAAGAGGTCAATTCACTGAATGGGTGTTGTCTCACTCAAAATGAGAACCTGAAAAGACCCTAGCTTAAAAGAACTGAGGTCTCCCACTGCATCCTGGGCCTTCTCCAGTCATCCTGATGGATATCTGGTCACTGGATCCAGATGGCTCTGGAGGGGCAAGTGAGGCTGGTAACTTTGCATAGCTCTCCCTCACTTAAATCATAGTCAATTGCAAGTCATGTCATAATTTCCCTGATGTCATGGTGCTCTTCAAGAAAGGAGGACAAACCATACAACAAATTTAGCTCACATCAACAAAAGCAATGGTAGAGGGGGCAAAGGGGGAAGAGGGGCGTCTTCAATAATTTTTAAGAATGTAAAGGAGTCCTGAGACCACACTCTGCTCCACAAAAATCTGACCCACTTTTTATTGCCCATATATGACATTCTGTCTCCAGCCCCTGTGCTTTTACATAGGCTGTGCACCATGCCAGCAGGGCTTTCTCTCCTCACATCTGCTACTTGGAACCCCTAGCTACTGTCAAGACTCAATTTAAGAACAATACCTTCAAGAGTCGTTTCCTGATTCCACCAGTTTTTAGTGCTTCCTCCAATCACTGTTTTTATTTTATTTATCTTCTGTATTTGCTGCAGGTAGATGGCACACTGGATTTTGGACCTGGAGTCAGGAAGAAGTGAGTTCAAATCAGGTGTCAGACACTTAACACTTACTAACTGTGTGACCTTGGGCAAGTCAACCCCAATTGCCCTGCCTTCTCCCCTCCAAAAAAACGCAAGGAAAAAAATGCTTGTTTCCTCCTTCCTCATCTGTGAACATGTTGTATCACTTTAATAGAATGAAAGTTCCTTGAGGGCAAAGGCTGTGCATCACTTTTGTATTTGTATCCATTGTATATAGCACAGTATCTGGAACAATATAGATGTTTAAAAATGCTTATTGATCACTGCATCTCTGTGGGTGGAATTCCTCATGAGATATTACAGAGCTTTCCTTATTCCCCTAAATAGTACTTTCAAAGTTCAAAGCACTTTTCTCACAACAATCCTGAGAGGAGGTAGTGAGTTTTCCATCACCGAACATTTTTTTTCTTTTTTTCTTTGGAGACAATCTCCAAAGTGACTTGCCCAGGGTCACACACCTAATAAATGTGTGACCTAATAAAGATAGATTTGAACTCAGGTCCTCCATCCTCCAGGGCCAGTGCTCTGTCCATTGTGTCACTGAACATTTGCAAGAAGAAGCTAATGTCATTGGTCCTCTTCAGAAATGAAGGACCAACAACACCCAACCACGTGTCTAAAATGTTGTAGAAGAGCTACATTCTTGTTTAGATCTAGGCTACATCAAGGTCTCTCTCAATTCTGAGATTCTGGGAAGCCAGTCAGTCAATAAACATTGTATGTGCCAGGCACTAAGTCCCAAGACAAATAATGGCAGTCTGCTTTTCCTGCTAATAGAGAGGGTGGTGGAGGTAATTATAAATAGCAGCTTATTAACTGCTTCCCTCCACTGTTGAAGCCAGTGAGGAACTGGGCAAGGCCTGGGGAAAGAAACAGAGCAGAAACTCTGAGGTGGTGATAGATAAGGCTGTCATAAGTGAGGTGGAGAAGGAGGCTGGGAGGCTGAGAGAGAAAAAGGCAGGACTAATTGGTCATGACAAAGAATGAAGATAATTCACATGGAGATTATCTAAAGTAGACTTTTACTGGGAAACTAAAACTCCCTATTTTAAGGCTATATTGTCTCTTAGCAGAAGATTGGAAACTGTTTGACATTAAAAAGCAGAATTTTACTAGCTGTGTGACCCTGGAAATATTACTATTCTTTATCTTCAGTTTCCTCACCTGTAAAATGGACACACAGAGTTTCTGTGACAATCAAATGAGAAAAACTCACAAACCTTAAAGAGGTATATGAATACTACTACTGTTGTGATTATGATTATACAAATTCTTACATATACATCCACACACTCCTATGGAAACCCCTCTGTGTTCATATGTATACACTTGCCAGCCTCCCTATCATCAGAATGACAGTCACCACAAATATCTATCCTGCCCAGGTGCCAAGATCCCTGAAATTTTACCTCTGGAGTTCTATTCCACAGGATTTAACATTGTCGTCTTCCCACAACCCTTTGCTAAAATGCAAAACACTCTGGGAGGACAGTGGACTGAGTTTCTAACACTACACCAGGACAGAGTTTATCAGATGCTTTCTCTGGGACCAGGAGGACATTTACTCACTGGAGGGCCTGGGGTCTTGTCTCTTTTATTGTACTTCCCCTTACTATTTAGCTTGGGGCTTTGTATATAATAACAACAACAATAGCATCAATAAAATAGCCCCTGTTTCTACAACATTAAAAACTTTCTTCACAACAGTCCCAGCCAGGATTGTTAAGAAGTTAGCACCTTATCTTTTATTCCCCCTTTTTACTGGGTCCCAGAGAAGTAAAATGAATTACCCATCATCATCCTGGGATTATGTTGTGGACCTCATTAACACAGGTCTCTTGATGTCAAGGCCAAAGTGGTCTTTTTTATTTTCCTACAAGTGCCTTCCTGTTCAATAAGATATCAAGACTATAAAATCCTAGATTTAGAGCCAGAAGGGACCTCAAAAGCCATTCAGTCCAAGGCTCACATTTACAGATGAGGTAATTGAGGCCCAAGGAGGTTATATGACTTGTCCAAGGTCATACAAATAGGAAGGGAAGATAATTTGTGATTGATACCATCATGTAAGTCCAAGAGCTATTCCATAATAAATAGATGGTTAATGAATATGAACAATTTTCAAAAGAAATGTTGCAAATTATTTACTCTATTTTTAATATTTATAGCAAGTGTTTTTGTGGTGGCAATGAATTGGAAATTGAGGGAATGCCTATAGATTGGGGAATGGCTGAACAAGCTGTGGTATATGATTGTGATGGAATGCTATTGTGCTATAAGAAATGACAAACAGGATGCTTTCAGAAAAACCTGGAATTACATGAACTGATACAAAGTGAAGTGAGCAGAACTAGGAGATCACTGTAGACAGTAACAGCAATATTATAACAATGATCAGTTGGGAAAGACTTAGTTACTCTGGTCAATACAGTGATCCAAGACAATTCTGAAGGACTTCTGATAAAAAAAATGCTATCTACCTCCAGAGAGAAGCTGATGAACTTTAAGTGCAGATTGAAGCAGATTTTATTTATTTATTGCAGAATGGCTAATATGAAAATGTTTTCCATTACTTTACATATATAATTTGTATATTGCCTTCCATCTCAATGTGTAGGGGAGCGGCTGAAGAGGAGAGAATTGGGAAGTCAAAAAATTTTTTAAAGTATGTTAAAAATAAAGAAATGATTTTTTAAAAAGAATAAAAACAATGATAATAAGAAAAATGCAAATTAAAACAAACTCAAAGGATTCACCTTAGACCCATAATACTGGCAAACACAATAAAAGAAATAGTGTCAGAGAGGTTGTGGAAGGCACCAAATATACTGTTGGTAAAGCTGTAAATTGGTCCAGCTGTTCTGGAAAACAATTTGTAATTATGTGAGAAAAGTCACTTTACTATTTGCACACCATGATCCAGATATCCTACTACTGGGCATAAACTCAAAGAAGATCAAAGACAGAAAGAGAAGAAAGGCCCCATATATTCTAAAATATTTATAGCAGCATTTTTTTTTGTAGTAGCAAAAAAATGAAAGCAAAGTGGCTTTCCATCAGTTGTCAATGTCAATTGTTTCATCCATTCTATCTTACATCTTTTATAAATTTCCCCTTCTCCCTACTCCCATAGCCACCCCACTGGTTATCCTCTACCCAGATGGCAAAATTATATGCCTAAGGCACAGATCTGACCATGTCATTCCTTTGTTCAAAAAACTTCAGTGGGTCAAGCATAGAGGCCCTCACCTATCATCCCTGCAACCCAGGGGCTGAGTTGATGGTTCTGAGTTGCAGGGGACTAAGTTGATGGGGGTATTACCACTAAGTTCATTATTAATATTGTAAGCTCCTGGAAAAGGGGAGAGAAGGATGAAGGAGATATTAACTGAACTGGATCAGGTCAGAAATGAAAAAGCTCCTGTGTCAATCAGAGTGGGCTTGGACAGTGAGTAGCCCCTTGAACTTCCTGTCAGGATTTAGGAAAATGAAAGGAAAGAGGAGGAAAAGGAGAAAGACCTTCTTTGTTTCCCTCTTGTCTTTAGGATAAAATAAAAACTCGTCTGTTGGTCATTTAAAACCTATTCACAAGCCCTTTCTGCCTTTCCAGACTTGCTCCTCTTCAAACAGAATACAATCCAGATACACTGGCCTACTTACTGTCCCTGCCACAAGATAACTGTCTCGCTTCTTTTCATAGACAGGAATGCACTCCTACCTCACTTTGACCTCCTATCATTCTGACCATTCTTTAAAGTTCTGCCCAGGTACCACCTTCCTTATTACGACTTTCTGGATCCCCCAAGATGCTAATATTCTATGTTAAAAGTGAGGTATATATCAGCTATATATCAGTATATCAGCTCTGATTTTTTAAAGACATCAATAATTTTTCTTAAGTAGGTCTACTTTATAACCGTAACAATAGAGGTTTCTCCCTCCATTTTAATTTGTATAAGCAAAAAGACACAGTCAAGTAGATTAAATAAATCAGTGAACCAAAAGCATAAATTAGGTGGAACAATGACTAGAGCACTAGAGCAGAAGACAGAAAGGTCTGAGTTCCAGTCCTTCCTTAGACGCCTACTATCTGTGTGACCCTGGGCAAGTCACTGAGCTTATCTCAGGCTCAGTTGCCCTATCTATAAAATGAGAATATAATAGCCCCTACTTCCTAGGGTTGTTGTGAGGATCAAGTGAGATATTTCCATTAGACTGTAAGTTCCTTGAGAGTGGGGTCTGACTGTCTTTTGCCTTTCTTTGAATCTCCAACACTTAGCAGTCAGTCAGTCAATCAACTAAAACATCTATGCTATACCAGACACTGTGCTAAGCCAGACTCATAACAGGCATTTAATAAATGCTGTTTGACTAAAATGATGCATGAACATACCCTAGTTTAGGAGGAATAAAGTGTTTTTAATCATTGGACAGATATACCTGACAACACAGGAAATAACTTATAGTTGACTGAACAAAGCATTCACTCCTCTAAGCCTATGAATAAAAGAGTAAGTCAGTTCAGAACTACTCAGTCCAGTGACAGGTGGACTTCCAACCCTCTCCTGAATCACTTTTTAGTGATTGGGGGAAGAGAGGGAGAGAGAATTTTTTCTCTCTCTGTCTTCTGTCTGTCTCTCTCTGTCTCCCTCTCTCCTCTCTCACTGTCTTTCACTCTCTCTCTCTCTTCTGTCTCTGTCTCTGTCTGTCTGTCTGTCTGTCTCTCTCTCCCCCCTCCTTTCTCTCTCCATCTTAGGCCATTGTGTAAATCCAAGAGATCCTCTCAGATGTCCCCATGATAATGGAAACTAATAGCTGAGTCCACTTGAGGCAGTAGCCACAGGGGTCAAGCAGTCATGAAACAGTAACTTTGAGCTGGATGTGCCTCAGCAGAGACCTTGTAAGCATTGCATGGTTTCAGAGATTGCAGGGTAGCAAAAGATACCTACATCCAACAAAGACACTATTTATTCCCTTTAGGGAGCCAGCTGTCATTATCCTTTCCCCAATACCACACCCTGTTATGAATTTCATGAGAACTTCAAAAAAGGAGAAAAGAATACTAGAAATCCTAGAAAGGATGCTAGGGGTTATGAGTTTACTCTCTGGCCACTCAGTGTATACCTCCCAACTAAATGTATGTCTACCCTCCCCAGGGACCTTGTGTATACACACCCTATCCCAGGGGGGTGCTGTTCCTGGTTTGAGGGCATTCATTTTGTACCAACTATCCTTATTCTATCACCATTGTAAAATACCACTTATGAAAATTAATTAATACTGGAAAGTACACTAGTGGAGGCTTGTGAATCATAGTATTAGAAACCCCAGTATTTCAGAATTACCTCTAGAACCCTGAAAATAGGAGTAGCCACCCTCTTGGTACCTGGTTTGCCAATATGAGAACTCTGAGGGAAATGTCCGCAGAAGAGGTGCCAGATAACTTTTTACCTTGGACTTACTTTCTATACACATATACAGACCACCTAGAGCTGAATGAATGCATGAGAAGGCAAAAAAGTACCACCACTGTATATATTGGTATTATGTTATATACACACATACATACATATAAACATAAATGCATATATGTGTGTAATACATATATACACAAACATTTTATTTATATATGGATGTGTATACATATATGCATGTGTAGGTGTGTGTCTGTATATACATATGCACATGTATATCTACAAGTTTACATGCATATATGTGTATATGTGTATGTATATATGCCTCCTGCCTACCCCAATGTGGGGGTAATTAAAAAAGCCCTGGACTTGTTACCTATATAACCTTGGGCAGGGCACTTTCTCTCTTTGGCCTCAGTTTCCTTGTCTATAAAATAAAGTAACTAAAATAGATGACTTTCAGGGTCCCTCTCAGATAAATGCTGTGATCCCTAACTGTCCCATGCATCTCTGCACAAACCCAGACAGCAAATGGCATGGAAACTCAGTAAGGGCATTAATACATGCTCCATCATTTAGAGGTCTTATTCCAGTTCTGATACATTCATATTGATATACATGGGTATATTTCTGGCCACAGGCTTCCTAATATCCCCCACATCCTCCACCCCCAGAAATCTATGTTTAATTGTATTCAGAACAGGTGTTTCCAGGCAACTTCACACTAGAGCCTTACTAAATGTCAGAAATCAGTAATTTGGCTCTTGAATGTTCTGCCCTATTAATAGCAGTGATGCTGCTGGTAGAGTTTCCAGGGAAGCCTTGAGTTGGCTTTTACTGTTTTCGGTGGCAAAGAATCCAAAGGGAACATGCATAAATCAGAGTTCTCCTTTCTTTCTCTGCCTGTTTTTTTTTCCCTCTCTCTTCAGTTCTCCTTCTCTTTCTTCCTGCTCCCCTGCCCTTCTCCCCATCCCCCACCATATTATCTCACCCCCATTCTCTTTCTGTAAATGGCCTGTCAGGTTTGGTTTGCTTTTTTTTTTTCCCCTCCTCAGCTGAAATAAGAGCAAGAGGAAGAAAATGCCCACGTGAAAAATGCAAGAGAAAAGCTCTCGCAGCATCCCCCAAGGATATCCAACCAAGTCCTCTGTGCCAGAGGTCACTGTCACCTTGGCCTTAAGGTGTCCTGTTTACCAGAGCGAAATGAAGCTATCAGTCAGATGTCAGGCAAATGCTAATGTCTGGCCAGTGGGGAGGGAGCTGAATGTCAGGATTCAGCCTAGTTGAATCAACCCTTCTTTCCCAATTCTGAGGCACAATGGCCCAGGAATGACTAAGCAGCTCTTCTAACAGTCCAATAGGCAAATGTCAGCTCTCTGTGATGAAACGCTACTTTGGGATGGGTTTCCGAGGACTCCAAGGCAGCCACTTCACCCCTTCCCCTCTGTCCCGGTTGATTCTCATTTCTCTCTTCCTAGAACAGTTAACCATTTGTTTGAAAGTACTCTCTCTATACTCGTTTCCCCTTCTTTTCTCCTAACTCAAACCCAGAGGCACCACCTGGCTGTTCTCCCTCAGGAGAATGAATCTTACACAACACAGTACTGAAAGAGGACAGGAAGCAGCCTGTGTCTTTGTTTATCTCTTCATTATACATTTATGTAATAGCTTCATAGCTCTGGAGCTGGAAGCCACCTTAGAGGCCTTCTGGTTCCAACCATTTCCTTTTATAGATTAGGAAACTGAGGCACAGTGATTTACTTGGGATCACAAAATTAGCAAATGTCTGAGTCAATCTCCCTAACTCAAAAACCAATGCCGTAGCTGATATTTGCCCTAAAGTACTTCAAATATGTCCATGAATGCAATAACCCTAAATCCTGGCTTTTCTCTCTGTTTTTCTTTCTAAATTCATCCTGCTCATTTCAGCCTTTCTGGTTGGGCTTTTCTCCTTTCTGTGGGTATCTTTCTCTTGCTGAAATTGTGAACGTTGGCTTCTAGGTGTCGTCTCCTGCACATTCCCAGAATGAATTAGAAATAGCTTCAGCTCCCTTTGCTGTTCAACCATTTCAGTACTGTCAAAGAAATGTTTTGATTGATGTTGATCTCATTTTCTTAGTGAAGAATATAAAGGAGTCACTATGAAAAGCAGCATAGCTTCCTCCAGTGCTGAAAAAAGAGTTTCTGTTACCTCTCACTCGGAGTTCCTTTATTTAAGCTCTCAGCTGGTAATAGCCATCTCTGTTCTCTCCGATGTCACCATCCTCATTTTTCATTGAGAAGAGTATACCCCCATAAGCACCTAAAATCATAGCATGGAAGTGGGTCTCAGGCCTCTGCAAAGAAGGATGGGAGGTATATCTTCTTATTTCATCTCTGGGGCCAAGCCAAGTCATGATAATCACACAGCATTCAATTTTATTTTTTTGTTTTTATTTTATTTTATTTTTATTTTTTGTTTTATTTTGTTTTTATTTTATTTTTTGTTTTATTTTATTTTGTTTTTATTTTATTTTATTTTATTTTTTGTTTTATTTTGTTTTTATTTTATTTTTATTTTTTGTTTTATTTTGTTTTTATTTTATTCATTTTATTTTTTGTTGCTCATGGTTACATTTGCTATTTTTCTTGCATTGCTAGAGTCATGGTAGCACAGATACTTGGGGTGTATGGGAGATTCAGGGAGGACTAGCACCTTTGGCCTGAGGCCTTGCTGAGCTCTTTTCAGGGCCGTTCAGCCAACCAGTCGCCCATCTCTCAGCTGTAGCTCCAAGAAGTTGCAGCATATGCCGCAATCACAGCCCAGCAAACCATCTTGGTAGATGACTTAAACCAGGTTGAAGTAGTCAACAGGCCCCAAACCCACCAGTGAGTCTGGGAGATACCTACCCCACCCATGTGAAGTCTTGGCCTGACAGAATGGGTAGATGAGAGCAATTTATTCTAATGGCCATGAAGGCAGCTGGAGCAGGCACTGTGGAGTGCTTAGAACCCGATCAGGCATCAAGGATGCCAAAGTCATCCATTACACCTCAAGCTATCACCAGTCATCTTGCCTTGTCCTACCACTGGACTAAGATGACTCTGGAAGAAAGAATGAGGTTGATAACTTTGTGCAACTATGCCTCATTTAAAGTCATTTTACTCACAAGTCAAGACATCACCTGTGATGTCACTGGTCCTCTTCAAAAATGAAGGACAAACAACAACAACTATAGATACTTAACAGTTATGAGATCGACCTCAGCCAAGTCACTTCACCACTCTGACCCTCAGTATCCTTATCTTATAAAAGGAAACAATTGTATAGAATGATCTCTATGGACCCTTCCAGCTCTAGATAGAGCCTATAGCTTATTTACTAACTTTGTAACTCTGGGAAAGGCAATGAACTTCTATGGGTCTCAGTTTCCTCATCTGTGAAATAGAGAAAGTAAAACCGGCGTTACCTAAGGTCACCACTGGGAGAGGAAGTACTTTGAAGACACATGAATTGTTAATGTAATTATTATCAGCTAGGTGAGATCATTTATGAGTTTCTGTGGTTAAGATGGTCTTTCATCTCTTCTATATGAGAAAAGGACAGCTAGGTGGTTCAGTGGATAGAATGCTGGGCCTGGAATTAGGAAGGCTCATCTTTATGGGTTCAAATCTGGCCCCAGACACTTACTAGTTATGTGACTCTGGACAAATCACTTAACTTTGTTGGCCTCATTTTCCTCATCTGTAAAATGAGCTGAAGAAAAAAAACAGCAAACTACTCCAGGATCTTTGCCAAGAAAACCCTAAATGGAGTCATGAAGAGACAGACATGACTGAGCACTAACATATGAGGAAAGGATGGAAGGAAGCTGGGTCTCCATTCTACATTTTCTTTTTTAAGTTGGTGGAAGAGAAAAGCAGGGTTAAAGTTCAGAAAGAACTTTGTCCAAAATGAGCAGTCCTAAACAGTTTTCCTTTCTATGACAGGAAATCCAGTCATTTGTGGGAAAGTCTGACAATGATTTGGCTTTATTTTCCTTTAGCTGGAATAGCTCCAGAGAATGATCAGCTGCCATGGAGGTTATCCAGGCAATCTATTAGAGATTTCACTCAGTTTTCTCCTTTTATTCGTTGCTGGGTAAAATCAGCATTGTGTCACTTAAAGTGATTCAAGGTATTTTTTTTAATTCAGTACTGTTCTTGTTTTACTTAGGTCCACATGACTTGAATTGAAGGTGAATTAGTCTTACCATAATTTGATGAACTCAGGTCAAATTAACAAACTAAGTGCTATATTGGTACACATAAAAGAAAAAGAAAGATAGTCCCTGCCCTCAAGGAACTTATATTCTAATGGAAAAAGAAAACTCATAAAAGAAAGCTAAAAAGTAGGGTTGGTGCCATACTTCATTAAGGGCATGATGGAGAAAAAAGTCCTGAGAGTCAGTGGTGGGGCCCAGAGAGGAATATAGGAGTGAATATATTTGGCCTGGGTACCTTCCTTCAAATGGAGATTCTCAGAGGGATTGACTAATTGAAGAAAGAGACTAAAGGAATGAAGGGATCTTCAAGGTAAGAAAACTTCAAAGAAAGAGACATCTTCTAGCATGAAAGGGCTTCTGGAGAATGGTATAAAAAGAAGTCTAGAGAATCAGGAGCATCCAGAAAGGAATGAAGGAGAGAGAGCTCATGTTTATAGAACTAACATTCTTCTTAGAAGGTGGACACACACAAAGGCATGACAATGGGACACTTCTGAGAAAATGGACCCCCAGACTCAAATACAGCAGGAAAACCAATCCATCAGTGTATCATATAATGACTACGGGGCCATTGACAATGAGAAATAGGTAACAAAGCCAACATTATTGAAATCACTTTTTCAAAAGGTTAACAAAACACAGACACACACACACACACACACACACACACACACACGAGTCTCAAGTCTTCTCCCAGACACAAATAGAAAGCTGCTGCCTTAGAAACTTTAGGATTCCCAATACCTGATAATGTGTCTCAGAGCCATAACTAGACATTCTTTTACCTGGGGGAGGAAACAAAAGCAGGGGATGGAAGGTGCCAATGACACAGAGAGCAGTCATATGTGTGAGGGGTGGAGGAAGAAGGTGGAAGTGGTACAGAGTGCCACCCTGTCATAGGTGTAATTATGCTGGGAAAAGAGGAAACCTATCCCTCAAGCAATGCAGCCCACACATCTACAGGTATTGTGAGGGAAATTAGGCCCTGAAAGAAGGGCCTCATGATGATGGGACTTCAGGGGTGGTGAATCAGGGCTCAGTAAGCAACCAGAATCAGCATAGGATGACAGAGAACCTCATAGCTTAAGAACAGTGTTCTCCAGAGGAAGAAATGACTGTCCAATGGATGTCAGCAATCTGAAACAAAGCTCCAGCTGCCCCACCACACATAAGGCTTTAGTGCTTCTTTTCCCTCTGATTCACCAAAGTGATATAAGACAAGAATTAAGAAAGAGTAAGTTGAGAATCACATAGATTCATATGGGGTAATACTGGAAGGGCTTCTAGAGATCTCTCAGTTCAAACCACCAGTTTTACAATGAATTTACAAGAGACTTACCCAGGTGACAGGACAAGTCAGTGATTAGCATATGGTATTCTCTTATATTCAAAGAAGTGTAATGGAAAGAACACTGGACTTGAGTTCTGGCTCTGCTGTATGAGATCATGGAATCATAGCCCTAGAGCTGGGAGAGATTTCAGGGGTCATATTGTTCATCTCCTTCGTTTTACAGTTGAGGAAACTGAGGCCCAGATAATTCATTTAACTTGCTCCAGGTCACACATTCGATAAGTACCTTAGGCTGAATTTGAACCCAGGACCTATGACTCCAGAGCTAGGATTCTTTACACTATTACACCTAACCACATAATCTTTTCCTTCCCTGAGTGTTCATTTCCCACTCTGTACAGTGAGTAGACAAGACAATTTCTGAAGCCCCTTACAGTATGCTAGAACCACCTAGGGCAGGTTTGGTAGAGCCAATTCCTATGTTTTCACTGTTAATATTTACACCTCTGAAATCAACAAATGCAGAAAAATCAGGATTTTATTTATTGTCTTGTTGATCCTGAGATATCAAACTCAGACCTGCAAAATTTGAGTGGGAATCAGATTAAAATGTAATTGGAAAATATTTAACAAAATTTTAAAAATGCAATACAACATAAATAACATTAATTTGTGATTTTTATGTCAAGGTGGAGCTGGCAAGGATAATTTCCATTTAAGTTTGACACCATTGGCTAGACTTTAAAAAGTGGTAGAGAAAATATTAATAATGCAGGCTAAACTTAAAGGTATGTCCTCTATATCTTTTTCTTCCTTCTTTCCTTCCTTTCTTTCTTTCTTTCTTTCTTTCTTTCTTTCTTTCTTTCTTTCTTTCTTTCTTTCTTTCTTCCTTCTTTCTTTCCTTTCTTTCTTTCCTATTTTCTTTTTCTTTCCTTCTTCCTTTTTTCTTTCTTTCTTCCTTCCTTTCTTTCTTTCTTTCTTTCTTTCTTTCTTTCTTTCTTTCTTTTCTTTTTCCTTCCTTTCTTCTTTCCTTCCCTTATTTTTCCTTCTTTTTTTCCTTTTTCATTTCTTTTCTTGTTTTCTTTTTTGGAGGGCTGGTTATTAAAATGTACCAGCATACCCATGCTTGTATTTCTACATATTATGATGCTTTAAATAAAATAATAGATTTATGACTATGTTCTACTACATAATTGACCTGTGTGCATTTTGTAAACATCTATACAATACATGGCATAAGAAGATGATTTCTATCGGATTAAGTAGTTGATTTAACATGCCAGCTGCAGGATATATACAGGTTTGTGCATGAAATACTAGGCATCAATCAGGTCTTTGATCAGGAATGTAACCCTATTATAACCTTGTTTCTTTGAAGGAAATTAGATTCAGCTCACATAATTACTTACAGTACATTTTCTAGGAGAAAATTCATGAAGATTTCAGGTTGTTCTGACTCACTAGTTAGATTGGGGACTCACTTAGGTTTCATACTTTGCAAGTGGGTGGGTTTATTAGTTTGTTATTGTAAGGTGGCTAATGATTGTTTAGTTCAGGATTCTGACCCGTAGATGGTTTCATCTGCCCAGAGCATGTGATGACCACTGGCAGTGGGCTATCTATGTTAACAGTTCATAGTCAACTACAAGCCCATGTCTGACATTAGCCAGAGGGACTCCTTGATCAATATTCACGATAGGACAAACCATCAGATAAATACCTTGCCAGAGATGTGAGGGCAACTTTGATTTTGTGATTGTCACTTTCATTATTGACCCTACATACAATTACTTCAGTTCAATACATCAACCTGTCAGAGTGCTGTCATCTTAATATATTCATAATTTAGCAAATCAATGCTCATTCTTCTTTCTGTTAATACTTCAGTTAGGTCTCTACTCTTGTGTCTTTCTAATCCTTCCTCCATAAAACTGCCAAAAAGATATTCCTAAAACTCATGTCTAGCCATGGCATTCCCCTGTTCCAGAAGCTACAGTGGTCCTCACTTCCCCTGGGGCACCTTCCATCCCTGCATCTTCTCCCTCTGATTAGATGGCTTTTGCATGGCTTCCACTTAAAGAGGGTGCCCCAGTCAGCTATTTCTCATGAGGTTACACTGATTTCTCCATCATTCCTGCCCTGTATCTTCCTGCCCTCCAACCCCTTCATGTTCCTTTTATGTGTTTTCTGCTTCCTCCATTAAAAGTTCTTTGAGGATAGGAATCTCCACACCAGAGGTCTCAAGTTTGATTTTTTTCTTTTTGCTAGATTTCAGATTCTCAGTCCTTAGCACCATGAAGGTGCTTAACAAAGACTTATTGAGCGGCTGCTAGGTGGTGAAGGGAATAGAGCACGAGCCCTGGAGTCAGGAGGACCTGAGTTTGAATCCGGCCTCAGACACTGTAGCAGCAAGAACCCCAACATCCCCAGGGTGGCTGCCAATACAGGTTCTTAGATCTGCTTTTCTAAAGGAAAGCAACTCAAAATGGGTTAACAAGCTTACTTTAATCAACGCAAACATATATCATTTACCTAGTTCAGGGGAAAAAGGTCAGCACCCCGAACTTTAAAGTATACAGACAGAACTTACAAGACAGAGAAACAAACAGATCAAGCAGACAGGCTTCCAAACTGCCCAACCATTACATCAATACCAAATCACAGTTACCAGAGAAGGAAGCATCAACATCTGGGTTTTCAAAGCCGGGGGGCTCTCAACAGCTGCCCAGAGTCTCATGCGGTCAAATCACACAATACTTCTCAAAGTGAGCCCCAAAGCAAAGCCTCCCATCAGGGATTATATAGCCTTCTTCTGGCTCGAGAGTGTAACAACCCTCTTGACCCACTGCCCAATCACACAGCATCAAGGTATAGGTATCCCTGAAAACCAAGCCTCCTGCCATAAGCTCCATGTGACCACATTCAGACTATTAGGGGGCAGAGTATATTTTCAAGTCAAGGAAGTTTTTCTGAGTCTCTTAAGCCCACCAAAAGGCCTAGGGGCAGGGAAGATCCTTAAATTTGCATTTCCATTACAGATACTTATTACACACACACACACACACACACACACACACACACACACACACACACTAGCTGTGTGACCTTGGGCAAGTCACTTAACCCCAATTGCCCTATCTTCCCCCCTCCAAAAAAAAAAAAACAAAGTAAATAAAGGTTCATTGACTGACTAGGGCATTGACATAACCTCACAGGATCAGAAATTTAAAGCTAGAAGCTGACTCAGAAGTCATCTCATCTAATTCCCTCATTTTACAGATAAGGAAACTGAGCCTTGGAAAAGGGAAGTAATTAAAATACAAATTCCCCCACATGGAGTTTAAAGCTCTCCATAATCTAATTCAAACCTATTTTTCCTAGTTAATTATATATTACTCACCTTCTTCTTACACTTCATGCTCCAGCCAAAGTGCCTTACTTCTTATTCCCTATCATGGCATTTCATAATCTGAGTTCTACCCATTGTCCTATGATTTCTCCTCTGTGGATCTCATTTTCTTCATCTATAAGATGAGAGGGCTGAACTCATGATACAGTGCAAAGAACACTGGATCTCAAGTGAGAGAATCTGGGTTCAAGCTTTGACTCCATTACATGTACGATCTTTGAATGAGCTGCTCCCTGGGCCTAGAGTACCAGGATGCCTCCTCATCAATGCCTCTCAGAAGTTCTGTCTCTGGTCAGGGCTCATGAGGCTCATGTGCCACTTTTGGCAAATACAAACCTCCTAATTCCTTTTGTTATCAGTACTGCCCTCCCTAAAATCATTTTGTATTTATTTTTTCTGTATCTTGAATTTTTTTTAGCTGTGGACATGTTTTATCTATCCAGTAGAATGTAAGCTCCTTGAGGGCAGGGACTATCTGACTTTTATCTTTGTATCCTCAGTGCCTCGCATAGAGACTGGCCCATAGCAGATGTTTAATAAAAGTTTTCCGATGTCGATACATCAGGACTTTTGTGCATCAAGGATCTACGATTGCATCACTAATCTGTGTGTGTGTGTGTGTGTGTGTGTGTGTGTGTAAGTTATCTCCACCAAAGCAAATACAATCCCTATCATACCTAACTTAACAGCTTTTTGGAGTTGTGACCAAAAATAATCATCACTTGTGGCCAACCTTTTGGTAATGTATTTATTTCATGAGGTCTCGATCTGAGACACACACACAGTCATTCACCAAATCACAATATGAAGACTTTCCATCTTGGTAGGGACTATCAGATATTGTGCTCTGCTGGTATCACAGGATCACCTCAATACCATGATGTTGGGTCAGATGCACTGATTGTCAGACTGATGTCAGACTGTCCACATTCCAGGGTTCTATGACTAAGGGCTATGCATGTATTTCAAAATACCTAGTCAACACTCCAAGGCCTAGGAAAAATGAGTGATGACCAAGGCATTCCATTCCTTGAACTCAGTCCCCAGTTCTGAGTTGCATGAACCAAGACCATACATTATACCCTATAGCAAGTACCTAAAGCACTTACAAAGAAAACACCCCAAAAGAGCAAACATAGTACCCTCCTAACAAAGGGGAAAAGGTAATCATAAATGACCAAAACCATAACCATAACCACCTCTCAACGTGAAAAAAACCTGGCCTTATCAAGGACATAAACTAGTCAGAAGTACACAGTAAAGCTAAAACTCAGTTGAAGATAGCACCAGGAGGACAGAAACAAGGAACAGAAAGCTAATACCAGAACCAGCTTGAAATATGCAAAACTTATGTTTGGAAGCAGAAGTCAAAGGACTATAAATGTCCTTTGCAACCTGTCCCTTGGCCTGAGATGACATGTCCCATTCCCTTGTTTTGCCACTCACTCCATACTTCCTGATTCCTTTTCCTATAGTCCTCCTCCATAGGAACATCTATAGCTCAGAGTGAGTGTAAATAGCACCTGTTTCTGTTCTGGCCAGAAACTCTGAGGGTCTTCCCCTCCCAGACTGTTTCTTTTGAGAAGGCAATTTGCCTTCTCAATTTAGGCCATCTTTTGCCTCAATTCTTACCTGGCCTTAACTTATTGAATGGGTGTAACCCCAGACAAACTGAAACCTGGGAAAGACCTTAACTTAAAAAAGCCATGGTCTCCCAGTGCATCCAGGACCATCATCACTCATCCTGACCTGTATCTTGTCACGGAATTATAATGACTCTAGAGGAAAAAGTGAGGCTGGTGACTGTATAGCTCTGCCTCACTTAAAACCAATTCACTTGCAAGTCAAGACATCATCCTTCTGATGTCATTGGTCCTCTTCCAGAATAAAGTATGAATAACAACAACAATCTACCAGCAGGTGAAAGAAGCCATATTTTCTGGGCCAGATGGGAGATATTAAGTCCTTGTCCCTTAGAAAGGGAATAGAGCCAACAAATAATAGTAATTAAGGCCCAATGGTAAGGACCCTACTGGGGAAAGAGGAAATAATCTGAAATTTTTATTGAAATGATTAAATGAGAAACCATGAAAGGAAAACCAAAGCCCCTGGGGATAATTAAATTCAAGGTTCTAAGCAAGAGGCAGGAAAAGATATCCGTAGCAATGGTCTAATGATCAAGATCCTGCATGGAGTCAAGAAGGACATAGTAGGTAAAGGAGTTATATAGATAGTTCTCACTTTACACAAATTCATATTATAGAAATTCAACTTTACTTATAGAATTCTGAAAGAAATCTGTTTTACAAAAATACCCTATTAACTTGACTATAGAGTACTATGCTCTCTGTCTGTCTGTCTGTCTCTCTGTTGCACGATCACTCTCCCCCCTCTTTCTCCACTCCTGTACCTCAGTGCTTCATACCCTCCCACCACCCCCCAAAAAAAACCTACAAGTGAAAGTAGAACTGACCCTCCTTCCCTACTGCCACCTCTACTACCACAGGATGAGGGCTTAGCTTGAGATCCCTGGTGGGGAAAGGGGAGACGGCCCCACTCTGCCCCCCAACTACATGTCCACTCCTGTATCCATCTACTATCAGTCCACACTGACCAGGTATCTGTTTACCTATCCTCTCCTGTCTGTGTGCCCCCCCTCCCCCCCGTGTCTGCTCCCTTTGTGTTCTTCCTCTCTGTTCTTGCCAGGCTCCTACTTGGCTGGCCTTGCCCCACATGTTCCTCCTCCTCTGTTGGCTTCTCTGTACCCTGCTTCCAGATGTTCTTGAACTGTATGGGCCTCCTCCTTTCACAAATGGATGCAAAAATATCGCTTTACATGGAAGTCTGCGGAAAGGTGCGCTTACAAAGCAAGAACAGTCCATATAGCCACTAGCAACATAATGATTTAAGTTCAATGGATTTTTCTTCTCAAGACAACATTTTTGATGGCAGCGCCCTTCTAGCCAAGGCCTCTCCTTGATCTATTTGGTTGTCATTGCTATCTATGGTACAAGAAAGGAGGGAGACCAACCTCCTCATTTTATAAATGAGAAAACTGAGGCCCATAGAGGTAGAGTATCGTGCTGACAGTGACACAGATGGGAAATGGCAGAATCAGGACTTGAACACAGATTCCATATGTATCTATTATTTACATATTCCCTCCAACTAGAATGTAAGCTCCTTGAGGGCAGAAAATACTTTTTAAAAATTTTTCTTTGTTATCCCCAACACTTAGCACTTATAGCAGACATGTAGTAAGTGCTTAAAATGCTAATTAATGTTATTGAATAATTTGGACTCCTAGGTCAGTCTGTTTATTAAATCCAATAGCAAGGGAAGCAGCCAAAGAACATGGAAACTAATCTTTCAAGTCAAAGAATCTGGCCATGCCATTGAGAGTTGACCACCATGGCACGGTAGACTCCCCTCTAGGTCTCCTTCATTTGCAAGGCCTTCTCTCCTCAGGCTTTATTCAGCACATAGTGATAGAATAAGGACTGGGGTTTTAGGGTGGAAGCCCTTTTGTAGAAAAAAAAATGGTGGGGGGGCTACCATTCCTGCCATGTCCAAAATGTGCCTCATCAGGAGCTCTTGCTTTGGGGTCTTGTATTTAATACCAGCATGCTTTCCCGCTGCTCCAGCAGGTTCTGGCAAAGTGCAACAGAGTCCTTTGGCTTTGAAAAATAATTGCCTGCCTAGTGTAGTAAATTCCATCTCCGAAGATGACAAAAAAAAATTCAAAAAGGTCATTGCCAAAGAAGCTCGATTGATGTCTGTACACTGTAAATCTTTGATGTGATGACTTTTGGGAAAGGGGGATAGGCCTTGATCTGAGAAATGATCTGAGAAACACAAGTTTACAAAACAAAGATATACAAAGATGGATGAAATAAACAACAAACAGAGTAGGCCTGGGGCTCCAACCAAGTCACTCCATCACAGAATCAAGAATTAGAGAATAAGTGAGAAGTCATCTAATTCAATACCTTCATTTTGCAGATGAAGATACTGAAAGTGAGAGGGCTTGTGACTTGCCCAGGGTCACACAGGTAGCAGAGGCTCTATTCTCTGGCTCCAAAGAGTATTTTTTTTTTTCCACAGCAGAATGAGTTCAACCTCCCTCATTTTGTAAATAAGGAAAAGGAAGCTCAAGGAAAGGAAATGATCAGATATTCAAGGTAGAGAAGACTCAAATTCAAATAATATTTTAGAAACCATAGAGGTAGGAGGATTATCTAGGCCCATCCTCTTGCTTTACAGACCAAGAAACTGAGGCCTACAGAGAAGAGGTAACTTGCCCCTGGTTGTAGAGGATGTAAGCCACAGAGCCAACATTCAGACCAAGTTCCTCTGATTCCAAGTGGCCTGCCTTTCACGCTTCATCTCTGCATTTCAATAATTCCCTGGGTCTGTCTAGGCAAGGGGTGGATTTTGACAGCCTCAGCTTTTTATATCAGGACCAGTCAAACCAGCTGACATTTTTTTAATTGGTCTCATTTCTAAGTAATGTGTTTTTCTCATCATTTAATCCCTCTTTATTCCTTTTCCTCATCCCCCTACCACAAATGCATCTTCTCAACATCGAAATCACCTTCCCTGTCTTGCAAACAGATTCCTTATCATATGATTGATCCATTTGGGCCTGTTCTCATTTTCCTCTGCAAAATGGCTCTCTTCCCTGAAAAATCAAACTACCCTCATGTTTGATTTTCTACATTAACATCTTCAGCACCAGTTCCTGCCAGTAATGGAAAACAAGCTTCCTTTATTGAAAGGGGAAAAATTGAGATCCACAATCTCAGATGGCAATGCTGACTAAGAAGCAGCTGGGTTTTCATATACCAGCATTGCTTTAGGTGACTCAAATCCCAAGCTCAGAAACAAGCTATTTTACTGTAAAATTCACTTAACTTGGTCAAGGCTGAAAGAAATGTAGTGAAAGGTGGCTCTGGATAATATTACACACATACATACACAATATATGTGATTATATGTGTCAGACCTCATGTCTATGGGTAGGTTAATACCCATTAGTGATTAGCAAGTTAGAAGATGGCACCTGATTATTAATGTCTGATATTGATGTTTCTATTCTTAACTTAGCAGCTTAATTAATTGTCCTCATAAGTAGTTATTAGAGTATTTATAGTATATCTAAAAAAAAAATCCAACACAATAATAGCATTACTATACCAGGAGTGGGGAACCTACAGCCTCAAGTCTGCATATGACTCTCTAGGTCCCCAAGTGAGGCCCTTTCACTGAATCCAAACTTCACAGAACAAATCCCTTTAGTAAAACTTAAGTTCAGTCAAAATGCTGTACCCAAAGACCTAGAGGCAACATATGGCCTCAGGGTCTCAGGTCCTCACCCCTGGTCTATACCATAAAATATAACGAATATAAAAAATTCAGGAAAAACTTAGGAAGACTTGCATGAATGGATGCATGATTAAGTAAGCAAAACCAGGAAGTCAATATACCCAATAACCACAATAGCATCAAAAGAAAGAACAGCAACAAGAAAACTCCCATAATATAATATAACTATAATGAAGAAGCCTGGTCCCAAAAAGAGGTAAGAAAATGCACCTTTTTCTCTCTTTTGGAGAACTATGGGAACATGAGAATACAGTCTTGTGTCCATCATCAGACTCATGATATTTTGGTTAACTGAACTGCTTTTCTTTTTCCTTTTTCCTTCATTATAAAAGGTCATTTTGTTAGAGGAATAGCCTCACTGGGGAGGGTGTGGTGGAGAGAGATGTACTTGGAAATGAAGGTGATTAAAAGAATGATGTAGGGGTGGCTAGGTGGTGCTGTGAATAGAGCACCAGCCCTGGAGTCAGGAGGACCTGAGTTCAAATCCTGTCTCAGACACTTACCAAAAAAAAAACAACAACAACAAAACTAGCTGTGTTACCTTGGGCAAGTCACTTAATCCCAACTGCCCTCCAAAAAGCAAAAAAAAAAAAAATGATGTAAAATTAAACAAATTAACATAAGCAATAGTTTTTTTCATCTTTTCAGGGTCAATAGATACCACTTTCATGTGCAAATAGATTATAATAGTCAGTTAAATAATGTATTAGCTTATTGATAGGTACCAGCCATAGCTGATATAGTCTAATGGCAATTTAAGATGGTACTGACCTCTTTCTATTAAAAACAAGTTATTTAGAGTCTTAGTTATTACTTCCAGAATTGCTATTTCCCAATCAGGTTTTTGTGGGACAAGTTATTGTGGCCAAGCACCAAGACATATACAGAACACATGGTTGTTCATAGAGAGATGAACTGAATTGAGCTGTAAGACGATAGCTACTCCCAGATACTACTTCTTTCTGATAGACAGTCATACCTCTTTCTTCTCTAAGAATCCCTATTACTACTCATTCAACAAGCATTTATTTTTAGCTCAAAGCAACCTTGTAAGGTGGGTAGCATAATTATTATCATGCTTATTTTACAGATGAGACATTTGGGGCTAAGAAGGTGACAAGCTTTGTCCATAAATGTACACATGGTTTTCTTAAGTCCAGAACTCTTTTCACAATACCACTGAATATAATATTAGGCATTAGGAAAGATACAAAGTTTGGCTTATATGACTCCCTGTCTTGGTCAGACCATAAAGATGGGGAGTTTGGGTGGCTATTGGGTTGTCTTCAGAAGCCAATAAAAATATTGGGATCAGTGGCCAACCACAGATAGTAAGGCACCAAGAAGTGTGTGTGTGTGTGTGTGTGTGTGTGTGTGTGTGTGTGTGTGTGTGTGTGTGTTGGAAGGGGGTGCCAAAGTCATACTCTGTTACATTTAGAATTTTGCTTAGTGCCAGACCTGGCCAGCATTCTGGAGTCTAGCAGATTCTCCTTTCCAGTCCCACCCAGGGTTGGCAAGGCCAACTTTCTAGGCCAAAGTGTGTTGAGCCTTGGCTCTTGGCATTATATACTGGACTGGCAGCTGACAGATGAGGATGCCCAGGCTTGAGTAACCTGGCTCATAAACAACTGCTTTGGAGAAAATTGATCAGAATTATATATGTATGTAGAATAAACTGATATTGTTTTTATAAAATTCTCTTTTCCTGTGTCTATGTTATAAATAGATACACACACAGGGAAAACCCTACACATGAAAAGAGTGACCACATAAATTCTATGATTTAAGGAGCACAAGGAAAACTCCTTTCTGACCCCCTCCAAAAAAGTCCCTCTCCTCTAGAAATAGTTTTAATAAGGGTATGAAACCCTTGCTTACTCAATGAAAATTTTACTCTTTAAATTCTCCTTTGGGGTGGGACACAGTTTCTTTAATTTACAATGTCATACAGCTCCTTTCCTGGTATTCCTTTCTGAGAACAGAAGGAAAGAGCCTGAGATTGCAGAAAGTGCCACGAAAGTGGGGATGGTACCAAGAAATGAGGCTATGACTCACAGAAAGAATACCCGAGTGAGAATTAGTAGTAGGTCACAAAATCACAGAATCTCAGAATTAGAAGGAAGCTCAGATCATCTAGTGCAATCCATTTCTAAACCAAAGGTTTCCCTTTATAGTATCCCCTAGTCTCTGCTTGAAGACCTCCAGACATCAGGAACTTGCTTCCTCTCAAGGTAGATCTCATCATAGGCAAGCTTGTCCTTTTCTAGAATACAAATCCACCTCCTTCAATTTCCACTCCTTGTTCCTAATTTTTACCTCTTAGGCCAAGTAGAACAAGACTGGTCCCTCTTTCACATGACAGTCCTTCCAGTACTTGAACCCTACTGTAAAATACCCCATAAATCTCTTCTTTTCTAGGCTTAACATGCATACTTTCTTCCATGATTACAGTTGCATAATTTCCCTTAACTTTACCATCTGGCTTGCCCTCCTACAGGTGTGTTCCAGTTTACAAATGTTCTATCTAATCTGTGCCCAGAACTGAGCACAATACACCAGATGTTTTCTGACCAGGTGTTGGAAGCAGGCTGACATCCAGAACCTTGTTAATGATGGGAAAAAATGAAGCACTTATAGGTCATTGAATAGCTAACAAAGGGAGTTTTACTTAATAACTGAGCAAGAATATGCAATAAGTATACAGAGTCACATAGCTTCAATAGACCCAGCCAGAAATGGGATTGTTCAGCTGGGCAGGTGTGGCAACTCAGAAATCCATCAACTTAGAGGAGACTGGATTCCACATAGGTGGAACTTTTTGTGCCCTTTCATGACCAGGAAACATGTTAATACAGCCAGAGATTACCAAGACACTCCATGGGAGGTGGGGGTCAATCAGGTCTAGGGGGCAGCTTTGTTGCCTTTTAGGGAAAACCAATGCATGTTGGGGGAGGTGGTGAGAGGAGAAAGGGGCATGGCTTTACCCCGTTTTGTGGGGAAATAGGGAAGAGTCCTGGGAAACCCTGGTTCTATAACACCAGGGAAGAAAGCAGTAGGATTATGACTTCCCTTATTCTGGACCTATAGCTTCTTTTCTGCAGGCTAAAATCTCCTTAGCTATTTGACTTATCCAGAATATAGAGCTCACTCAGTCCCTAGGTCCTTTTCATATAGACTGGTGTCCACCTGGGTCTTCCTCATTCTATATTAATACAGTTTAATTTTTGAACCCATAGCATATATGCTTATTTCTATTATTCTGAATTCTATATTTCTAAATCCTATTAGATTGGGTCAATTAAGATCTTTGGGGAAAGACTCTAACATCCAAAGTATGTATTGTACTTCCAAGCTTCATGTTATCTGGAAATTTGATGAGTATTCCATCATTGCCTCTATCCAACTCAGAAGTTCTCAAAGTGCAGTCCTGGGACCCCTGGGTATCCTTGAGATCCTTTCAAGGAGTCTTCAAGATCAAAACTATTTTCATAATAATACTAAGACATTTTAATTTCTAATATGGTAAATATTAATAGGTATAACCTACATAAACAAATCCTCCATGGGGGTTCCTCAGTTTTAAAGATTGTGAAGAGTTCCTGAAACCCTACAAAACTGACAATTACTGAACCAACTAATCATTTTTGTTAGTCATTTATCAGTAACATCTGACTCTGTGACCCTATTTGGGATTTTCTTGGCAGAGATATTGGAGTGGCTTGCCATTTCCTTCTCCAGCTCATTTTACAGATAAGGAAACAGAGGGACATAGCATTAAGTGACTCTCCCAGGTTCATACAGCTAGTCTGAGGCCATATTTGAACTCAGGAGGAGGAGTTTTCCTGATTCCAATCATAATGTTCTATCTACTGTACCACTTAGCTTCCCCAAACTCATTGTTAAAAAAATGCTTATAAAAGAATAAGACCAAGGATAGAACTCTAGTCTTCTCTTCTATAGGGAGTTAATTCCATGGCTCTAGTTGGAATGCAGGTGGGGGTATCTTGAGAGCTTTCTAGTTTTCAAGCCATCCCAACAGCAATGAGTCATCCAAGGATGTCAGATCATGGCTGAGGGTGACAGCAGCACTGAGTGCAAGCTCAGTTCCTACATAACTACTGTTTGTCCTCATCAGGTACAGCAGGACAGATGCCATTCTGTCTGAACTGGTAAGACTTGCCACGTCAACTAGATCCCGCAGAGACATACAGGGAGGGACAGCTGTGTTGACACTCACATAGTTCTCAGAACCAGGACATTTCCAAGGAGGCCCTCAGGGGATGGCAAGGTTTCCAGAACAGAGTTTGCCCATTACACAGGATGAGAACCTCCAAGGGCTTAACCAGGTGTGTGCAGTCAGTACAACTGAACCAGGAGGCAAACTACTGTGGAGTTGTGGCAAGCCCCCTGACCCTCCCACCTACCCATATTATTACTGCTAATCCTGCCACCTGCAGGGCTGGACAAACAACTCCTTGTGCCTTTCTCTGATACCTAGGAGACCCAACTCAATATGAGCCTGCAGTATGATGTGGAAGCCAGCAATTCTTTTGTGATCTCAGTCTGCATTCAGAGGGGCATGGTTTCTAGGAATAGGGAGCCAGTGGTTTCACTGTGTTCTTACCCTGTCAGGCATCAAATGGAATACTGTATTCCATTCTAGGTGCCAGCATTTAGGAAGGAAACAGATAACTTGGAGAGGACCCAGCAAAAAGCAACCAGGAAGGCGAAGGACCTTGACTCCATGTCAAAAGAGGATCTGTGGAAGAATCTAGGGATTCTGATTCTAGTACATATGAGCTGTGGGATATTGGAAAATCACTTTTCCTTTCTGGGCCTCAGCTTCCTTCTCTGTAAAATAGGGAAGGGAGAAAATATGATAGATGTTCTCGAATATTTGAATGGTTGCCATGTGGAAGAGATCAGACTCATTTTGTTTGGCCTCAGAGAGCAGAGCCATGAAGAAAGAGTACAAGTTGCAGAGATAAATTTGGGTCCCAAGAAAGGAAAATCTCCCTAATAATCAGACCCATTCCAAAGCAATAAAGGGCTGCCTCAGAAGGGAGTGAGCTCCTCCTCAACAGAGGCCTTCAGTTTTCAGAGGCTAGATGACCACTTGTCAGCTCCATCAGGGTGGAGATTCCTCTTTGGGCTGAACTACAGAGCTACAATTTTAAATATCAAATAAAATATTTGTAAAGTATTTAGTGCAATGCCTGACACATAGTAAGTGCTTAATGAATAATTGTTCCCTTCTCCTTTCCCTTCCAATTCCAAAAGGATTTGATTCGAACTCAGATTAGATGCACTTAAGTTTTTATTCTATCAATTTAGAACTAGAAATGACTTAAAGGATAATCCCACCCAGCAGTTCTTACATCATGGTTCGGGAGCCTCCTGAGGATCCCCAATCTTTCATGTGGTCCTCAAGGTCAAAATGTTTTCATAATAACACTAATAATTTTGAATATGGTAAATACTGATTGGTATAATCCACATTAATAAAAGCTCTTTGAGGTCCTCAATTATGTTTAAGAGAATAAAGGAGTTTGAGGGAGGACAACTAATACACAAAAAAGTAAATATAAAGTATTTAAAATAATTACAAAATACAAAGGTTTTTTGGAAAAGTGTCTTGTAGGAAGTACTCCTTGAACTGAGCCTTAAAGAAAGACAGGTATTCTAAGAGATTGAGGAAGAGAGGAAAACCTTTCCAGGCATAAAGGACAGCTTGGACAAAGACACAGAGGTGGGAGATGAGAGGTGGAATGCTGTGTCCAGGAAAGAGCAAGCACTCTGATTTAACTGGAGCACATACTATTAGGAAAGGGAGTAATGTTGCTCTTATGTCTGGAGGAACTTTACATTACAAGGTCTCTTGATGGTCTTTTTGGACCCAAGACTGGGTGTAGAAAATACAGTAAGAGAGTTTTTTCCCCCTTCAAAAAAAACCACTTATCTCAAAGTAGATTTGACTGTCTCAAATGATACTGGATTCATCTTCAACAGATGTCACTGAAGCAGGGGATGAAGGCCTCTTGTGGAGGATTTTGTAAAAGAGATTTCTACTTAGGTAAGTATTGAACTAGACATCCTCAGAAGTCCCCTCAACCTCTGGATTTTTCATGGCTTTAGGTCTTAGTGCCTCTGAGAGTTTGGTGGAGAATGGACCTGATGAGCAAGGAGGCTCATAAGAGAGCTGCTTATGAGGCAAAGGATACTGGATTTGAAATCAGAGGACCTGGTTCATCTCCTCACTACGACATTAGGTATATTTCTTCCCCTTTCTGGGCCTTAGTCTCTCCAGCTACAAAATAAAGAGAGACAACATATTACAGCAAAGAGAACATTGGACTTGATGTCCGAAAGTCTTGGGTTCAAATTCCACTTCAGACATTTTTCAGCTGTGTGATTATAGACAAGTTACTTAACCCTTCTCTGTCTCAGTTTCCATCTGTAAAATGAAGAAGGTTGGACTTAAAAGGCCTCCAAGGCCCTGTTCAGCTAAAAAAAGAATTTATGATGTTAATGATAGAGTTTGGACTAATTTCTAAAATTCCTCCCAATTCTAAATCCTAAGAGTTATAAAGAAAAAGGGATGGTGGATATCAGAGTGCTGCAATGACTCTTATGCTTTCCTCTAGGAAGTTGGGTTGAATGTGGCTGCTATTCTGTATCCTTGAACACTGTCTTGGTAGGGCCAATATGCCCAGAGAAAACAGCCTGTTAGCTTTGTGATTCCTAGCAAATCACACTCTGTCAGGAGACTAGGGGAGAAGATAAAATTGACAGGCCATTGGAGAGGGAAGGTCAATAACTCACTTGAGCCCGAGACAGACAATAAGCTGGCGGCTGCCTTGCACCGCTTTCAGAGATTTCTAGTACGACAGATTGTAGGTGGATAGCTGGTAAGTGGCTTGGATGATACTCTCGATTAAATAACAACAAACATTTATTAATTTCCTAATGTGTGAAAGTTCTTGTGCTCAATACTGGCAATAAAAAGATAGATATGGCATAGATGCCACCCTGCCAGTGGGGAGAAACAATTTTACATAAATAACTGGAAAACAAAGGCTAGTAAGATAAGTGGGAAGGAAAGATCCAATCAACTGTTCAATGAGCTTTTATTAAAGAACTACTATGTGCCATGAGACCCTGCCCTCCTGCAAACCAGCAGACCCCTAGCCAAATGAGCCCTCTGTGCAGAGCAGCAAGGTTTCACCCCAGCAACCCCAAAAGTGAGACAATCTTTACCCTCAAGGAGCTTACATTCCATCAATGCCAGATAACACACTTGGAGAAATTTGAGGAGGCAAAGATGGCTTTCAGCTAGGGGTGGAGGGTTTGGACAGGAGAGTCAAAAGTTCTTAACTTTGTGTATGTCCTGGATCCCTTTGGGAATCTGGTGGAGCCTATAGACCCCTTCTCAAAATAATATCTTTACATGAATAAAATACATGCTTTTTAATATTTTGCTCAGCATTTCAATATAACTGGGTTTCTTTGTAATCCTATGTATGTTATCATTTACAAGCTGAGAGACCCAGAGAATGTCACTTTAATTATGTGTGCTTGAGTTTCCTCATCCTCATTATCATGGGGATAATATTTCCACACTGCAAATGTCAACTTATATAAGAAGACAGTGGAAGCAGAGAATTTTATAACCCACAGAGTGCTATAGAAATGTCTCGATTATTATTATTTCTTTTTCATCTAGGACTTTCTTTTCTGGGATTATGGTTTAAGTATCTACTTTGAATGTATCTTATACACTCCTTATGTATACATGTAACTTATGTTACATGCTTTGTGTTCATATTTTCTTCCCCATTGTATACATGTTGTCTCCCTGCCTGCAGAAGGCAGATACTGTTTCCACTTTTTCTTTGAACCCCCAGAACTAAGCACCATTCCTAGCACATATTAAACATTTACTAAATGTTTGTTGATTGATTGGATGGAGTTCAGATAGAAGTGAGTCCTGAGACATTTTTATCCTGCTATTATTCTTTTATATTTAATGTTCTGTGGACTATTATATGGATCAATAAAATGATTGCCCTTTTAATTGAATATGTTTATTGTAATATAAGCTCATCTACAGACTTCAAACTAGTCACCATAATGCTATTTAATTCTTTCATATTCAATAGTCTATGAATAATTTTACAAGTAGATAAAATAACCAGTTTATGTAGCTAAATAAATGCATTAGGATAAAAGCACAGCAGGAAAGGTCAGCCTCACTGGGGTGTGAGAGGAACAAGGTCCAAGAGCGGCAGCAGTAAAAGCAGCATCTACAGCCAGCCTGGGAGGCTGCTGCAGCAAGGCTCCAAACCTGGGGCAATCCACCACTGAGACCCTACCCTCCTGCAAACCAGCAGACCCCTAGCCAAATGAGCCCTCGGTGCAGAGCAGCAAGGCCTCACCCCAGCGACCCCACCCCTAGCACAGGCCACCAGTGAGGCTTTGACCCCTTTGCTTACAAACAATGAAACTCTGCTTCTGAGTTGGCCAATAGCAAGACCCTGCCCCTGGGGCCTAGAGACCCTGTTTCCATAGCAACCCAGCGGTAGAGTCCCACCCTTCAGGCAGATCAGCAACAAAATTACTCTTCCAGGGCCAGCCAACAGAAAGATTCTGTTACCATAGCAACCCAGCAGCAAGGTCCCACCCTTGGAGCAAGCCAACAGTTAAACCCCATCCCCAGGGGAGGCCAACAGGGAGGCCCCACCCCCCAATACAAGCCAAAAGGGAAAGGTACAGTCCAGAGAAAGTGTTCAGCTAAGTCCTGAAGCCCAGTGAAAGCCAGCAGAAAAACCCAGCATAAAAAACTTGGGACAGTACAGGAACAAAACCCAGCACTCACATGAAAACACCAAGACACAAAAAAGGCCAAAAAAAAAAAAAAAGCCAATAAAAGAGCTTGACTATTGAAAGTTACTATGGTGATAGGGAGGATCAAGGTATAAACTTCCAAGACTATAACGTCAAAATGGCTATATGTGAAGCCTCAAAAAGAAGTGTTATTTGGTCTCAGGCCCAAAAAGTATCCATAGAAGAGCTTAAAAAGGATTTTAAAAAGAAAACTAAAGAAGTAGAGGAAAAATTGGGGAAAGAAGTGAGAGCAATTCAAGAAAATCATGAAAAAAGAATCAATAGCATGGGAAAAGGTAAATATTTACTGAGGAAAATAAATCAAAAGAAATAGAATTGGCCAAATGGAAAAGGAAGTACAAAAGCTCACTAAAGAAAATAAGTCCTTAAAAATTGGAATTGAACAAGTGGAAACTAATGACTAGATTATACATCAAGATACAATAAAACAAAATCAAAAAAGTAAAAAACTAGAAGAAAATGTGAAATTTCTCATTGAAAAAATAAATCGATCTAGAAAATATATCCAGGAGAGATAATATGAGAATCATTCGACTACCTGAAAGCCAAAATAAAATAAAATAAAATGAAATGAAATGAAATGAAATGAAATGAAATAAGAATGAAATGAAATGAAATAAGGCCTGGAGCTCATCTTTTAAGAAATTATCAAAGAAAACTGTCCTGATATATTAGAACCAAAGGAACACCATAACCAAATTCCAGAGCTCATAGATCAAGGAGAAAGTATTGCAAGCAGACAGAAAGAAACAATTCAAATATCACAGAGATACAATCAGGATTACACAGGATTTGGCAGCTTCCACATAAAAGAACCGGAGGGCTTGGAACATGATATACTAGAAAGCAAAGGAGATGGGATAACAACCAAAAATCACTTACCCAGCAAAATTGAATATTATCTTGTGGGGGTGGGGGGAATGGAAATAGAACAAAATAAAGGACTTTCAAGCATTTCTAGTTAAAAGACCAGGGCTGAATAAAAAATTTGACCTCCAAATATAACATTCAAGGTTAACATAAAAAGGCAGAAAAGAAACAAGGAAGAGAAAGCTTAAGAAATTCAATAAGGTTAAACTGTTTATTTTTCATAACAACTTTATAAGTTTTTAAGAGCAATTAGGAATATATGTAGACAGAGGGTGTGGATATAAGGTGATTTTGATGAAATGACACCCAAAAACACAAAATAGAGGGGGGAGAAAGAAAATTGCACTAGAAGTAGGAGAGGGGAGATGACCAGGGGTAAATTATCTCTCATAAAAGAGACATGAAAGAGCTATTATAATGGAGGGAAAGACAAGGGTGGGGAGTGGTGGGCAAAACTTAAACCTTATTCTCATCAAAAGTAGCTCAAAGAAGGAATAACATACACACTCAGTTGGACATAGAAATCTATCTTACTCTATAAGGAAGTTAAAAATGGATGTGGATAAAAGAAGAGGAAGGGGGACTGATAAAAGGGAGGATATATTGAAGAAGCAGTTTCAGAAGAAAGATACTTATTGGAGGGACACAGTGGGGGGATGGTAAGAGAAGAGGATTAACAAAGGAAAAATAGCATGGAGGGAAACACACAGTTAACACAACTATAAATGGGAATGGGAATGGAAGCAGATAGCAGAATGGATTAAAAACCAGAATCATGCAGTATATTGTTATTGTTGTTGTTTTTACCAGAAAAAACACATTTTAAGCAGAAAGATACACAAAGGCTAAAGGTAAGGGACTGTAGTAAAATCTATTATGCTTCAGCTGAAGCAAAGAAAGCAGAGGTAGCAATCAGGGTCTCAGACAAAGCAAAAGCAAAAAATAGATCTAATTAAAAGACATAAAGAAAGAAACTATATCTTAGTGAAAGGTACCATAGACAATGAAGTCATCATATCAATATTAAACCTATATGTACATGGTATAGCATCTAAGTTTTGTAAAGAGAAGTTGAATGAAAAATAGATAATAAAATATACCAGTGGGGGACCTCAGCTTTCCCCTCTCAGAACTAGATAAATATAACCAAAAAATAAACAAGAAAGAAATTAAGGAAGTGAATAAAATTCTGGAAAAGTTAGATATGACAGATCTCTGGAGGAAATTGAATGGGAATTGAAAGAAATATGCCTCTTCTTAGCAGTACATGGCACCTACACCTATGTATTAGGACATAAAAACCTCACAACCAAATGTAGAAAAGCAAAATAGTAAACACATCCTTTTCAGAACATAATGTAATAAAAATTACGTTTAATAATGGAGAGATAAAAATTAATTGAAAATTAAATAATCTAATCCTTAAGAAAAGAAGATAATACAGACTATTAACACCAACAGAATCTTTGCCCTAAGTGTCCTGGAAATAACATTGAGTCATTAAAACTTAAGAAAAAAATTTAATACTCATATTTTCTAAGCTACATAGAACCATTCCCACCCCCCAATTTTTAAAACATTTTTATTTAAAGTTTTGAGTCCCAAATGCTTTCCCTCCCTCCCTCTTACTGTTTCAGGTAATGGGGAGGAGATTTAGGGCAAAGATTCTGTTGATGATGATAGTCTGATTCAAATAGAGTTAATTGGTTGAATTGTCCAGGATATTTATAGATCTATATTTTTAACGTGCAAGTTTTTAGCATGCTATTATTATTACTGCAAGTGTTACAACTGACTTCTCTATGCTTATCATGATTTTATATCTCTATTTCTTGACTCCATATCTAGACTATGCCTCAGGGATAGGATATGTCCCCCTTTTGCTTCTGTATAGGTACCACAATGCTGAGAACATAGTACATACTTAGTAAACACTTGCTAAATTCAATTGCAGTGTTATAGTCATAAAGTATTAGGAGTTTTATTGCTCATATAATATTTATTTCAATACTGCATTAAGTGTAGAATTGTGGGAAGATCACTGAATTTGAAGCCCAAAAACCTGGAGTCTAATCCCAGTGAATCTTCTATTTACAAGCTACGTGACAACCAACATGTCATTTTATCATTCGGAATCTCAGTATCCTTACCAGCAAAATGGAGGTAGTAATACTCATCCTACTTATAGAGGCATTACAGTGTAATGAATGGATAGAGCATTGTACCTGGAAAGAGGAAGATCTGGGTTTAAGCACCACCACTGAACTTTATTAGCTATATGGCCATGGGAAATTCAGCTTACCTTTCTAATCCTCAGTTTCTTCATCTGTAAAACAAGGGCAATAATATCTGTAATTATGTCTCCTAAGGTTGTTTTGAAATTTGAATGAAATAATTATATAAAGCACTATATGACTGAGAGCTCTATTTCTTATTTCACAGAATTATTATGAGAAAAGGAGTTTGTAATTCTTAAAAGTATGATAAATATAAAGGTCTAAAGTTAGAATTGATTCTATATGAATATGTACATATCCATAAACTTCCAGCCAAGATGCCTGTCTGAAGAGAGGCAAACTGACCATCTCCCACATCTGAACTCCAGCAAAGTGAATTTAAAAAATAATAATAATTAATTAATTAACCTTTAGTTTATAACATTCAGTTCCACAAGCTTTTGAGTTTCAAATTTTCTCCTCCTTCCTCTCCTCTCCCCTCCCCACCATGGCAGCATGCAATCTGATATAGGTTCTACAAATACCTTCACATTAAATATTAGTCAAGTTATAAAGAAGCATTATAACCAATGGAATGAACAACAAGAAAGAACTAAACAAAACAAAAAAAGAGAGACAGCAAGTAGTTTGCTTCAATTTGCATTCAGACTCCATAAATCTTTCTCCGGATGTAGATATCCTTTTCCATCATGAGTCTTTTGGAGTTGTCTTATAGACTTGCATGACTGAGAGGAGCTCAGTCTATCAAAGTTAGTCATCACAGATGTGATGTGTCTGTAATTTTGTACAATGTTATCCTTATTCTGCTCCTGTCACTCAGCATCAGTTTATATAAGTCTCTCCAGGTGATTATGAAGTCCGTCTGCACCTCATTTCTTATAGCACAATAGTATTCCATTACATTCATAGACCACAACTTGTTTAGCCATTCCCCAGTTGATGGGCATCCCCTTGATTTTCAATTCTTTGCCACCACAAAAAGAGCTGCAAAAATATTTTTGTACATATGGGTCCTTTTCCCACTTGTATTATCTCTTTGGGATACACTCCTAGAAGTGATTGCTGGGTCAAAGGGTATGCATATCTTTATAGCTCTTTCAGCATAGTTCCAAATTGCTCTCCAGAATGATTGGATCAGTTCACAACTCCACCAATAATGCATTAGTGTTCCAAAAACAGTGAAGTTTTTGTAAGACCAATAATGAGCAAGAAATCCAGTGAGAAACTATAGTGAGATACTTCTTCTACCTCAGATCTTACAAGAGTCAGCCAGCAGCTAGTGACCAATAGGAAAGAGGGCTACCAGCAAAGTAATTGCCAAGAAAGTCAAAGAAGCCTGAAGCCTCTAAACACTGCCAGAGACAGACTTGAGATACTGTAGCCTAAAAGGTTCTGAGTCCAGAGGAAGCATGAGGATAACCTTTTCTCCCCATCCTGAGAAAGCTCTAGAAGGACAAAAACCTTAAGGAAGGATCCAGGATGCCTAAAAAGCATCAGTGACCAGAGTAGTGTGACAGCATTTAAGAATAGCCCAGGTTCAGGGACTTCAAGGATCTTTGTAGTCTACTCTGAGATACCAATGAGGCCCAGAATTCTCAGCCTCCATGGTCCAGGAAGACCTAACCCAAGGATATTGAAGTCACCACAGGAACCCAGAGGACTTATGGTGAAATGAAGCAGTCTTGACTACTCCCACCCAAAAGCACAGCAGAGGACAGTGCTAAGACCTGGAACAAGACTCAGTACATGAACTAGAGATGGAGAGATAAATAAACCAAAGAAGATATCAACCAATGTAAAAAATGTTGCAAATCTAGAGATCCACAAAAACAAGGCTTGCAGATTGTAGAGGGACAAGTCTGAGGGGTAATCGTTCTTGCTTTAACCTGCTTGGATCTGGATCCCTGTCCTGGGTGGAGGTCCTGGGGTGAGTGACCAGCTTGCCAGAGTGTGTGGAGCCTAAAAGAGGGCACCTAACAAACAGCTCCAGCATCTGAGAAAACCCCAGTGATTGGGACAAAGCTCCCCTGTCTGATAGCAGAATCCTACTGTGGCAAAGAGCTCAAGAGTCAAATAATTGAGTGGCAACATGAGCAAGCAAAGGAGGAAAAGCAAGCAGAGCAATCCAACTTTACAGTCCTATTTTGGAGACAAAAAGGATCAAAGCATGGAACAGGAGGAAGACAGTGAAGTCAGAACTCCTGCACCAAAACTTCCAAGAAAAGAATAGGCTATAGAGGACCTTAAGAAGGATTTTGAAAACCAAATAAGAGGAAGTGGAGGAAAGACTAAGAAGAGAAATGAGAATGGAGCAAGAAAATTATTAAATGAGAGTCAATAACCTGACTGAAGAAAATAACACCTTAAAATATAGACTAATTCAAATGACAAATGAGGCTCAAAAAGGCAATGAGGAGAAAAATGCCTTAAAAAGCCTAATTTGCTAGATGGAAAAAGAATCTCAAAAGCTCACTGAAGAGAATCATTCTTTCAGAATTACATTGGAGCAAATGGAAGCTAGTGACTTTATGAGAAATCAAAATACTATTAAACAGATCCAAACAAATGAAAAAATAGAAAGCAATGTGAAATATCTCACTGGAAAAACCACTGATCTGAAAAATAGATCCAGGAGAGTCAATTTAAAAATTATTGGACTACCTGAAAGCCATGATCAAAAAAAGAACCTAGAAATCATCCTTCAAGAAATTCTCAAGGAAAATTATCCTGATGTTTTAGAAGCAGAGGGCAAAAATAGAGGTTAAAAGAACCTACCAATCACCTTCTGAAAAAGATCCCAAAAAGAAAACTCCTAGGAATATTATAGCCAGGTTCTGGAATTCCCAGATCAAGGAGAAAATATTACAAGAAGCCAGGAAGAAACAATTTTAATATTGTGGAAACACAATCAGGATAACACAGGATCTGGCAGCTTCTACACTGAGGGATTGAAAGGCTTGGAATATGATATTATGGAGGTCAAAGGAGCTGGGATTAAAACCAAGAATCACCTACCCAGAAAAATTAAGTATCATGTTTCAGGGGAAAATTTGGTCATTCAGTGGAATAGAGGACTTTCAAACATTCTTGATGAAAAAACCAGAGTTGAATAGAAAATTTGCCATTCAGATACAAAAAGCAAGAGAAGCATGAGAAGGTAAACAAGGAAAAGAAATCATAAGGAATTTATCAAAGTTGAACTATTTACATCCCTACATGGAAAAACAATAATTGTGACTTGCGAAACTTTTCTCAGTATGAGAATAGTTGAAGGGAATATATATACACACATACATATATGTCTATATAGGAGAGTATATGGGCATATGAATACATATGTGAGTGTGTGTATATATGTGTACAGGTATACATAGAGAGCACAGGACCAGTTTAATAGGAAGGGATGATACTTAAAAGGTGAAATTAAGGGATGAGAGAGGAATATAATGAGAGGACATGGGGAGAGACAGAATGGGGTAAACTATCTCATATAGAAGAGGCAAGGGAAAATGGTTACAATGGAGGGGAAGAACAGGAAGGAAAAAGGGAATGGGTCAACCTTATTCTCATTGAATTTGGCTTCGGGAGGGAATGACATACACACTAAATAGGGTATCTCACCCTACAGGAGAGTAGGGTGGCAGGGGAGGAGAGGGGGATTGATGGAAGGGAGGGCAGGCTGTGGGGAGGGAAGTTGGAAACACCCACTTTTAAAAAGGGACAGGATCAAAGTAGAGAATAGAACAAGTGGGAGGTGGGATAGGAGGGAGGGAAATATAGTCAGTCATTTACAATATAACCACTATGGAAATGTTTTGCATAGCTACACATGTACAACCTATATTGGATTGCTTATCTTCCCTGTAAGGGTGGGTGACAAGGGAGGAAGGGAATTAATCTGGAATTCAAAGTTTTAAAATATACTATTTTTAATATTATTTTACATGTAAATGGGAAATAAGATATACAGGCACTGGGGCATAGAGATCTACCAGGCCCTATGCAAAAATCAAAGGGGGTGTGGGGGAAGATAAAGGAGAGAGCAGATTGGAGGAGGAGATATCCAGTGGGATCCCTATTTTGGGTGGTGGGTAGGGGGAAAATGGAGAAAATTTGTAACTCAAAATCTTGCAGAAATGAATGATGTAAACTAGAAGTTAATAAAGCATATGATAAAGTAAAAAAAGAATTTTTTAAATAAAGAATTTAATGGGATATCCATCAATGGAAGATTTTTTTTAATTGTGGTATGTGAATATAATGGAATAGTGTTTTGTCATAGGGAATTACAAAGGAAACAATTTTAGCAAATTCTGAATAGTAAAAATTAATACTGTATAAAGTCAGGAGAATTTTAAATTTTAGAAAGATCCTCTTTTTAAAAATATTATTTTATCATGATACTATATAGTTGTAATTCATGGCATCCCACAGTCTCCAAAGAATTAAAGTTGCACCTTACCCAAATGGTAAGGGAGCACTACATGGCCAGGAAATCAGTCAACTCACTTTTATTGAGTGTCTACTAGGTGTCAGACACTGTGCTCTGTATTGACTACAGCATATTACCAATGAAGAATTGTGTAAAAAAAAAAGAAACAGTAAATATACCATCATTAAAGATACATAGAAAAAGGAAAAGAAGATGAGCAAGGCATGACCAATGGACAGCCTACATTCTACGTTGGTACCTAAGACTCCTAGCCCAGGATCCATGAAAAAAAATTTTTTTGATAACTGTATTTCAATATATTTTGATTCCTTTGTAAATCTTTGTGGTTTATTTTATGCATTTAATAATACTATTCTGAAAAGGAATGCATAGACTTCATGACACTGCCAAACGATTCATCACACAGAAAGGATTACGAATATTCAACCTAAAGAAGCCCCCTGACACACTGAATGGACCCCACCCCCACCCCCATCAAGAATTTCCAGGGTGACATGGGCAGGAGTTAAACAAAATGAGAAGGCATGGATAAGATGTGATCAGAGGAAATCCCCATGAAACCCACACATGTACTTGAAGTGGCAGTTAAGTCCAAAGTCTGAGTAAGCTGTGCCCTTGAGAATTTTCTGGCCCAAAACTCATTCCAATGGCTTTTCAAAGCAATATTACCAAACTTCCTGATTTTTAGACAGCATTAAGCAATGTCTCATAGGAGCCATCTAATGATGGCCTAGCTCTAGCCTTCTATATAATCACTTGGTGACATGGTAAATGTACTGGCTCTGGTTTCAAATCCTACCTCCGACACATACTCTCTGTGTGATCTTAGACAAGTCACTTAACTTCCTTGGGCCTTTGTTTCTTTGACTGTGAAATGAGAGGGCTAGATTATGGTTTTTGAGGACCCTTCTAGTTCTAGATTTGTGATTCTATTGGTATGAATTCCCTCAAATGATAGGTAACATTAGGGAGCTTCTAAATTTTCTCTTCAGTCTTATATGACTTGGTAATAGGATCTTGTAATGCACAGTGCACATTCAAACCTGTTTGCTATTGTATATACTTATTAGGGCTGATAGTACACTGGTAAGACTTATGTTTATCAATTTATACAATCAAACTTTATTGACTTTATTATATTCAAAAATACAAGCATGAAATCCTTTAGGAATGAATATCTGTCCAAATTAGTGTCTGTCTTAGTGAAACCTAAGGGCAGGGTGATGATTGAGACCCTCAGCAGATTTTTATGGCTCTGGCTACATGTTTTCACACATAGCATTAATAGTTATTTAAGAAAGTTGGAGGACATACACATATCATTAGTAGTTGTTTACCAAATCTGGGGCTTCATACACATCATTGCCAGACTATACCACTCAAGTCCTTATCCTGTTACAGAAAAACAACTTACATAATACTATTTAGTCACAAAAGGGAGGTTTAAAACAAAATGGAGTTGCTTAACCTAAGTCAATATGCTTATTCTCACTGCAGATATAAATGGATTTCAGAATGTCAGAGCTGAAAGAGTCTTAGTGATATGGAAGCTGAAACCAAGAAATGATAAGTAACTTGCTCAGGGTCACACAGCTAATATCTGTGCTGAGATACAAACCCAGATTCTTTCATTCCAAATTCAGCATTCTTTCCAAGCATGATTTTCAATTCAATTCAACTCAATAAACTTTTAATAAGTTCCTACTATATGCCAGGCACTGTGCTAAGTGCTAAGGATACAAAAAGAGGCAAGAGTCAGCCCCTGTCCCCAAGGAACTTACAGTCTAATAGGGGAAATAAAATGAAGATAAATATATACAAAGCAAGGTAAATACCAGATAAATAGAAATTAGTTAACAAAGGGAAGGCACTGGAACTCTAAGCATGCATAATCAGGAATATTCACCAATAACAAATTGAAATCAGTGCTTCTTGTTCCTTAAAGAACCTTGAAAAAGGAGCTTTGAAATGTTATATAGTGCTTCCTGGTGAATAAAGAAAAAGTGAACATCTTACAAGAAAGAAGGAATCATATTTTGACTTTTTTTTTTTCTGGGGAGCTCAAAACACTTTATATAACATAAGTGTTGGGCGGAGCTGGCCCTTTAAGGCTGATGGGCTCTCCTAAGGGGGAAGGGTAGGCCTGAGGAAGAGCACTGCTGATTATAATAGAGAGGAAGAAGTCAGGATACCATGGCAACACCCAGTGCAAAGACTGAAGGAACACTGCTAAACTGATTTGATTTTTATATTCATATTGTGGGAAACAGGATGGCAAAATGTCCTTTGAGAATTTCCTGCTTTCTTGAAGGGAATTAAAGGATCACAGAATGTTAGAAGCAGAGGGGTCCTGATAGTTCATCTTGTCTAACCCCCTCCTTTTGCTAAGGGGAAAGATGACGCCCAGAGAGGGAAGGGGACTTGCATTATGTCACCCGGTGTGGAAGTGGCTTTGGAACCAGAACAAGAAGCCAAGTCTCCTGATTTCCAGTCCCATGCCCTATCCTCTGTACCGCAGGATCCATAACAGGTTTCACCAGATTGCCAAAGGGGGCGAGGGTGGTCTATGAAACATAAAAAGGTTGTGAACCCATATCATAGGTGATGTAATTTGATCATATTCAATTTGGCATTCTATCACCCTCATCAGGTTTACATGACCAGAAAAGGAGATGGGCTGATTATGTAGCAAGAATAAAAGACAACTCATCAATGAACAGCCCAGGTGTGACACTGATACCCTGAAGATATTACAAGAGTCAGAGAAAGCCTCCCAGTGCATTAGGTGGATCCTCTAGGATACAGTTATAGGACATGGAAAAAGACTACACAGGATGGAGAGGTGTGGAGGGAGGTGTGGACGGGAAGTAATCTGCAGTCAAGGGAGTGTCCATACTGATAACAGGCAGAAGGAAAGAAGAGAAGGAAGGGAAGAAGGGAAGAAGGAAGGAAGGAAGGAAGGAAGGAAGGAAGGAAGGAAGGAAGGAAGGAAGGAAGGAAGGAAGGAAGGAACAGAAGGAGGGAGGAAGAAAGAAGGGAGGGAGGGAGGAAGAGCATTTCTTACCATACTAAGCTTTGGGGATACAAATTAAAAAGTGATACAACCCCTACTTTCAAGTAACTTTCATTCTAATAGAGGGAGAATGGGGGTAGTAGCCAGGAAAATAAGTATCTGGGGGTGGAGATGAGGTAATAGGGGGTGAGGAGTTGATCCATAGCACAGTTTTCAGGAACAATAATAGCATGATATTTTTTATTTGGTTATTGATCCCAGAGGAAGAAATATAAAGGGAAGGGGGTGTGGTGGTAGGTGCACAGAGCTGAGGAGACATTATTCATATGACAGATGACAAGATGCTGAGTAGGATGTAAAGGATGATCTGGTCTGGTAGTCTGGGACTAGCTAGAAATAGTGGGCTAGTTCATTTTTTACTCACTCACCAGTCAAGATAGTTGTGCATTCTGGTCCAAACTTACTGTTCCAGGGGCAGCTGATAGGATGCTAGGATGGCTGGGTCAGATGACAAGATAAATGAGATGGATGCTAATTTGGGATGCAAAGCATGGTCTAGTCTGGAGAACTGGGGCTGGTAGATATAGTAAGCTAGTTGGATTTGCAAATCAAGACAGATCTGAGTGTTAAAGTAAGCACTTTATTACATTATGCATTGTCTTATATTTTATACCATCTTATCCCTGGTTCATATATGGTAGTTTTGTCATCTCACTCAGATTGTGACCTCCATATGAACAAGTACTGTGGTATCAAACTACAGTCATTACTGAATACCTATGTGCCTAGCAGTGTGCTCAGACTGAGAAGGGAGAAGACATGATCTCTTCTTGTATATTCCTCACAATGAAGTACAGTGCTAGGCACATAATGTTGCTCAGTTGTTTCAGTCGTGTCCAACTCCTCATGATCCCATTTAGGGTTTTCTTGATCACTAGAGTGGTTTGCCAGATACTTCTCCCACTCATTTGACAGATGAGGAAACTGAGGCAAACAGGGTTAAGTAATCTACCTAGTGTAGCACAACTAGTAAGTGTCTGAGGCCACCTTTGAACTCAGGAAAATAAAGTCTTTCTGACTCCAGAACCAGCACTCTATCCACTGTGCCACCCAGGTGCCCCCTTGTTTAACACTGTTGAATGTTATGAAAGACAGAAAAATGTGTGGAGAGTAAGGGGGACTGAGATGCTTGGATCTGATGAATAGGAAGACATAGCTGAATAATGCTATACCAAGAGTTCTTAATCTAGCATTTATAAACTTGTTTTTGTTTTGCTTTTAATATTTTGGCAATAATTTCAACATAATTTGTTTCCTTTGCAATCCTATATGTTTTGTTTTATGCTTTTAAAAACACCATTTTGAGAAGGGTGACATAGAATTCCTCAAACTGCCCAAGGGGTCCATGACATACACACAAGCAAAAAGAGATTTAAAACCCTTGCTTTATACTATAGTATTAATAATAATATCTCCTTTTTCCATAGTGCTTTAAGTTTTACAAGGTGTTTCCTTCTCAACAACCCTATGGGAGAGATAGCAAAAATATTTCATGAGATTTTTTAGTTGAGGAAACTGAGGCTCAGAATGGTCAAGCGATTTACTCAAGATCACATGACCTAGTAAGTGTCGGAGCCAGACACAACTCACATAAGCATAAGGGAGCTTATGATTTGGATGAACAAGGTGCTTTCTCTAGGGCAGCTAGGTGGCACCATAGCGCATAGATCACTGGACCTGGATTCAGGAAGTCTCATCTACCTGAGTTCAAATCTGACCTTACTTACTAGCTGTGCAACCCTAGGCAAGTCACTTAACCCTGGTTGCTTCAGTTGCCTCATCTGTAAAATGAGCTGGAGAAGGAAATGGCTAACCATTCCAGTGTCTTTGCCAAGAAAACCCCAAATGGAGTCAACAAAGAGTTGGACATGACTGAAACAACTGAATGACAACAACAACATGTTTTCTATCTTTCTATAGAGCTTCAGTGGATAGAAATAGTCTCTAAAAGGTCACACACCCAGTGGAAATACTTCAGAGCAGAGCAGTATTGTTTCTCAATCCCACAAAGGGACTTGGAATTATAGAGCATGAAACAGCAGAGCTGGAAGGGATCTTACAACTTAAAATCCTCTCCTTAAGGGAGCTTTGGAACAGTCTAGTTTAACCAACTTCTTTTACTGTGAAGAAACTGGGTCAGAAAGAAGCAAAGTGGCCCCACCCTCTCCCAGACAAATCCTTTAAGGTCAATGCTTTGGATTTTTCTTGAGTCTTTTCTTCCACTATGAAAACTTTCAGGGTGCTGCTGGGTGCCTAACTATAATTATGTCTACTATCTGTGGAGATATTATAGTGTAGAGGAGAGAGAGGCCTTGAGTGGGGAAACCAGAACTTTCGTTCTTGTTCTCCCACTACTTTTCTGCAAAAGCGCAGATAAGACAGTTTACATCTCTGAGTGAGAGGGAGTAGGACTTGGGCTTGATGCCCCTATACTAGGTAGAACATTGGACCTAGATTCAGGAAAGCCTACATTTCAGTCCTGCCTCTGACATTCACTAGCTGTGTGACCATGGTCAAGTTGCTTCATTTCTCTCAGCTTTACTTTACTCAAACGTAAGATGGGGATAATAATTTTTTTTAATACCAAATAGAAGCAAAAAGTCTGAGAGGTCAAGAAGTGGGCCAGGTACAGAAGAAGATAGCCTCAGCTGTAAACTAACACTTGTTGAGATGCATAGCCAGGAAGAAGTAACCAGATGAACTTGGAGCCCCTACTCAGAACCATTTAAAAGTATTGGAAAACATGTCCTTTTTTTTTTAAGTTAAAAAATTGTTCAGTGGTGTCCAACTCTTTGTGATGCCATTTGGAGTTTTCTACGCAGAGATACTGAACTGGTTGCTGTTTCCTTCTCCATCTCATTTTATAGATAAGGAACTGAGGCCATGTAATGGAAATGCAAATTTAAAGATCTTCCCTGCCCCTAGCTTAAGTGCACCTGAAACTTATGGTGGGAGGCTTGTTTTTCAGGAAAGCCCACACCTTGATACTTTGTGATTGGGCAGTGGGTCAAGGAGGTTGTTACAATCTCTGAGCTAGGAGAAGACTATATAAACCCTGATGAGAGGCTTAGCTTTGGGGATCCCTTTGAGAAGTGTTGTGTGATTTGACCGGATGAGACTCTGGGAAGCCGTTGTTGAGAGCCCCCCGGCTTTGAAAACCCAGATGTTGATGCTTCCCTCTCTGGTAACTGTGATTTGGTATTGATATAATGGTTGGACAGTTTGGAAGCCTGTCTGTTTGATCTGTAAGTTCTGTAACTCTGAAGTTCGGGGTGCTGACCTTTTCCCCCTGAACTAGGTAATGTATGTTTGATTGATTAAAGTAAGCTTGTTAACCCAATTTGAGTTGTGTTCCTTTTGAAAAGCAGATCTAAGAACCTGTGTTGGCAGTCACCCTGGGGATATTGGGGTGCTTGCTGCTACAGGCCAACAGGGTTAAGTGACTTGCCCAGGGTCACACATCCACTAAGTGTCTGAGGCCAAATTTGAACTCGGGAAGATGAGTCTTCTTGACTCCAGGCCAGGCCCTCTACCCACTGTTCCACCTAGCTGCCTCAATTAAAAAGTTAATCATCTTGCAAACTGCCATTATAACTAATGAGCTAACTATTCTCTTTGATACTTTTTCTTTTTTTAACCTTCCCAGGCTCATGGTGAGGATCAAATTTTAAAACATTATATAAATGCTAGATTTTATCATCTTGGTGATTTTGGTCATCTTTGAGACCAAGGAATTACATATAATGCATCTTTCTTATATGCTCAGTACCTGCTGAGCTACATTTTTTAAATTATTAAGTGCAAAGGCATTGCAGCACACCAGAATATGCACTGAAGTTGTAATTTGATGAAAGACTTGTTGAAATCCCAGCTTTGCCACTTAAATGCTGTGTGATATTGGATTAGGTTGCTTTCCGTCTCTGAGGCAATTTTTTTTCCTCTATAAATGAAAGGATTAGGCTAGGTTATCTCTAAGGTTCTTTATAACTCTGACAATCTGTGAAATTAAAGCATTGGTTCTGAAGCCAGTAACAATTACAGGATGAAGAGGATTTAAAGTCATGAAACATTTAGATTTTTTAAGAGTAGATAAAAAAAGAAAAGAAACTGATTGGGGGAAAATCTGTGTTATAAATATATCTGATAAAAATCCGACATCTGGAATCTCTGAGGAAATGACACAAATGTGTGAGAGTAGCACCCATTTCCTTGTGCAGAAATAGTCAAAGGACATGAACAGCTTTTTTAAAGGCAAAAATACAAATTGCTTTTTAAAAAACCATCTGAAAGGATGTTAAATCTCTCTAAAACTCAGAGGAATGCAAATAGAATATGCCATTAAGGTACCACTGTTTCACACATCAAATTAGCAGAAATAGCTACAAACAATAAGAAGCAGTGTGGGTATGGGGAAAGAAACCTTAATACCTTATTGGTAACATGCTTCACAGAGGAGCAATCTGAAACTTGATAGGGGTAAATGACTCACCTAAGGTCACCCAGGTAGTAAATTATAAGCCCTTTAGAAAGTGATCCAGCATAAAACTGATCCTACCCCTTAATCCTGGAATCTATTTTTTGGCACTATATTTTAATGATGTCATTAAACAGGGTGGGGGAACTGACTTCCCAATAAACGTATATTCAGATTTGCTTTGTTTCAAATAAAAAATCATATCAAAAAACCTGCATGTCTAACAACTATGAAATGCCAAAATATATTGTATTATTTTAGTACAATAGAGAATTATCATGCCATAAGAAATTATAAATTATAATAAATATAAAGAGATACAGAAAGAAGATGAAAACCAAGGATAGCAGAACTAGAAAATGATATGTATCTTTTGTTACCAGCACACTAAGTAAACAAAAGGACACCAATAGGCCACATTTTATAGGTTATATTTAAAGAACACTCCATGGATACAAAACTTTCCATACATGATCATAGCTGGTGAGGTGGGTGATGCAAGTAGTCATCCTCATCTCACAGACAAGAAAACTGAGGCTCAAAGAAGTTCAACACCCCGCCCAAGGTTACACAGGTAAAAATGGCAGAGCAGTTAGAACCCTCCTTCTACTGTTTAATAGCTGTGTGACCTTTAGCAAATCACACCCTCTCTGGGCCTTGTTTTACCCTCATCTGTAAAAACAAGAACTTGGATTTAAAAAAACAAACTTCTTGCTTTAAATCCTATAAAGACAGGGATGGAAAAGTGGTTGAACATACATAGAAAAAAATAAAGTGCTATTGTTATAATTTTGTTAAAGTTTAAAATCTCTTTTTCTTTTTATCAAAATGTGGATTACTTTATTCTTAGAAGTTTGTCTGGGATTCAATTCCATACTTTTTTAAAAGACTGGATAAGACAGGGAGGGTGAGGAAAGAGTTCCTTTTTTCTAAAATGAACTTCCCTTATTTTTCTAAAACAAACAGAAAAGCAAAAGCTTGAGACATGAGGTGTAGTCTTGGAGAAGGACAAACAAGGACAGAAGGCCACAAAAGGCCAGTGAAGCAGAGCTCCAGGGAATACTAAGCCTGTATTTCTAAAGCTCTTTCACACAAGCTCTATTTAGGCCATGCTGTAGACCATGTGGGGAAAGGCTCCACCTTTGGGAATTTGGACTTTGGTGAATGAACTCATTCAGTGTGATGTCTGCTTCTCTGGCCACTGCAGGACAGTGTCATGGTGGCATCTGTAGGTCATGAGTGTGACACAGGAAAAGAGCCTTTCAGGCATTATCTCCATTTGACTTTTAGGGCCAGTTTCATATCCCAAGACCCAGGCTTCAGGAGTGATTTTGAAAGGTTGACTGTCAAAAACAGAGAGAACCTGCAAAAAAGATTGGGGGAGAGGAGAAAGGAAGGGGAAGGGGGAAAGGAGGGGAGGGAAGGGAAGAAAGAAAGAGAGAGAGAGAAGGGGGAGGGGAAAAGGAAAGGGAAAAGGAGGAGAGGAGGAGAAAGAGAAAGGAGAGGAGAAAGGGAGAGGAGAGAAAACAAGAGAAAAAAGAAAGGAAGGAAAATGGAAATGGAAAGGAAAGAATATGCATGCATATATACATACACATATATAAAGGTGCATGTATATATCTATCCCTATGTAGATAGATATATACATATTTATACCTATATATCTATATAGATAGAGATATAAACATAGATCTAGATACACACATACACCAATGATATACCAAGTTTTTCTCCTGGGGAAAAGCAACACAGACTACTCCTTTTCATTCATTCCTCAGTTCACTCAAAGTGATCTTCCTGTTTTTCTTCACATACATCATTCTATCTCCTGCTTCTAGCTTTTTGCACAGTCTGTCCACCATCCATAAAACACGATTCTTCCTTACCTTTGCCTCTAAGAATTTCTAGTTTCCTTCCACACTGAGTTCAAAGCTCCCTCTTACTAGAGAATTTTCCAGACGCCCCCAGTTGCTAGTCCTTCCTCCCATTAATCATCTTGTATTCATATTTTTATATATACATAGATGTATAAATGTCTCCCCCAATAAAATGTCATTCTATTTATTGGGGGCAGAGAACAGTTTATCTTCATCTTTGTACTCCCCCCCACACCAGTGACGATACAAATAGCAGGAGCTTAATGAATGCCTACTGATGGGTTACCTATTAAAATCCATGATTACTGTTTAAATTTCATCCTTAAGTGAAATTGGAGAGTTGAATCTAGGAGGAAAAGAGAAAGCACTAGATATTTAAATGTTCCCTATCTCGTGATAGCAACTCCCACCATTCATTCTGTCTTGCCTCAACAGCCACAAAACTGGTTTTGATCAAATATATGTCTAGTCAGTGAAACAATCTGCTCATGAATAAACAATGGCTGGAGGTTTGCACTGTCAGAGAGCTAGTAGTCTTCGGATACAAGTGAAATAAATGAGATTCTTGTAGTCCCATAACTCCTCTGGTACCCATAGCTTTCTCTCTAACCTTCAGATCAACAGAAAGGAGTAAGAGTCTCAGCTCTAGGTGTGTATTTGTCTTGAGTTAGGAGTAACATAGCTGATCTTTGGGGTCCTTCCCTAACCTTCTCCCCGGTCCAGTTTTTACCAGTCATATCTACAACCAACATGCCAACATGGATGTCCCCCACATGCTCTCATCTTTTCCCTTCAGGTACCAGTTCTATGCCACATTCCCTCACAGTTTGATAGATAGCTTAGATAGATAAATCTACAGATGTTTCGTATATATATGGATATATATATGGATATATTATATATAGATATTTAATCTGTAGCTACATCATATCTAGGGCAGCTAGGTGGCACAGTGCATAGAGCTCCAGGCCTGCAGTCAGGATAATTCATCTTCCTGAGTTCAAATTTGGTCTCAGACACTTCCTAGCTGTGTGACCCTGGGCAAGTCACTTAACCCTGGTTGCCTCACTTTCCTCATCTGTAAAATGAGATGGAGAAGGAAATGGCAAACCACTCCAGTATCTTTGCCAAGAAAGCCCCCAATGGGGTCATGAAGTACTGGACACAACTGAAAAATGGCTAAATAACAAAAATATTATATCTATATGTCTACAGACATAGATATATAGATATATTACATTCATATGTCTGTAGATGTAGATATATAGTCTTAGAACACTGAAAAGCCTTTAAGGCCTTAAGGCAGTGGTTCTCAGTGGTCTCAGGTTAAAGCTATTTATTTTTATAATAATACTAAGACTTTTGATTTCTGGTATGGCAAATATCAATCAATATAGTAATACACATAAACAAAAGTTCATTGGAAGGTCCTCAATAATTTTTAAGTCTGTTAAAGGATCCTAAGAACAAAAAAGTTTTAGAACTGCTCCTTTAAGGAATGAATATCTAATGGGAGAATTTAAACACTTTTGGTCAATAGCTGAGGAGACACTGTGGGGTAGTGGCATTAATACTAATAGCAATAGTTATATAATGCTTTAAGGTTTGAAAAACATTTTTTGTGTTCCTTATTTTATCCTTACCCTGGCAGGTAGGTGCTATTATTATCTTCATTCTATAGATGTTTCCTCAACTGGGTTTCCTAAACTGAGACTGAGAGAGGTTAAGGGACTTGCTCAGGGTCACGCAGAAATAACAAGTATTTAAGGCAGAATTTGAACTCAGTTCCTCTAAAGTGCAAGTCCAGTATTTTATCTGCTATATCACATGCCACCAAACTGGGATAAAATTCTGTCTCTGAAATTTGCTGGCTGTGTGACCTCAGGCATGTCAAGTCAATGCAGCAAGCATTTACTAAGTGCCTACTATGCATCAGATACTGTGTTAAATGCTAGTGTCCTGTGTTAAGGCTTTGTTCACCTAACCCCATTCCTTTTCCCTCCACTCCTTAATTTATGAATTTATAAAATAAGAAGATTGGACTAGAGAGTATCTCCATAATCCCTTCCTGCTAATATTTCATTATTTGGGGAGATGTTTGGGATAAGAGGATATTTTCCCCCCATTTCCAGATCCCTGAAATCATAGGTAACCATCTAAATCAGTTCCTCCACTGACTTACAAGTCTGGTCCTGGGGTGAGAATAGTCAGGTTGGAGATTGGTCCTGGCAAATGAAGAAAGACACATTTTTAAATTCTTGAGTACAGGCATAGGGATTGTAGAGCCTCATTGTATCATGACTAGTACCAGAAAGTCAGATTTTTGCTGGGCTGAAGATTTTTTTATAAACCACCAGACCTAGAGAATTCATTTTCCCTAAAATGTTCCAATAGGGCCAACAGGCCCAGCACACCACATGTTGCAAACTGGAAAGTACTCCTTGAAAGCTTTTCAGGAATTCCACTTATGTGTTCGTAGGCTGAATTTGTGATTTTCGGCAGAGGGTAGGATATTTAACTCGGGGAAATCAAGCACACATATTTCAGATGCCAATAAGCAACAGCACATTTTGTGTGTGCCAAGAAGAAAGAGGGTGAGATAGCATCCAGCAAGCTAAACTGATATCCCACACAGAAATCCAAGGGCCTAAATTTAGATTTGAACTCAGCATCAGAACTTTAAATGCTCTGAACAGACAAAGCTCAGTTTGGGGGCTTCCACTGAGGATTCTTTTTATCTTTTGAAAGCATTTCCTTAGCAATTAATACACAAGTTAAGTGTCTACTAAGTTCCAAGGTGCTGAGCCAGCCGTGGGGAAGATTTAGAGGTTGAGTTTATGGTCCCTGCCCTCCAAGACTTTATAATCCAATGGGGGCAGATGACACCTGGCCCAGTGGGGTAGAAAGCACCCTGGATTTGTCATCAAAGAACTTGGCTTTGGATCCTGGCTCTGTTCCTTTCCTTCTTTGTTGTTGGGTAAGTCAATTCATCTCTTAATTTTCATCTTTAAAATAAAGACCACAGTTTAGATCAGGAGTATGGCCCAAGGGTTAGATCTGGCCCTTTGTCTGTCTGATCTTTTAATATACCTGGTTTTTACATCTTTAAATACAACAAAACTTTATTTAAAAATATAAAAACCGGAGGCAGGTAGGTGGTGCAGTGAATAGAGCACCTGCCCTGGAGTCAGAAGGACCTAAGTTCAAATTCGGACTCAGACCTTTGACACACTTACTAGTTGTGTGACCTTGTGTGACTTGGGTAAGTCACTTAACCCCAATTGCCTTACCTTACCCCCTCCAAAAAATATAAATATATAAAGGATCAGTTAAAAAATATACATACAAACATACACATATACATATACATACATATACAAATACACACACACATACATACATATATATATGTATGTATGTGTGTGTGTATATATATACTATTCTTTGCTCAAGGACTGTATAAACTATGGGCCTGTGAGAGACCCCTGAACTAGATTATCAATATGGTTAAGAAAAAAAAGGTTCTGTATTTGGGTGAGAGTCTGATAGCTGTTGGGATAGGTACCTAACCTAACGTACAAATTTAAGTGTTGAATGAATGAATGAACAAATGAATGAACCACATTATAGCATTTGGAGACAAAGGCCTTGGATTTGAATGCCAGTGAAGCTGCTTACTACCTGCATGACTTCAGCTAAATCACTTTCCCATCTTGGGTCTTAGTTTTCTCATCCATAAAATGAGAGAATTGGACCAATGTTCTCTAAGGACCCTTTCAGCTCTAAGCTTTATGATACTATTAATGAATGAATGAGTGAATGAATGAATGAATCTGAGCTGGCAGGAGAATTGATGGACTCCATACACTGACATATCAGCATGATACAGTGCCTGGGAATGCCAGCCACTATAATGAAAGAGTGAAACCAGTGTTACTTGGATCACAGGATCACAGAGTTCAAGGGGTCATCTCAGAGGTGTGCTAGCCCAACTTCATTCTAGAGATAAAGAAATGAAGGCCAGAGATTTTAAGTGATTTGCCCAAGGTCATATAGTTTGTAAGGGACAAAGATAGGATTTGAACTCAGGACCTGTGAATCCAAGTTCAATGAGCATAACTGTGACTTCTTTATCTAGTAAGGATTCCCTAGTTTTGAATTCCTTATCTGCAACTAGTTTCTCCATTTTTCTCAGTCCTTTGGAACTCAATACTCTGCAGATAGACTTACACCAGCTTGGCCTAGATTTTTAGGTTACACATGCTTTCCTCCTCAACTCAGGTCCTACTTCTTCAACTCCAAGTGGAAGTTATCCTTCTCTCCTCACCCCCATAACCACCCTTGAGGAAGGTTTTGTCTCTGCCTGGGTCAGAACATGACAGAATTAATAAATAAATAGCTCACAATATCTTAGATTTAGATCTAAAAGGAAACTTGGAAACCATTGAGTTCAACCTCTTCATTCTACAGATGAGGAAACTGAGACCCAAAGAGATTGTGTCTTGACTGAGGTCATAAAGCAAATAATAATCTGAGTAAGACTTTAAACTCCGGGCTTCCTGATTCTAAATTCAATTTCTTATCTACTATTCCACACTCCCTCAGTCTCATCAACATAGGAGTGCTATTTGAATTGGGTATTTTTTTCCCACCAGATCAAGTATAATTTCCAAAACAAAACCTTTATAGATCCTTACAGCTCCTCAGTTCCCAGAATGCTCAATATTTTAAGTTTTAATCCTAACTATTTAATAAATATGGTTGTTGGAAATTTCTTTTAGTATAGGGGAACTACATGGGAAAAATACTGAAAAGCTAAGGGCTCTGTGAACTAAGAAAGTCTGGGAACCTCTGACCAGATTCTAGTGCCTCTGTTGAATAATGAATCCTATGAACTGGTTCTATGTATTTGAATTCACACCATTCAAAGTTATATTTATGTAAAATGTAATCATTGGTTCCAATGGAACTGATTAAAATTGGTTTCCAGTGTAAATTAAGCTCTGATGCCTATGTAATGGGAACTGGTCATTGAGAACCCTGTCTTTATAATCACCTACAATGTGCTATGCCTGATATAATCCCCCATGCAGACTTCAGAGCATGTCCAGATATCCTATGACTATTTTCTGTCCACTGACCATGTGTCAAAAAGATGCAATTTGATTGAAAGCTGAACCAGAACAGAATGCGCATACAAAAGACATTAATCAAGCAAGTCAGTCACTTTCCCTGGCTGTGTTCTGGAAAGGAGGATGAAATCTTATAAGCCCCAGGTGGGGAGAGAGATTGAGGCCCTTCTCTCTACCCAGGCTATGGGTCATGGACTCAGGACTCGGATACTGCTCCTGCCTCCATCATGCCTACTCTTTCTTACCCTCAAGTGAAGGAGTACTTGGGGATGACTATGGCTTTTGAGCCTTGAAAAGTTATAACAATGAGCCATCAAGAGGTCCAAGAACTGGAATCCATATCAGAATTTTTTGTAGCCAGGTCTAGTGAGGAGTGATACAGCTCATTAGTGAATTGAACCCAGCACCTGAGATTCATCTTCTAGAGTGTATTTGTCCATTGTCCATTGACCGTGCTACATTCAGAATGGACTTGGTGTAGAGTGAATGATCTATAGCAATTGTTTTAATTTTGAGCTCACTGTCCTTAGGACCAAGATTATATAGGAGAGGGTCTACCCCAGTTGGAAAAAATACTTTGTAACCTCTGTCTTGCTTTATCTTTTCATTAAATATCCCGTTTTGTAAAAAAAAAAAAAGGTTAATTAATTTTAAACAGGTTAAATGATACTGGGGTACTAATTATTGCTAATTAATATGCTAATTAATACACAAGAATGGGGGTTCAAAGCAGTGACAGAGAAAAATCCCTTAAATTTGCCCCTAGGACCCCTGCTGGGGGAGATATAGTAAGCCCTCTAGGGACCTAACTTGCCAAAGAGAGTGGGATTTGGGATAAGGAAAAATTGTAAGAATGAAAATTTACATGGGTTATGCCTCAGATAGGTGTGGAAGCACCCCGGGTCCTTGACAGTTATAACATCAGTTCAGGCAGCTCCTACCAGTAGTCCAGGAGTTAACAATGGACTATGAGTTTATTGTACAAGGATCAGCCTAACTAAATATAGAGAGGCTCATCACCAGAGGATCGCCCATTGAGTAATAATTTGTTTTGGAACACAGTCCTCATGAAATCATCATTAAGGTGTGGAAAGGTTGTGGTTTGTGTTAGTGGAGGGATGACCCACCTTGATGAGATCATAGATGTTTGGAAGTATTGAAGGGGTACAATTCTGAATGCCTAATGGGATTTGACCCCTCTCTAGGGCCTGGTGAGGAAGTAGATAAATGTGAAGTCAGTGTTAATAAAAGAATCAGAAGACCTGCTCCACTCCATCTCTGCCACTAATCAGTTGTGTGATCTTGGTTACTTCTCTTTTCTGCATCTGTTTCTCCATCTATAAAGACATTCCTTCCTTCTTAGGGCTGTTAGAAGCATAAAATGCAGGAGTGGATATAAAATGACTTTTTAAACCTTCAAATGTTTTGTAAATGTAAATTATCAGGGAGGCAGAGCCAAGATGGCAGATTAGAGGCAACCCAGTTGAACTCTCTCAACATTTTCTTCCAAACAACTTTAAAATAACATTTCAAATCAAATTTTGGAGTAACAGAATCAACAAGAGGTCAGTGGGAGACATTTTTCTCACCTAAGAAAATTTAGGAGACTGGAAGAAGTCTGTAATACTGGGGTGAAAGCCTGGCTGGAGCCTGTAATGGTACATGTAATGATAGCAACAGTGACTGTAGTAGCAGCAGCCACAACAGTTTCAACAACTCTCAGCCCAAAGATAGTAAGGGGCTTGGACAAATGATCAAAAAGAGATCCATGAAACCCTTTGCTGGCACCAGGTATAGGGCACTGATTGGCAACTGTATTGCCCACATGCAGTTCTAGGTCACAATTCCAGGCCAGAGAGGAGCACTGGTGACTGGTGACAAGGGAGCAGGTTCAAGGTAAAGAGAATGCTAGTACTTGTAGTTGTAGGGCACAATAGGCCCTTCTTGGGTAAGGATCAGACTGAAGATCAGGAGGGCAGCAACTATCCCTCTCCCAGAATCACACCACCTTGGAAGCACCAAAAATTTGCAGACCTCCAGAATTACCTCTGACAATAATAGCATGAAAAAACCTGAAGCTTGAGAAAGTGCCTCCCTACCCCCAAGTAAGCAGAGCCCAATTTTAACACATAGTTGAAAGTTAAGAAACAGGGGGGCGGAGCCAAGATGGTGGAGTAGAAACAGCACTTCCAAGGTGCTCTGCCCCCAGATTACCTCCAACCATGTAAAAGGGGACTCTGAACAAATTCTGGAGCCCCAGCACCCACAGAACGTCACAGAGAAGCTAACCTCCTGCTGAGGACAGCCCAGCAGCCCTGCAGGGAGCGGCCAGCGCAGCGCTCTGAGAGCAGGCAGCACAGTGCGCTGAGAGCTGAGCCCAGGCCCACATGAGCTGCGGTTTTAGCCCTAGGGGGGCTGGGCCAGCAGCCAGCTGCAGGGACCCCAGAACACCAGTAGCTGTGTCGATTCCAGAATTATCAGCACAGATATGCCTAGGACAAAGTGAGAGGTTAGTGCCCTATGGACTTTGGGACCAGTATTTGGGGAACACATCGGCTTCCTCCCCTGGGGGCAAAAAGCTGCTGAAGAAACATGGCACAGAAGCCATTTTGCAGTGTCAGTGGCGGCTCTAGCTCCTGGTCTGCTAACTGTAGGGAGATCCAGAAATCAGTCTGGGGGTTAATCACTCTCGCTTTAAACTGCCTGGATCTGGATTGTGGTCTGGGGGGGAGGTTTGGGGTGGGTATCCAGCTTGCCAGAGCGTGTGGAGGCTTTACAGAGGCCACCCAACCTGCGGAAGCTGTGAAGACCCCACGTTTGGGCGGAAGCTCTCCTGTATGGTGGCAGAGTCCTACTGTGGCAACAAGCCCAAAGATCAAGTAATTAAGTGGCGACATGCCTAGGCAAAAGAAACAAAATAAACAGAAAAATTCAACATTGGACCCCTATTTTAGGGGCAAAGAGGATCAAAGCATGGAGGAGGACTGTGAGGTCAGAACTCCTGCACCAAAAGCCCCAAATGAAAATACAAGCTGGCTACAGGCCATAGAGGACCTTAAGAAGCAGATAAGAGAAGTGGGGGAAAATTTGGGAAGAGAAATGAAAAAGATGCAAGAACAGTATGAAATGACAGTCAACAGCCTGACTGAGGAAAATAACACCTTAAAAAATAGACTAACTCAAATGGCAAAAGAGGCTCAGAAAGGCAATGAGGAGAAGAATGCCTTAAAAATCCAAATTTGCCAGATGGAAAAAGAATCTCAAAAGCTCACTGAGGAGATTCATTCCTTCAGAGTTAGACTGGAGCAAATGGAAGCTAGTGACTTTATGAGAAATCAAGATGCTGTCAAACAGATCCAAACAAATGAAAGAATAGAACGCAATGTGAAATATCTCATGGGACAAACCACTAACCTGGAAAATAGATCCAGGAGAGATAATTTAAAAATTATTGGACTACCTGAAAGCCATGATCAAAGAAAGAATCTAGAAATCATCATTAAAGAAATTCTCAAGGAAAATTGCCCTGATATTTTAGACCCAGAGGGGGAAATAGAGGTTGAAAGAATCCACTGATAACCTCCTGAAAAGGATCCCAAAAAGAAAACTCCTAGGAATATTATAGCCAGGCTCCAGAACTCCCAGATCAAGGAGAAAATACTACAAGCAGCCAGGAAGAAACAATTTCAATATTGTGGAAACACAATCAGAATAGCCCAGGACCTGGCAGCTTCTACACTGAGGGATCGAAGGGCATGGAATATGATATTCCAGAGGGCAAAAGAGCTGGGATTGAAGCCAAGGGTCACCTACCCAGCAAAACTGAGTATCTTGTTTCAGGGGAAAATATGGTCATTCAGTGGAATAGAGGACTTTCAAGCATTCTTGAGGAAAAAACCAAAGTTGAATAGAAAATTTGACATTCAGACACAAGAAGCAAGAGATGCTTGAGAAGGTAATCAAGGAAAAGAAATCAAAAGGAACTTATCAAAGTTGAACTATTTACATTCCTACATGGAAAAACAATATCTGTGTCTGATGAAACCTTTCTCATTATGAAAATAATTGAAGAAGGGTATATGGGCATATGTTTACAGGTATACATGGATAGAGGGCACAGCTTGAATTTGATGGGAAGGGATGATACTTAAGGGGTGAAGTTAAGAGGTGAGAGAGGAAAGTGGCAAGAGGATATGGGGAGAGACAGGGTAAGGCAAACTATCTCATGTAGAAGAGGCAAGGGGAAGTAGTTGCAGGGGAGGGGAAGAACAGGAAGGCAAAAAGCCAAAACCATATTCTCATTGAAGTTGGCTCAAGGAGAGAATCACATACATACTAAATGGGATATCTCACCCTGCAGGAAAGTAGGGGTAAGGGGGATGAGAAGGGGAATGATGGAGGAGAGGGCATTCTGGGGGGAGGGGAGGTTGGAACTACCCCTTATCGAAGAGGGTCAGGATCAAAGTAGGGAATGGACCAGGTGGGGAGTGGGATGGGGGGAGGGAAATATCAGCAGTCTTTTACAATATATCTACTATGGTAATGTTTTGCATAGCTATACATGTACAACACATACTGAATTGCTTATCTTCTTAGAGGGAGTGGGTGACAAAGGAGGAAGGGAATGGATCTGAAAATTGAAGCTTTAAAATTCAATGTTTCATAAGATGTCTAGGCATTGGGGCTCAGAGATTCACCTTGCCCTAATGGCAAAGTCGAAGGGGATATGGGAGAAGATATGGGAGAGAGCACATTGGATGAGGGGATATTTAGTGGGACTGCTATTCTGGGGTGGTGGGTAGGGAAAAAATGGGGGAAAATTGTAACTCAAAATCTGGTGGAAATGAATGATGTAAACCAGAAATTAATAAAGCATTTGTAAAAAAAAAAAAAAAGAAAGTTAAGAAACAGGTCAGAAAAATGAGCAAATAACAATAAAAAGTATCTGACCAATATAAAGCAACGATGGTGGCAGGGAACACCAAGTCACAAACTCAGATGACAACAACTTGAAAATAGCTACAAGCAAAGCCTAGAGAAAAATACAATTAGACATAAGCCCTACAAGGATTCCTGGAAGAGTTAAAGAAAGAGATAAGAGCGGTAAAGGGAAAATTGGGAAAAAGAAATGAGAGTGAAGCAAGAAAATTATAAAAAGATAATGGCAAAAATAACTTGGCAAAAGAGGCACCAAAAATATTGAAGAAATAACACCTTAAAGACAGAATTGGCTTAATGGTAAAAGAGACATAAAAATTCATTGAAGAAAAGAACTTCTTAAAATGTAAATTGCCGGTAATAGTATTAAAGTGGTGATGTTGATGGTGGTCATGGTGGTGGTGGTGGTATAAATGAATGAATGAATGAATGAATGAATGAATGAATGAAGAGAGCATTAATTTAGCACTTACTCTACACAATTCCTTCTACTAAGCACAGAGAATATAAATAGAAAAACGAGATAGTCCTTGCTCTCAAGTAGTTCATATTCTAATAGGAAAAGGCTACATATAGAGGAGGAGGAGGAGGAGGAAGAGAAGGAGCAGGAGGAAAAGGAGAAGTCAGTTTCAGCATTGACATTTAAATCCTCCTATTCCCTTTGGATGACTCCTCACTCACCATGACTGATACCCTCATCCTCCATCATAGAATTATAAATTTAGAGCTAGAATGAATTGTAAGTCATCTAATCCAACCCCTTTATTTTACCAAAGAGGAAATTGAGGCCCAAGGATGTTAAGTGATTTTTCCATGGTTACACAAGTAGTAAGCATTAGGGCAAGCTTTGAACCCAGGTCCTCTGACTTCAGAGCCAGTCTTCTTTCCACCATATAATGGTGGTCCCAGTCTCTTTTAAGAATGCATAGTCCCTCTGAATTTCTAGTACTGAGCTGGAACCTCTAAGGGCCTTAAGTGAGGACAAGTTCTCTAGGATTTTTCTGTCTCATTCTGATTCTGAGATACATCAGGGACCTCAAAGTCTCCCAAGGGAATGAAACCATCACTCTAATACTCAGCAGCTGTCTTTTGGCCTCTTGGTGTTCAATAGCCTATAGCAAAGGCTTATGTCAGTGTCAGAAAGAAATCTAGGCAGCTGCTACTTGGTGACAGTCTGGCACTGATCTGTCCTCACCCTCTTTATTTAGAATTAATTCCCCAACCTCTGAACAAGACAAACCCCTTTCAAGTGCCTGGAATCTGGATGAGGAAGAAAGGGAGTGAAAGATGACATATAGAGGTGTACATGAAAAAAAAATTGCATGATACAATAGATAGAGTGCTATATTTAGAACCAGGAGACCTGAGTTCAGATCTTGACAATGGTATTTACTACCAATTGTCCTTTGAGCATAGCACGACCTTCAGATTTCAAGTTCCGCTATTAGTAAAATGAGTGTTTTTGGATGGTCTCTTCTAGCCCTAAATTTAGGGCTTTGTGACTTCATTCCTAGCTATGATACTGAGCTAGCTGTGGAACACTAGGCAGGTAATTCAGAATTTCCATCTGCAAAAAGAAGAAAATTCTGTTACTAACTACCTTTCAGGGCAGGAGTGAGGAAAGTACCATAGAAATCTTGATAAATTAGAAATTATTAATATGTTAAAGTTCTCATTGTTTTTGGAGTTCCGATATGAATATGTGGTGATTAAAATTGTCCATCAATAATTTCCCTACAATAAAGGAGACTGAGGAAAACTATGAGCCAGTGGCATTTTGTTAAAGGGTCCATGGTTCCCTCTAGTGAAGTAGACCTCAGATCTTCCTCATGACCTGAGATGGCCCCTTCTTTCAGGACTTTGTATTTATAGAGTTTGATACTCAAATATACAAAAAATAAAATATACAAGTATACAAAATATACAAATAATAAAATACAGAACCTCGTTGGTTGATAGACCTCGCTCTAGAGGGCCAAAAATGACATATTAGCAAGGGGGAGGGGCATAGATTGGGTGAAGCATGGGGTATCTCCACTCACTAAGTGGTTATAAGATCGTCACCTGCTCATCATGTTGAACAAGAGAGAATGGTCCAGAGGTACAAAAATAAATTGGAGGACTGTCCTTGTAATTGAGTCATTTCTTTCACACTGGGCTTGGTAGCCATGACAGGGAAAAACCTCTAGTTGGTCTCCTATGTAGCTTACAGCTCTGGATCTACAGAATTTATAATCATTGCCCCTCTAGAATCATACCAAATTGATACTGATTGTAATAAAGTAGGGGTCCTAATGAATCATTACTCTCAAATAGCTCAGGGACAAGGCCCTCTTTTACTAGGCTTTCTTAATATTTAATATTATGTGTACTATTATGAATAAAATAACTACTTTTTATTTTTTGAAAAAAAGTATTGATCTCAGTTTATTATTACTATAATTAACATTGTGCCTTATTGTTATTATCATTTTTATTTAAAATCAATCAGAGCTCCAAGAAATCCAGTGACAGCAGCAATCACTGAGAAACCTGAGGCCCGTGTCTTTTAGTAACACAATAAAACCAGCAATACATAGACCCCCTTTCAGCACAAGCTACTGTAATATAAGAGAAGAGGTAGATATCAATCAATCATCAGCATATAGGAGGTCAGCTAGTCCAATCCCTTCATTTTACAGCTGTGGAAACTCTGAACTGAATCTCTACCATTCCAGGGAATATCATGTCACTCATTTGCCCAATGACCCCAAATACCTTTCCCTCTGGTCACTCCCTTTCATGATTAGAATGTAAGCTCCTTGAGGACAAGGACTGTCTTGTTTGCTTATATATGTATCCTCTGAATTTAGCACCATGCTTTATAAATGCTTTTTGATTCAGTCAATCATTTAAATATCAGAAGTGGGATTTAAACTCAAGTTTTCTGACTCTACAGCCAGGGCTTTTTTTGTTTTTTGTCTTTTTTTCCCCTACCCACTGTCACAATACAAAATGGCATTCAGGCAGCCACTTCCCAGTATATAAACTGAAGAGTTCCAAGCTGAAAAGGGTGAAGATTTGGCTCTCTCTGGTAATGATTTACAGCAAGTAAAAAGACAGCAAGGAAGATAGAAAGAGACAAATGAAGCAGAGAGTCTGAGAGAGGAGGGAAATGAGAGGAAGGAAGATGGGGAGCTTCCTATTTAACAGGAGCCAACACACTCAACTGCCCACAGGGATGGCTAGAGAAAGACAAATCAGATGAAAACCCCTTTATGTAGACATACTATTTATCTTGGAAAGATTTAATTCTCCTTTTCCTTTCTTCCCTGAGTTCCCCCCCAGTGGCTTAGAAAAACAAAGCTGGCTATTAGGTTGCAATGTAACTATTGGCCCAAGTTTATGCTTTATTCCACCACAGATTCCCCTTAGAAAATTCCAGAGTCGGACATCCATTGAGGAGACAAAGACCAGTCTCCCAGTAAGGAGCATAGAGGTAGTGTCCCAAGATGGGCAGGGTCAATAGCAAATGTTTTGAGAGGACAGAAGGCCTCCCTGAGGCCAAAGGCCGCTGTCAGCTCTGGGCTCTTCCCTCTTATCATTTCTCCCCTAGTCCCCTTTGCCAACTACAATTTTAGTTTTTAGTCCTGGCTCTGCCACTAGCTTCGTGTGCTTGATCCAAACACTTTTTCTTTCTGGTCCTCAATTTACTCTTCTGTAAAATGAGGGCATTGGACTATGAGATTCCTAAAGTCCCTCCCATTCCTAGTATTGGATGTCAGAATTATATTAGTTTGGGGGGCAGTATATGCAGATTGGAAGCTCATAGTAGTGAAAGACATTTACACAATCCTTTGTGCATTTAATCCTCTTGTTATCATGAGTTGTATAACAAAGGAATTATTACCCCATTTTACAGATGAGGAAATAGACTTTGAGAGTAAGGTGAAATGTTCCTTTTTTCCACACCTAAGAAAAGTAAGATGTAAAACCTTTTGGTTTCTAGTACCACATTCTTTCCACTCTCCAATTGCTTAGGATAAAATGCATGTTGATTTGTAGCAATAAGGTCCAAACTCTCCTTGTTTCTAGTTCGAATGAGTGTGGCTAAATCTCTGTCTAGACTTGTATAAGCTCATGCTGATTGAATATGATATTGAGAGAGACATAATGGCACAATAGAAAGAATGTTGGACTTGGAATCAGAAGACCAGGGTTTGAACTTTGGCTCCCATGTGATCTCAAAGTGCCATAGAAATATGGGTAGTTATTTTTGGGACTCCTGACTAGTTGCATTGGCCTAATTGCAGCTCACCTTTATGGGGTGCTTTGAGGCAGGCAAAGCACTTTCCTAATTTTATAAATGGGGAAACTGAGGCTCAGAGAAATTAATGGCTTGTCCGTAGTTACACAACTAAAAAGTTCCTGATGAGAGATTTGAACCCCCGGCTGCTCTGAGCTTTTATAACTATGCTAGGTTACCATGTTGAGAGGGTGTTTATAAGAAGAAAGCCAGTTCAAGTGACAGGGTCACAGGGTAATAGATACCTTTTAAACAATTCTACAGGCAGGGCAACATTCTATATCTAGTGCATAGAAAGTGCCAGATAGGCAGGAAATTGTAGCCAAACTGGCTAAACTCAGCACTGCACAAATGCTTGAATGATGATGGGAAAACTTGTTCAAAAATGATAATCAGGCCAGGTCACCAAGGAGGAACACAGAGAAATAGCACAACTGTGTAGGGACACAAAATGGAAAAGGAAAATGAGAGAAGAGGGGCAGCCTTGCGAGAAATAATTGACATCAGGAACATGTGCTTCATCTGTAGCAGGCAAAAAGAGGAAGCCAAAAAAAATGTCACTGTGCTGATACACAAGGTCTGAAAACAAAAGGCAAAGGCTTTCTAAAACCCTCCATTCTCATCCCCAAACATAATGCCTTTTGTAAGAATAACACCTAAATTTGTGAGGTATTCTATATTTGTGTATCTCCTCAAATCCCACCTCTCCCATGAAGCCTTCGAGTATATACATTTTCTCACCCTCTACTCAGAAATGCTTAGGATCATGGGATCTTAGAACTGGAAGTCCCCTTTGGTCATTTAGCCCTCCTTACCCTTAATTTTTTCTAGATGAGTAAACTGAAACCCAGAGAGGGGGAGTGGTCAAGGTCCATGTGTCCCAGGTCATGAAAGAAAAAGAATAGACCTGGAATGCAAACATAAAACTTCTGACTCTGAATCAGTGCTGTTTTCATCATAACACTGATGTAATGGGCCATAAATGCTCGTAAACATGATATTCATCTGTGTACTGGATGAACAATTCTATTCTTCTACTAGTGTATACCCCATGTGTAGATCTGTGCTGGACTGTGTTAGCCTCAGATCAACAGCATCATCATAATAGTTAAAGCTTTGCAAAACATTTTCTATATGTTATCTCATCTGATCCTCAAAACAACCCTAGGAAGTAGATATTATCATCCCCTTTATTTGCAGATGAGAAAATTAATGGATAAATAGGTCAAGTGTTTTGTCCAGGGCTCAGAAATAAGTGTGAGGCAAGATTTGAATTCAATTCCAAATCAGGTGGCATGTGATTTGGGTTTGGGCACAACACTCTAACTCTGTGGTCTCTAGCCACACTGGCCTACTTGCTATTCTTTGCTTGACCCTCTATTTAGGGGAAGTAAGGGCTATTACTATCCCCATTTCACAGATAAGGAAACTGAAGGGTGCCCATAACACACATGTGCCCAGAACACAATCTTCCTGACTCCAAATCCAGCATGCTATCCAAATACTTCCATTATCTCAAGGCCTAGATTTGATTGTTACTCCTCTACTCAATCACTTTCAGTGGCTCCCCACTCTCTACTGAATAATATATAAAAACTTGATCCTACTATTCAAGGCCCTCCACAATATGGCTTTGAACTAGCCTGTCTTGTAAGATAAAGATAGGTTGATCTCATAGTACTCACTTTCACATAGTCTACATAGTCTAGTCATATTGAACTATTCTGTGCCCCATTCTGTTCCTGTCTTCTCCTATCCCATATGATCCTCCTGTCTTGCAAGGACTTCCCAATCTCACTTCCACTTGTTGAATGGTCTCCCTTCCTTTTAGAGGCCTAGTTCAAGTACCATCTTCCATAAGACTTTCTTTCATCATTTCCTAATAACCCATGGTAAAAGTAATTTCATCCTCCTCAAAATCCTCCCAGAACTTCACCTACTCCTTTCTTTTGCCTTTATGTTAAGACACAACAAGTTCTAGCAGATTGAGGTTGTACCTGGAGTCAGGAAAATGGGAATTCAGATCCTGCCTCTGCCCATTCAATAGTTGTATATTGGCAAATAGTTAATTATTTGAATTTCAATTTTTTGTCATCTGCAAAATAAGAATCATAAGTTATCAGTCACAGGATAGCTCTAAGGGAGCTATTAGATAATGGAAGTATTTTGATAGCATGCTGGACTTGGAGTCAGGAAGATTTGTATTCAAATCCCACCTCAGACACTTACTAGCTGTGTCTTCCTGGGCACCCTTAAGTTTCCTTATCTGTGAAATGGGGATAGTAACAGCCCTTACTTCCCCTAAATAGAGGGTTAAGCAAAGAATAGCAAGTAGGCCAGTATGGCTAGAGATCACAGAGTTGGAGTGTTGTGCCCAAACCCAAATCACATGCCACCTGATTTGGAGCCCACCATTAAGCCCCTTTATATTTGTCTTTGTCTCTATCCTACACCCTGTAAAAGCTTGAAACAGCTTAAGGCATAGTCTTAGGTATTGCCCAAGGCTTAGTCCCCTAACCCCCTACTTCCTGAATTAGCATTCTGTATATTATCACTATGTACAAGGGTCAGTCCTGGGGTTATAGTACAAGTTTATCTAAAGTTTATCTTAATAAGAGACCACTCTGTACTCAGAATATGACCCTAGCCCGTCCCCATTACCCAATGACCCTCTTCCCTGTTCTAAGAGGGACCCCCTTATTCCAGGAAAGTTGCATCCTTGTTTCCTTGTGTCATTAGCCCTGAGCTATAGATCTAACCAATGTCAATTCTTGGCTTCTGTATGTCATTGCTTAGGCTAGCTCCCCTCCTTAACAGTGGTTTTAGCCTTTATAAGCACCAATTCGGGGATGCCTGATTTGAGTTTATACTCCAGGCAGTTGTGTGCTTAATCAATAAATCCACACCTAAATTTACCTTAAACCCAGGCCTCAGCTCTCTCTCTTATTCTCTGTACAACAAAAGGACTGAATGAGAGAATACTTGTAAACTGCTTTACAAACCTCTAAGTGCTATATAAATATTATTTGCTATTATCATCTCTGTCTTTTAAGTCATGTTTTTATGTACGTATTTTCCTCCCTTATGTTATAAATTCTTGTCAATCTTTGTAGCCCCAACATTAAGCACAGGGTCTTAGATACCATAGATATTTAACAAGTGTTTGTTGTAAGAAATTCAAAAGGGGTGACTAGCTGGTACAGTGAATAGAGCACCAGGCCTGGAGTCAAGAGGACCTGAGTTCAAATCCAGCCTCAGACACTTAATATTTGCTAGCTCTGTGACCTTGGGCAAGTCACTTATCCCCAATTACCCTGCCTTCCCCCCTACAAAAAAAAAGAAAGAAAAGAAATTTAATAGAATCCATTTACTCTTGACTTAATATACTATAAATAGTATCAGCTTTTAGCACAGTACCTGACACATAATAGGGCCTTAATAGAAGACTGATTGCACAGTGCTGATCTGAATGTAGACTACAATTTCCAACCACATCTCTTTTGTACAAAATCTGAGAGTGCCCTATAAGCAGTATGCTTTCTCGTTGTATACCTAGACTACTTTCTGAATTCACAGAGATTTCATTTTAGGGCCATGACCTATATTCAGGGGTATTCTACCTTTGGCTAATATGGCACTTTACAAAGCATTTTCACATCCATGGTCTCTTGGTGAAGCATATTTGTGTGGAGTTATCTTCAGTGCTTTTGTTTCATCCTCAAGCACCACCAAGTTTTTGTTATTGTTGTCCTTGAATAATGGAAGGAAGGAAGTCAGTATGGAATAGTAGAAAGAATCTTAAACTGAGAGGCAGAAGGAAGACTTGAATCCTGCTTCTGCTGCTAACAAACAGGGTAACTTTGGGACAAATCATCTCATATTTTTGAACCTCCATTTCCTCATCAATAAAATCAGAATAGATGTTAACACACTACATTCATGGGTTGTTGTGAGAAAGGCAGCTTATAGACCTATAGCTGTGATAGAATATAAACTCCCTGAAGGCAAGAACAGATTCCTTTTTGTCATTATAGCTCCAGAATCTAAGCAGATTAAGGCAGACAGAAGTTAAATGATTTGCTCAGGGTCACACAGTTAGTAAATATTCGATGCTCAATTCTGACTCCAGGCCCAGAATTCTATTTAGTAAATGCTTATCGATTGATTGATGTGTTATTATTATTTTACTTTCTTATATTAATACTCTTATCTTGGCATTCAGGTGGTCCTGGGTTCCCAAAATAGCCAATAAGGGACAAGCACTGGCAGATCCTACTAATCAACCAGCCAATCAACAAATATTTACTAGTGCCAACTATATACCAGGCACTGTGCTTACCTCTAGGGATAAAAAGACCTGCCCTAGAGGAGCTTAATTTCTAACAGGGGAGATAAAATGTACATATATGAGTATGTATGAGATATAAACATCTTTCTATGCCTGAATAGCACGTAGACTTGAGAGGTAGGCAATGAGTATGTGTGGGAGGACAGGATGGTGCAAAGGAAGACATACTTCATGAAAATGGTGATGTTTGAACCAGGCTTTGAAGGAAAATAGAGATTTGATTCCAAGAGGTAGAGGTGAGAAAGGAGAACACTCTAGGCCTGGGGGAAAGCCCAGAGACCTGAGATCAAAGGTCAAGCAAAGAATAGCAAGCAGGTCAGTATGCTAGACCTTACAGTATGGGAAAGGAAGGAAAGTGTATGGGAAAAGATTGGAAAGATAGGAAGAGGCCATATTGTGAAGGCCTTTAAGGGGCAAAAAAGAGGAGCTTATGTTTGATCCCAGAGGAAAAAGGGAGAAATCACAGTTTACTGAGCTGAGGGGGAGGTGACTCAATTATACCTAAGCTTTAAAAAAATCAGTTTGGAGGCTGTGTGGGAAATAGATTGGAGAGACACTTGAGGCTGGGAGCCCAATTAGGATGCTATTACAACAATGCAAGAAAGGAGTGATGGGAGACTGAACTAAGAAGGTGGCTTGTGAGTGGGGAGGAAATATGTGTTTGTGTGTATACACACACATATACATATATATCCATACACACATACATAAGATAGCAAGATTTAGCAATTGATTGTATGTGTGAGGTAAGAATGAGGAATTGAGGCAGTTTCCTCACATATAAAATGAGTGGAGTTGGCCTTTATAATCTTATAGTTCTAGGAATACATTTTCTCATATTCTATTTTTCAAGTTATTAAATCATTCATACCCTTTGACAGAGTAATCCCGCCAATGGGCCTGTACCACAGGGAGGTCAATGACAAAGAGAAAAGATTCATACATACCAAAATACTCCTAGCTGTACTACTTAGAATATCAAAAAGCTGAGGGAAGGGAATAAACATTTTTATAGCACATACTATGTAATAGGCCCTGTGCTAAGCACTTTTACAAATATTATCTCATTTGAGACCCACTGAGACAAACCTGTGAGGTAAAAGCTGTTGTGCTATATCCATTTTACAGTTGAGGAAGTTGAGGCAGACAGAAGTTAAATGACTTGCTCACAGTCACACAGCTAGTTTCTGAGGCCAGGTCTTCCTGACTCCAGACCTAGCCCTATGTCGCTGTGCCACCAGCTGCCTCTACAAGTAGCACACACACACACACAATGATTGGGGAATGGATGAACACATTGTGAGAGTAAATATAATGGAATATGATTGCACCAAAAGAAATAATAAAAATGAATATTCAGAGGAAACTTGGGCAGATTTGTGTGAACCTCATGCAGACTGAAGAAATCAGAACCAAAAGACAAAACATATAATGACTAAATACAATGTGTTGTTGTTCAGTCATGTCTGACTCCATTGAAGTTTTATTGGCAAAGATACTGGAGTGGTTTGCCATTTCCTTCTCCAGCTCATTTTACAGATGAGGAACTGAGGCAAACAGGGTGCCCGGGATTACACAGCTAGTAACTGTTTGAGGATATAGTGGAACTCAGATCTTCCTGATTCCCAACCCTGTGTTCTTTCTACTGTGCCATCTAGGTGCCAAATACTATGTAAATGAAGTCAGTTTTACAAAACAGCAAAAGGTAGGTCAAGAACAATGGTCTATGTTGGTCCCAAGTTAATAAGTCAAAATACACTGCCTTTAAGAAATAGTCAACTACCAAAAAGTGGAAAGCATCTTGTACTGTCAATCACTGTCATTCTGTGAGACAGTATAACTTAATGATTTAGTGAGAAGGTATTACAAGGGAGTTATTTGCTGGGAGGTGACCAAACAAACAAAAAGCTCTGGACCCAGGGCTTGCCCATATATGGGTAGCTATAGATACCAAATCATTTATATTTCACTATTTCAGTGACTGATTGCAGGGCCCTTCCAGCTATAGATCTGTGATAGTCCTATGATCTCAGCAATCAGGGCTCTCTTTCCACCAGAGTAAGTTCCAAGTTTTCTTCATCTTCTCATCCTGGGCAATCCTTATTCTCATATCCTCATAAATTCTCCAGAGAGGATCTATCCAGCACACTGGAGGCCATCCTTTGGGTCTTTTAATATTTTATGGATGCCAATGTAACACTCAGGCTGTCCATCTGTTAATCCCTCATTTTCTCTGTAGGACCAGTCCACCTTTTTTTGTTATTTCTGGTCATACATATGCTATATGATGCCTTTTATGCCACTTGTCCTATGTAAGTCATAGTTGGTCATATGTTACAGTCTGGTGACAGTCACCTTCCATCTGCCTCTCCACTGCCCTTCAGCTCATCATCTCACACTAATCTAAATACACATAGAAGGAGCATGGAAGCAGGACATAAATATGTATCATGCCTGACATGGGGCAAAAAACCCCACCAGGTCACCCCAACCTTCCAGAAACCCAAGAGATAGAATCAGTATTGCAAGGTGGTTGAGTTTCTTTATTTATATTTTTACTACATTAGCTAATTAGCTTTTTTCCCCAGGCCCCATTAATGTTCCCTCAAGTGTATCTCTTCCTGAGCTCTAATGACAGGCAGTTGCATGGTCCAGCATACAAGGCAGTGAAAGATGCAGTTTACATTCAAGCAGCTAGACTCAAGGGGCTCCAGGGAGATTGGATTACTGGGTGTCAGATGAGGGTCATTGTGGTTTGACCCTCTAGATAACTGAAAGTGGGGACAATAAAATCAACAATTTGCTCAGCCTATCAATAATTTTTCCCTGAATCAAACCAGGGAGAGATGAAGCCCATAGCAGCAAAGTAACTGCCCTTAACCAATCCTTACAGAGCAACCGAAAAAAGGAAAGAAAAGCATTTAGCAGATCTAGTCCTGACCTTTAAGATTTCTGAAACCCAATTCCCAAGTACACTAGTACCAATTCTTTACCTTGACCTAAGCATGATGAGATAGGAGGAGACCCAAGGTAGAGTCAACAGCCTTCAGAAGAGGATGTGTGCCTCCATGCATAATCCTAAACCAGCAAAGCAGTTTGCAGACTCTGAGGTCCCCAATACATTACTGTGTGCTTTTATTCTGTGCCCCCAGACACACACACACACACACACACACACACACACACACTCACACACACACACACACACACACACACTCACACACTCACACACACACACACACACACACACTCACACACACACACACACACTCACACAAAAAGTATGATTTCCAGCACTTAGTCTTACTTGAAAATAATAGCTAGCATTTATATAGGACTTTAAGGTTTACAAAACACTTTACATAGGTTCTCTCATTTAATCCTTCCAACGGCCCTGGAAGGTAGGTGCTGTCATTATCACCTTTTTATGAGAAGAGAAAATTGAGGCATAGAGAGGTTCTGACTCTCCCTTTCCAGAAGCAAGGCTAACATTGTTTTGATTTGATTATTCTTCCCACAGCAAAATATAAAAAAATGGCCAGTGAGGGTGGGAGGGGGAGTTAGAGGGAAGGAAAGGTATATTTAGGGGGTGTCCTGGAGCCAGTTCAAACTAGTTTTCAAGGCGACTGATAAATCTTCAACGTGAGCATTTCTATCTCAGAAATCAGCAGATACTACAAATCGGGGTTTGATTTATTGTTTTGTTGATTTTCTAGACAGGAAGAAAAGGGGAAAAAGTTACTAATGCAGATTAAACTTAAAAGGGTGGAATTATTAGGGGTTTTTGGAGAGCCAATTGTTAAATATTTACCAGCACACCCCTGGTAGGAAGGCTCTGAGGAGCAAAGGTCCAGAGTTAGAAGGAACCTCAGAGATAACTTAATCCAAACCCTTCATTTTATAGATGAGAAAACTGAGGCTCAGAGAAGTCATTTTCCCATGGTCATATAAGAAGTTAAACCATTCTTTATTGCATTAGGGGATCGAAGGTAAAACATCCTTTACTGATAACATCAGAGCCATCCCTGGGCCTGCTATCTCAAAGAGGTAGGACCTATAAGAGTCAGGCCCTTGGAAATAAGTACACAGAATAAAGGAATATGAAGAGGTGGGATCCAAAATGTTCCCACCTTGAAGTAAAAAAATGGTTGGTATGTGAAGAGAGGCCTCATGTATGGCAAGGCCCATCCCCCCCGACATGTAACATCAGGGTATCATTGTGTGGCTAGAAGGGGGGCAGAATAGACATCTCTTCTCCCCCTACCCTTTTCCAAAAGAGATTTCAATTCCTGCTAGGAGAGGAAGGAAGAAGTTGGAGTTGGAGGACACTCTGCTCTATTCAGAGAGAAGGAGGCACCAGGCTAGACTTATATCAATTTGCTCCTTAAATATTACTAGGCTAAGGCAGGGGTGAAGAGGCTGGTAAGGGATATGATCAGGTTCAAGCTAACTTCTGATCATTGTGTCATTATTGGAGGGATGCAGGATCCAAGCTCTTAATTTAAGGCTTGACCCCTTTCTGACCAAATATCAGTTCCATAATGAACACACATAAAGAATAGCAAAGAAACCCATTTATCCAAATCGTAGCAAAACAGAATTCAGGGGAAGGATACATAGGAAAGTATAAATCAGACTGGGATATATACCAGTGGGAGCTAGATAACTCAGTTCAACCAGGAAAGAGTCTTGGCCAGACTTACAATTACTAAACTTCAGAGGCCACATTTGAACTCAGAACTTCCTGAATCTAAATCCAATGCTCTATCCACTGTGGCACCAAGCCACACAAATATGTGTACACCGCACCCATTGTCCACCACCCCTCCACAAAGGGGAAGGAACAAACCAGTAGTTTGCTCAAGACAGTTAACCACTACGTTACTCAGATTTCTGATTTCTTTCAATATTGTTTACCTTAGCCTTTTGTTGTTGTTGTTCAGTTGTTTTGGGGTCATATGCAACTCTTCATGTCCTCATTTGGGATGTTTTTTTGGCAAAGATACTGGAGTGGTTTGCCATTTCTTTCTCTAGCTCATTTTACATATGAGGAAACTGAGACAAGTAGGGTAAAGTGACTTGCCCAGGGTCACACAGCTAGTAAGTGAGGTCAGATTTGAACTCAGAAAGATGAGACTTCCTGACTGCAGTTCCCATATTCTATGCATTATGGTGCCACTTAGCATCTTGGTCAGCCAAATCATAAGCTTCCTCATACTTATGTGAGTTGTGTCTGGCTCTAACACTTACTAGGTCATGCAACACTTGACCATTCTGAGCCTGAATTTCCTCAACTAAAAAATCCCTCCAATCACTTCATTTTATAGAAGGGGAAACTGAGGCCCATAAAGGTGAGATGATTTGACAGTGGTCCCACAGGTATTGAGCAGATTCCAAACCCAGGGCTCTTTCCTCTATATCATCTTCTAAACATTTGGTAGACTCTCTACGGTCACATTGTACTTTGTAACCATAGGCCCAGAGGGGGAAATCAACACTCATTCCCTGGCCAGGTCAAGTCAGACAGTCCATGATACAGTCTATGGCTATGGGTCCCCAACTCCTGTTTTACATCCTAAAAAAAAATTATGTGGTTCTTTCTGGTAACAAGCAATGTCTTTATTTATCGATGTACATTTTCAGTCTTTTTGGTTAGGGGAAAATGTACAGAGCTCTGGGCCTAGAGTCAGGAAGAGTTCAGATCTAGCTGTATGACCCAGGGTAAGTCACTTAACCTCTGCCTCCTGCTGTTCTCTCAACTTTAAAATGGGGATCATAATAGCACCTATCTTCCAAGGCTGTTTTGAGGATCCAAGGAGGTAGTAATTGTAAGTGTTTAGTACGGTGCCTGGTACACAATGGGTTCTTAATAAATGTTGTTTCCTTCCTTCCTTCCTCTGATGCCTTTTCTCCATTCATCAGATCTTCTTAGAAATAAGTAACTCTAAAATCAGTAGCTGGTGCCAGCAGCCTGAGATCCACAAGAATGTCCAGGGTATTTTAGTAAGGCCCTGATTAAAAATGCAATAGTATTGATATTGTATCAGTTAATCGCTTTCATTTTTTTCTATTTCAAACCACCACGTTCTTCGTTACTTGACAGAGGAAGTACATTCAGTTCAGTTGAATGTCTGAAAGCACAGAAATATAAGACCATTAAACTTTCATCTCAGATGTTGCAGCTATAATGATGAGAAATGTCCCCTCTGTCAGGGATCTGTGTGGCCTGGAGGAGACTGGCTGCTTGTGTTTGGTTTTGGCTGTGACTAGGGTTTAGGTAAGCATGGTGTGTGTTTATGTGTGTACATTTTTGTGTTTGCTTGTGTGTGTGTGTGTGTGTGTGTGTGTGTGTGTGTGTGTGTGTTCTGTTCTTTAAGGGCAGTAGATGAAGGGCCTACAGGACCAGCTGCCCAGTATTTGGTTACATGACTTTGTGATCATCACTTGGCCCACGAGCTCTACACATGGTATAGCTGGGGAAGGCAGGAGTAGGTGGGTGAGCCCCAGAGGGCAGGAAAAGCACTTGAGTCCAATTTCTCATTTTAAGGTTTCCTCATCAGACATGATTTGACAGGACAAATGCAAAGGGCTTCATTAGGAGCCTTCAAAGTACCTCTGAAGTCTGACCAGCAGGGCTCATCCTGCTGGCCTCCTTCTTCCATATTTTTAAATATTTTGGGAGCACAGAACATCAGAGCTGGAAGGCACTTTAGAAATCAACTAGTCTAACTCCTTTTTCCCTAGTGAGGAAGCTGAGGTGTAGGAAGGTTTAGACCTTTAGACCAAGTAAAGCAACTTGCCCAAAGACCCTACTCTGTGGTAGAAATGGGACAAAAAATCAGACGTTCTGGCCACAATCCAGTGTGTTTAGCTGGCAGAAGTTCTTGTGGACGTGTGCACTGGACCTGGAGTCAGGAAGACCTGAGTTCAAATCTTACATCAGACGCTTATGACCTGGGCAAGTCAGTTAATTGCTATCTGCCTCAGTTTCCCCATCTGTAAAATGGGAATAATAATAGCCCCTACTTTCCAGAATTGTTGTGAAAATTGATGAAATAATAATGGAAAAGTGCTTAACACAGTCCTTTGTCCATAGTAAGTATTAGTTACAATGAATGATGTCATGCAAAAAAATTTATTCATTGCCTACTGTGTACAAGACATTGCACTATATCAGTTTGCTTTTATGACTCCCTCTCCATTGACTTTAAGTGCGCTATACTTGAAGATTAGAATTAATGTTCAGATAGTTAAAAGTCAGTAGCAGGGCTGCTAAAACCAAGTGCAGGTCTTAGCCTTAAAAGAAATTCTTAGTGAATAGAGCATTGATCCTGGAGTCAGGAGGACCTGAGTTCAAATCTACCCTCAAACACTTGACATTTACTAGCTATGTGACCTTGGGCAAGTCACTTAACCCTGATTGCCTCATTTTACTCCCTCAAAAAAAAATAAATTCTTCACCCTCCCCCACTTCTAAATAGACATGCCCCCAGGAGTTGAGGAGCAGTAGACTTAGAGGGAAGTTTCTAGAGGTAAGGGATGAAAGAGCACAGACCAAAAAGAAACCCTTCCCATCTTTAGAGCTCCAACTCCAGGTCTACCTCATCCAAGATCCTGAGAAAGTCACTCCCCCCCTTATATTAAATGAGATCATATTTTTAAAGCATTTAGCACTTTGCCTGGCAGCAGTAAGACTTTAATACGTGCTTATTCCCTTACCTTCCCTTTCTCCCCATAAGTTGGTTCATCTGTAAAACAAGGAGGTTAGACCTTAAGTGACCTCTGAGATCCCTTCCATTTCTAAATCATATGGGTCTATGGGATATTTCCAAACCACTCTAATCTACTGGTTCTTTCCTGGATTTCCTATCAAAATCTGCCTTCTCTACCATTTATTTTGACATATAATCTTGTCAGTTTGTTTCGGGCATGTGGCATCCCAATGAGATGATGAGTTCCCAAAGTATAGGGATGGTGCCTATTATCTATTTCTCTGTATCCCTCATGGTGCCAATTATATTATTGGGCACAGGGTAGACAAACAGCAGATTCTAAACTTATAAGGGACCAAAAATAAGATCTAGGATTCCTCTTTACCCAGGACAGTGGCCTCATTAATCCAATCTCTCCCTTACCAATCCAACTTCTACACAACTGCCAAAAATTACCTTGCTAAGGCACAGATCTGAGCCTGCAGACATGCCAACCCCCCTACACTCCCTCACCTCTCTTGTCCCCCTATCCCTCCACCCCCCAAAAGACCTTAAGGACTCTCCCCTGCCTTTAGAAGATCAAATTTAGGATCAAATTCAAACTCCTTAACCTGGTATATAAGCCCCCTACAACCAGGCTCCTAACCATTCCAGTGCCTAGTGTTGGGTCTTGTACATAATAGGTACTTAAATGTTTGTTTACTTGCAATGATGGATATCCATATAGATAGATGAGTAGCTGTATAGATAGAAAGTAGATAGAATATAGATAGAAAAAACAGAGGGATATGTAATTTTATCTCAAGATCCCATAGCAGCCTTGGATAATTTAACTCACACTATAGTATTCAATCAGTTAGTCAGTCACTAAAAATTTAATTAAGTGCTTTCTATGTGCCAAGTACTGCCCTAAATACTAGGGACACAAATATCAAAAAAGAATAGTAGACCCTGCCACTGAGGATCTTACAACCTAATGGGGGAAAGTAACGCACAAAAGAAAGCTGAAAAGGGTGGAGAGAGAGGGCTCATGATGGAGAAATAAAAAGAAATGCAGCCAGGTGGGAAATGAAGGCAATGCTGTTATTTTTCCTGTTGAGTCATGTCCCACTATTTGTGACCCCCTGGGGAGTTTTCACTGGAGTGCTTTGCCATTTCCTCCTACAGCTCATTTTATAGATCAGAAAACTGAGGCCAACAGGGTAAAGTGACTTGCCCAGGGTCACACAGCTAGTATCTAAGGCTAGATGCAAACTCAGAAAGATGAGTCTTCCTGAGTCCAGGTCTGGTGCTCTTCTATTGTAGCCAGCTGCTGAAGGGAAATACATTAAAGTATATGAAATTTAACAAATAAAAAAAAAAAAGTAAAACAAAAAGAGTATCTCATTTCCCACCTGACTGCACTACTTCTGGACCTCTTTGACTTCTTCCCCATGCCCTCTTTACCATGGCCCCCAGTCCAGCCTTTTCACCTTGTGTGTGTGTGTGTGTGTGTGTGTGTGTGTGTGTGTTGTTTCATCCATTAAATTGTAAGCTCCTTGAGGACAAGAAATCTTCCTTCCTTCCTTCCTTCCTTTCTTTCTTCCTCCCTCCCTCCTTCCCTTTCTTTCTTTCTTTCATTTGTATCTTTAGTGCCTGGCACATAGTAGGTACTTAATAAATTTTTATTGAGTATTAAGGAAGTTTTTTTAAGTTAATAAAATTGTTTCTTTAACTAAAATTCTGTCTTTTTGTAGTATTAAATCCTGGTGAGGAGGGATAGGTGGTGGATGGACTACAGTACAGAAATTTGTACCATTATCATCCCTCCCTTAGCACCATTAAGACAAGCAATTAATATATTGATACTTCCTGTGTGTCCCTTTCTAAATCCAATCAACCTATTCTCAGTGAGTTCTTAATGACATTTAACATTAACTCAATCATTCTAATTTCAATCTTATCCAGACTGTGTCAACCTTAGTCAAATCTAGGATTTTGGTCTTAAAAATTGTTGTGATGTGATTATTAATAACAATGCAAGGAAAACCCAGATATTTCATATATGAATTCCTTAAAATTAAATTATTTAGTTACTTTTATCTGTATCATTACCCAGACTACTTATTTCTGTAGTATTAGGTCAGGTTGGAATATGTCATAGATCTATAACATATGCTACATGTACAACACACGGCATGATAAAAATGACAAATGTATGGAAGTGTATGTTTTTTCCTGTGGGTCTTAATCTCTTGAAAGTCTGGAAATGTTGGCCAATTTTGCATATTCTCCTAGGGAGGATTATGAGCTAGGAGAACATTTCTTCTGTTTCTCAACTCCTCAATAATTTACCACCTGTGTTGCCAAGCTGTTCAGTCTGTGAATCTATAGAAATGAAATTGAATTCTGCAGAATTATTTTGCTGCTATGACAATGGCTTTAACAGAGCTAGCGGACAGTTGGTTTACTCCAATTCAGGCCCACTATCTTATCTAGACCATGTTGAGCTAACAGGGTCATTTCCCAACCACTTCCCTTGAGTATTTTCTCAAGAAATTCCTGGGTTTTTCTGCTTTAAAACCTTCCTACTCAAATATGTTTTAAAATTTTAAACAGGGGGAAAAACAACCAAAAAACCTCAAATCCTATTTAAGAAACAGTCATAGAATGAGCTGGGAAATGCAAAGAGAATTAATATGAAATCTTAAGCAATTTGATGCAAAGCAACGCTTACCTCAGTTTGAACATGAAATAACAGGTAGAGGGACAGAGTTGACTGAGTTAGCAAAATTTGTTGTCAAGGAAACTCAATTAAAAAAAAAACATGGGTCATGTCAATTTTTTGTTCTTCCAGGTGAAATAAACCTGCATGGGGAAGAGAAAGACAAAAGAAGCATGAAAAGAAGGCACATAGCTGTGAAGCTGGCTTAAGAAAGAAGGCCTTTCTCTGGAATTAGTAGCATTTTGTAATAGATAAGATTTGATTAGAGTTGGCAGTAAAACAACCAGTGCTGTCAGCTGAAGAAGGCTACCAACAGCCAGCCCCTGGTAACTGTGGATAAGGCAACATCCAGAATGCCACAGGTGAAAGAAAGATAGTTACACAAGCACATGAGGAATCAGAATAAAGAAATCAAGATCAGGCATTCATAATGTTGACTCAGAAAGATACTTGATCTATACCTGGGTTCTTCTGCTTATATTTTGCTCTTTATTGTAAATATGATTAGGGAAAAGAACCTATATATTTAAAAGTATTTGTAGCAGCTTTCTTCATAGTGCCAAAGAACTGGACATGTTGGGGATCCCCATCAATTGGGGAATGGTTGAACAAGCTGTAGTATATGATTGTGATAGAATACTATTGTTCTATAAGTAATGCTGAGTTCAATCATTTTAGAAAACATGAGTAGACTTGCACATAATAATGAAGAATGAAATGAGCAGAACCAAGAGAATGGTGTATCCAGTAACAGTAATATTGGTGGGAGATTTTTTAGGTAAAATGTTGTTTCTTTTTTTTAGTTGTATTTTTTTCTTTAAATTAATTAATTTAATTTTAGTTTTTGACATTTACTTCCATGAGCTTTTGAGTTTAAAATTTTCTGTCTCCCTCCCCTCTGCCCTCCCCAAGATGGCATGCAACCTGATACATATACATTCCTGTTAAACATATTTTCACATTAGTCATGTTGCAAAGAAGAATTAGAATGAATGGGAGAAACCATGAGAAAGAAGAAACAAATGAGAGAGAGAGAGAGAGAGAGAGAGAGAGAGCAAGTAGTATGCGTCTATCTGCATTCAGACTCCATAATTCTTTCTCTGGATGTGGATAATATTGTTTTAAGAACAACTCTGAGCTAATAGGTCATTTTGACCATTATAAATACCCAAATTAACTACAAAGGACATGTGAAGGAAGAAGTTATCTGCATCCAGAGAAAGAACTGACAAATAAAAATATATCTAGAATGATTTTATATCTATGTGTGTGTGCATTTGTACCTAATGATAGCCATCTCTAGGGTGAGGGGAGGGGGCAAAGGAAAAAAAAGCAAAAAGAAATTTACATGATAACTGTATTATACATTTTAATGGAATAGTAGCTTTACAATTTCATGTACAATAATCTTTTTTTATTATACTATGTTATGGAAATATTTGTTTCATTCCATAAATTAAAAGTAAAATGAAAAATTTTTTGAAAGAAAATGCATGTAAATACTCATAATTAGTTAAATATTTATACCACTTGTTTTATAGGGAAAAAGTATAATTGACCAGATTATGTGCTAACTTGTGCTCTTACAATTATTCATACCTTAGAAAAATCTAACTGGTCATCCATAAGGCCATAACCTAAGAAATGATTGTTGACATTGAAGGCCTGAAAATTATGCTGGATGAGAACTGCTTGAAGGAACGGGGGATGTATATCCTGAAGAGAGGAGAGGACTTCATGGGCATGTGATAACTATCTTCAAATATTTGAGGAATTGTCATGTGGAAGAGGGATTAAATTTGTTATATCTGGTCCTAGAGTACAGAATAAGAAGCAATGGATAGCAGAAGATTTTGGCCTCATATGAGGAAAATTCCTAACAATGAGAATTATTCAAAATGTAATGGGAAGACTAAGGAGTTGAGTTCTTTTTAACTAGAGGTCATTAAAGGAGGGCCAGATAACTAACCTGTTAGGAATATTTTAGAGAAGATTTCTATATATTCAATAAACATTTATTAAACACCTAACATGTTCTAAGAATTGAGGTAAGCACTAAAAATACAGAGACAAAAACAAAATAGTCCCTTCCTCAAGGAACTTATTCTTTTTGTAGGGGGACAATATCTACACAGAGGAATAAATATAGAATATATACCAAGTGATCTTAGGGAAGAGCACTAACATTTGGGTTGGGAGAAGGGAAAAGGGTCAGGAAAAGTCTTATGTAGAAGTCATTGCCTAAGCCAGTTCTTGAAGGGAGCCAGGGATTCCAGAGACAGAGATGAGGAAGATCATTCTAGGACATTTTATGCAATGACACAGTGGCAAGAGAAGGAATAATGTCATGTGCAGGAAACAGTAAGGAGGGCAGTTTGACTCAAACTAGAAGACCTCTGAAGTCCCCTTACAGTTGTGAGATGCAGTGATTCACCTTGTGGCTGCTACTCAAAATTGTAGGCATGATGCCTGGGGAGAAATAAACTGCATCTGAATTGCTAGCCATGCAACCCCACATCAATAAAGTAATGGCAAATGTCACACATCTCTAAGCCATAAAAGCAGCCACCCACCCCAGTGACCAATTAGATGTAGAATGGTTTGTCTGAAAAAAAGAAAACACAGCTATTTCAACAGTCACATTAGGAAAGAGTTTACTACCTGAATGCTTCCACTAAGTAAGTTGGAGTAAGAACCATGTCTTTTTTTCTCCTTCATTTAACCTAACACAGGGCTGGCTGATAAACAAAGGGATGAGCTGTTAAGGTTTCTTTCAGGTTTCATTGTGTTTATTTTGTTTCTCAGCTAAGTTGTAAGCATGTGAAGGGCATAGTGCATATAACCTTCTCCCTCTGTCTTTTTTCATAGCACCTAGGACAGAATCCTTTGCAAAGTATTTGATAAATCAATGAATTCTGAGCTAATTATAGGGTTTGCCATAGGGTGAAAGCCAAGGAGTGTGTGTGTGTGTGTGTGTGTGTGTGTGTGTGTGTGTGTATAAAGCGCTCTGGTTTTCAGTCACATGAGCAGTAAGATGGTAGACTAGACATTTTCTCCAACCTACATGACCCCTTAAATGTCTCTAAAACAGAAATTATGCACCAAAGATAAAGGAACTTCAGCTGTCTTCATTGTCTAGTATACCCAGAATCCAAAATAACGTAACCCCTTCTCTCCTCCCCTGAAACAAAACAAAACAACAACAAAAAAACCCTCCAGGAACTGACACTCACTGACCCTGAAGTCACTCAGCACCGCTCCCCCAATTCCCACACTAACAGTAGCAGTAAAGTCCCATTAACAAGCACAACACAGGCTTAAATCAACCCCCTACCCCTGCACCTTAGTTCTGCCCCCACCTCTTTCCAGTGCCGTGGAGACCTGGCCATGGAAGGCTGCTCAGGTCTTGATAGCTAGGTTGACCACAGACATTCAGGAGCAAAAGCCTGCTGGGGACTACAACCAAGTAGCAGCAGTGCTGCAAAGTTCTGAACTGTCAGTGTCAGTCCAGAGAACTAGAAAACAGAGGGAATGAGATAGGTCACCAAAACAGGACACTGTATGTATAGGAGACCATGTAACACTACACTAAACCTGAGGAAAAGTGTACAACATTCAGCTGGGGCAGGGTCTGACCACCCAAAAGTCACATGGGGCAAAGACCTAGGCTAGTGAACTGTGAATCACCCAGTGTGAGAGGAAGCTGAGTTTATACTCGAAGGAAGCCACTGATAAGAAAAAAGTCCCCATTTACTCCAAAATACTTATAGTATCACTTTTTGTGATAGCTAAGAATTGAAAACAAATAAATGCCCATCATCTGGGGAATAGCTAAACAAATTGCAGTACATGAATGTAATGGAACATTACAGTACTGTTAGAAATGATGTATGTAATTAATGGATAGAAGCATGGAAATATCTATATGAATTGGTGCAGAGTAAAGTAAGCAGGGCCAAGAAAACAATATACTCACAGAAACCATAAAATAAATGGAAACATCAACACACCAAAAAATCAAAAGTAAATATGACATATTCATAAAGATCAATTGGGACTCAAAGGAAGAGGCATGAGAGGACACCCAATCTACCCCTCTATGAAAGCAAGAGGTTCACAGTATTACACATTACACATGTTTTTGGACTTTTTCAGTGTGTTGATCAGTTGTTCTGACTTTCTTTCTTTTCCAAAAAAATATTATATTTTATATGGGATGGCCTCTGGAAGGAGAAGAGGAAGGAATACATGGGATACTATGATAATGTAAGAAACAGAAAACATCAATAAAAACTTATTTTTAAAATTTTTAAAGGTAAAAAACAGTATTAAAATGAGCTGTGTTTCTTGCCCCTTCTTCCTTTCAATCAGGAACAGGTACTTTGGGTGGGACATGAAGCCTGGAATGTTCTTGCTATGGCTGTTTAAGTGTTACTGGAAAACAACACATCTCTTTTTCCTGGGGAGTAAATTCACTCAGCTTTGGAAGTCTACCCTGAGTGAACTGTCCTGAATGAAAAGTGAGTCAGCATCAATTTATATAACCCACTATATCTAGCTGGTTCCAAGCTGTGCTTCACACCTATCCAGCCATCCAACTTGGACATCTTCCCTGTCACCAAGAACGTATCCCTTCCACTCCTCTCCTCCATATTCCCCTTCCCACAAAGAACCACTTTATGACCTTTGCTTTGGGAACAGTAATCAAATTAAATCAACTCTAGTATTGCTTCTGAAAAGGGCATAACAATTAGTATTCCCACAATTCTATGCCCCATCCCTGACTCCTTTCTCTAGTTTCTACTTCCTTATGCATGCTTCCCAATTAGAATGTAAGCTTCTTGAGGAGATTGTCTCATTTTTTTGTATTTTTATCCCCAGAGCTTAATATAGTGCTTAGCACATAGTAAGTATTTAAATGCTCATTCATTCACTCATACTGCGGATGACAGGTCCAAGATTTTAAACTGTCCTGACAGACAATGGTAAAACCAACAATATGTGTTAGAAAAAAACACACAAAAAATATCCTACATTTGAGTTCAAATGGTCTCATTATTTCAAGCTATTATGAAGTAAGATCCTAATTTTTATTGAAACTATCACCTATACCAATACAGATGGAGAGATATAGCTAAACAGTTGTTGTTGTTGTTGAGTTTGTCCTTTGTTTTCAAAGAGGAACATGACATCAGGGAAATGATGGCATGACTTGCAGTTGACTTTGATTTGAGTGAGGGAGGGATGTGCAAGGTTACTGGCTTCACTTTCTCCTCCAGAGCCATCTGGATCCAGTGACCAGCTATCCATCAAGATGACTGGAGATGACCCAGGATACAATAGGAGACCCTGGCCCTTTTAGGCTAAGACCTTTTTAGGTACTCACTCAGAGTGAGGTAATGCCCATTCAGTGAATAGGCCTCTTTTTTTTTTTTTTTTTGGCTTTTTGGAGGGGGGAAGGTAGGGCAACTAGGGTTAAGTGACTTGCCCAAAGTCACATGACTAGTTTCTGTGTTAAGTGTCTGAAGCCAGATTTGAACTCAGGTCCTCCTGATGCCAGGGCCAGAATTATATTCACTGTGCCACCTAGCCACCCCTTGGTGAATAGGCCTCTTTAAGAAGGGAGTCAAGGAATGGCCCCTTTAATTAGAAAAAAATCAATTTGGGAGGGGAAGACCCTCAGGGTTGCTGTTCCAAGGAGAATCAGTTACCATTGACATTCAGTCTAAGCCAGGAGGGCCCAAAATACAACTATTAAGTGGAGCTTTGGTAGGGACCTATTGTGGTCCAATCTATGAGCTTCACCGTGAACTGGACTTAAGGTTTTAAGCTAAACAATAGTTTATTAATGTAGGCCTGTAGGTTCGATGGGAATCAACAATGTTATATGATAGCCTGGTACATAGTAGGTGCTTAATAAATGTTTATGGATTGACAAAGAATTAATGGAACTGTAGGCTACATGATATGAGTATGATTTCTTGAACATGAGAAGTGATAGTTCCTTTAGAGTCTGCCCCAAATAGACTGCATCTAAAGCATTGTTTTCAGCTCTGGGTATCACATTTCAGGAGGGACATTGAGAAAACAAGAGCACGTCTAAAGTATGGTGACAAGGATGATGAGGGGAGTAGAAATAATGGCATTTGATGACCAAATGAAGAAGCTACATGGTGTTTTGTCTGAATACCAAGACACTTAAGGAGGTCATGATATTTATCTTTAAATATTTGAAGAGTCATTTTGTGGAAGAGGAATTAACCTTGTTTCCTTCTTTCCCAGAGGGCAGAATTAGTAGTAACAGGCAAAAATAATACTGCGGCCAATTTTGACTTGATATAAATTAAAACTTTCGAACAGTTAGAGCTGTACAAAAGTGTTAGGAGTTGCCTGAGGAAGGAACAAATTCCTCATGATTGGAGGTTTTCCAGAAAAGGGCAGATGCCCCTTGTCAGGAATGTTGTAGAAGGATTCCTGTTTTGGTATGGGTTGGACTCCATCCTCTCTGAGGTCCCTTCCAACTCACTGATTCTACGATTTGGTGTAATTCTATTTTAAAAACTAATCCTGAGAAAAAAATAGACCCCAAAGAGCACTGCTTGGGATCAGGACAAGAAAGACACAGCGTGCTAATGAGAGTCTGGCATTGTCTTCTGGGTTCTGGCTGCCAAATTCTCTTTCTATGATGATTCTTGCCCATTCCTCAGGGCACAGCAGAGCTGCTGAGGAGTCTCTGTGGAGTATGATCACCACCCAACTAGCCAGGAAAATTCTCACAGAAATTCCATTGAAACAGCCTGGTTAGTGGATCCAAATTCGATACCCTTGTTTCGATTTCCTTCATTGGATGAAGGAACCCCAAATTCGATACCCTTGTTTTGATTTCCTTCATTGGATGAAGGAACCCCAAACAGTAAAAAATATGATCCTCAAGGCTCAGGCAATATTGTGCTATGGAAAATACACTGGACCTGGAGCCAGCAAACCTGGGTTCAAGTTTCACTCCCAGCTCTTAAGAGCTGTGTGACCCAGAGGTAACAATTCACCTCTCTCAGTCTGTTTCCTCATGTAAAAGAATGGTGATACTTACTGTACCTACCTCATAGGCACATTATGAGGAAAGCCTTTGGAGAATTGTAAAGATCTGTATGGAAGTGATCTATTTGAGAGGTTTTCCTTTCATCTCCTCCCCTTTCAAGTAGGAGCAGGGGCTTCAGGTAAGTAATGATGTCCTTGCTGTGACTGTACCAATATCACTAAAAAGCATCCCTACTAATTCAGTAGATGACAGAACAAAGCTTCAAAACCACTTGGACAGGCTGAGTTCCTAGGCTGAAATCAACAACATGATATTTAGCAATAATAAATGCACAATCCTACATTTGGGCCAAAATATCCTCAAAAGCTATTTCAAAATAAAGTCTTATATCTGAGTGAAAAAAATCAACCATATAAGTATAGAATGAAGGAAGTGTGGCTAGATAATGATTTCAGTAAAACAGAGACCTGGGAGTCTTAGTGAATGGCACGTTCATTTGAGTCAAGTGATACTAGCCAAAAAAAAGCTAATACGATTGTGAATAGAAATATGTAAAGAAGGAGGGAAAAGCAGCAGTCTTCCTGTCTTCTACCATAGCCAGACCCCATCTGGAGTAATTTAATCAATTCTAGGTGTCACATTTCAGGAGGGACATTGACAAACTGGAGTTCTCCCTGAGGACGACCAGAATAGTAAAGAGTCAGGAAACCATGCCCTAGAAGGAATATTTGAAAGAAATACGGCTGTTTGACTTGAAGAAAAGACAAAAGGGAAAAACATGATTGATTTATGTCTTCAGATACTTGAAGGGGTATCAGGCAGGAGAAGAAATAACCTGAACACGGGCTGCTTGCAGATATAGTCAATTGCAAGGCCAGGCCTAGGAAAAGCCATGAGACAAAAATAACCAGTCTTTAGAACCCTCCAAACCCCTCCAAATATCACCTATGAGTCTCTTTCCTGTCGAACCTAGGTCTCTGCTAGCTGTGGGCTAATCCTCACAAAGGTATGAGCTCAGAATAGCTATATGTGACACCTGCCTCGTATGGGTATTTAAAGGAAAACCTTCAAAAATAATAATAGCTCACATTTATTGTACTTTACAAAAGTACTTTCCTAACAATACCCCTGTGGAGTGGGTAGTAAAAGTATTATTATCCCCATTTTATAGATGAAAAATTGAAGCTTAGAAAAGTTAAAAGATGTGAATGCAGGGTTCTGACTCCAAGTCTAGCTGTTTTGTTTTTTTTTTAGCATGCTACCTCTATTCAAGACCAAAGGAATGGATCTCTATAGAGTGGAATTTCAAGCACTGTCACAAACAATTAGAAAGGCAATTTTTTTAGCAGGGAACCTGTCCAGTACTCCTCATGTCACATCCCTAAATGGGTGTCTTCCTGTTTTCCAGGATAGTCCTCCTGTTATGACTATGAGAGCAGATCACTTTCTCTTTCCTTAAGAGATTTATGAAGAATTACAAGAGCTAAAAATATAAGAACCAGAGAGAATATTTCACTCTGTCTTAAGTTTTCTACTCTAGGATACAAAATTCTATGCAAGAAAAGTTCAAAGATCTATTGGGGAGATTGAGAGAATGGGATAAAGTCATCGAGCTGACTAGATAGAATCTGAACAGTGTAGCACCTAACCACTAACCATAGAATCTTACAATAGAGTGATATGACTTGTTCAAGGTTAAACAGCTAATATTCATCAGAGTCAGATCTTCTGATTTCTAATTTTGTGCTCTCTTCCTGCGAGACCAACCCTACATCTCTTGTCTAGAGCTTTGAAGAGCCCCGAAATCTGATCATTGTTTGAAACTTCAACAAACATGGCCCTCCTAAAAGTGCCATATGACATATAGGATCACAGGATTCAGAACTGGGAGCTTAGAGATCATGGAGGCCAACTGACTGCATCCTACACCAGAAAGAATGCTGGATTTGGATTTAGGAAAGGCCTGGCTCTAGTACCCACTGCATGTGTGTTCTTAGGCACATCACTAGTTGTCTTTGGGTCTCAGTTTCCTCCTTGGTAAATTAGGTAAGATAGACTAGATGGCCATCCCTTTCAACTGTAACTCTATGATTACCCCTTTTATTACAAGAATAGGAAACTGAGGTTCAAGAGGTACTTCCAATGGTGGGGAATGAATGGATGAATGTAATATTCATTCAATGTTCACTCTGTACCAAGCACTGTGTGTTGGGGATACAAATATAAAAACAAAAACAAAATGAGAAAGTTCCTTACCCCAAATAACCAATCTTCTAATGAGACAGCTAGAATTGGAAAGATAGGGGGAGAGCTGGGGTTTGGAGATGGTCAGGAAGTGCTGTAGTGGCCTGGTTCCCACTAAGATAAGGTGAAAGCTCACCTGTCAGAGCCCAGGATCCCAGAGTTCTAATGGGAGTATAAAGAGGATAGCATGGCTGAAATATGCTCACCCAGTAACCATTGCTTGCTACAGAAATAGAAAGGAATAAGGCTGGGATTTAGAGCCAGATTCTCTGACTCCAAATCCATTACTCTTTCCCTAGAGTATTTTTTTTTTTGAGATCTGAATGTGTCATCAAACTGAGTGGGATGATGGGTGATGGGAGAGAAGTTAAAAAAGAAAAAAAAAACCAACAGATCCTACCTCCTAGGCTAACCAAATGTGACAAGGCTTTGTCTGTATGTTATGCTGCAGGGGAAATGCTTTGAGTCCAATATATCTGGATCCAAACAAGCCATGCTTTAATGAGGTTCTGCTGTGCTTTTTTTTTTAAGTAAAATAAATGGAAATTCTGCATGTTCTGAAATTTTCCTGATACAACTAATAATTAGAGTCACCCAAGAATATTATAAAACTAGGCTAGAAATTGTAGCTCTAGGGAAGGAATCAAATTTTTTGTTTCAGAACTCAGGGAAGACATTCAAAATGGGGACTTGGGAGGTAGTCTTCAGCCTTACTGAATTCAATCTGGAGGAAAGAGACAGGATGTCTCAAATGAAGGAGGTTATCACTTGTTTGGACCCACTGCCTTCTGTCCTGTGATGGGTCCACATCTGGAATCATTTATTTAGTTCAAGTATATGAAGGGAAATATATATGGGAAAGATTAGTTAGACTTGAGTCCTGAGGATGGAACAAGAAGTCATTTAATCTAATATACCTTTATTAAGTACCTACTGCATTCAAAGTCATGTGATGGGTGCTGGGGATACCAAGCCAATTCCCTATCTGTACCTCTCAAGGAGTTTACACTCTACTGTGATGGACAGAAACTTCCCAGAGACATAGTTCAATTTGGAATGAGGAAACATTCCTAATTCGAGCTGTCTGGAACCAAATAGTTTTCCTCAGGAGGGTGTGAGTTTCCCTATTACTGGAGATTCTGAAGTGGAGGCTGGATCCACTTCTCTTGAATGTGGGGATTCCTGCTCTGGTACCAGTTGGTGCGGCTGCCCTCTAAGGTTCCTCCTAGTTCAAACATTTGAGGATGCTTTAGTACTTACCTAAGAGGGGCTGCTCCACTTTGCAATAGGTACCAAAATGCACATGATCCACCTCCCTCTCAAAGTCTTGCTAGAGATGGGGCCATAAAAACTGGACTGCCTTTGGAAACAGGGGCCCTAGGATTGAATTCTCTATCTGCTATTTACTACTTGTGTGACTTTGGGCAAGTCACCCTTCTCAGGGCTCAAATGGGGTGGCTGGACCAGATGTTATGTAATGTCCTTCCTCTCCAGATCTGAGTCTATGATTCTAGAATTCCTACAGCCCCACTCACTAGTCCTAGATCTAAGCCATGGGATGAGAGGATCCGCAAAATTCTCTTGCTTTATATTTTTACAGCCTTGATTCTTGTATAAAAATGTCTAGGCCTTTGCTACTACACTAAGAAGCCCAAAATTCATTTCTTTCTCCTTCCTTCCTTTCTCTTTCTCTCTTTATTTCTTTTCTTTTTTCTTACCTCCTCCCTTCCTTTTTCCCTCCCTATCTTCCTGCCTCCTCCTCCCTCCCTTCTTCCCTCTTTCTTTTTCTTCCTTCCTTTTTTCCTTCTTTCCTCCCTTCCTTTTTTCCTTCCTTCTTTCCTTCTTCCTTTCTTTCTTCTCTCTTTCTTTTTTCTCTTTTTCCAGTTCTTGGCATTCTGCATGCATTCCCTCCCCCTCCTATAGTGAATCCTATTGTCATTCCACCCGCATTTCAGTGCATAACATGCCTGGCTAAAGCTACCTAGACCAGATTTCTCTGTCTAATCATTGGCAAGGACAAAGCTGTTAGGAGAGAAGCTGAGTAACGCGCTTTTTAATTTCATGGCCGGAGGTTGTCAGGACATTTCAGAGAAAACTGCCAACAATTTCTCCAGCATACGATGAATGTGGGGCAAACCCTCCAGAGAACAAGGGAGCTCTTTAGCTGGGGCTGGGGGCTTCTTGGCATGTGCTTAGAAGAGAAAGGGGTTTTTTTGTCCAAATTCTGATGATTCGGGTCCCTTGTTTATTTAAAAGGCTAAATTCAGCAGTTTTGAGGGGGGGTTCCATCCCCACTGAAGTATCAAGTTGCAGTGTGGGTGGTAGGATTGGTTGAAAAGGAAAACTCCTCTCAGACTCAATTACCTCCTGTCAGGGGTCCTTATCAAGGGAGAACTCTCGACTTTCAGTTGTATGCTCCCTTAGGAGGGTGGTACCTAATTCAGGGGGCATTCAGAGAGCATAGGATGTTAAAGCTGGATCCTTAGATTCACGAGGTCATACATTCACAGAATTTATTGCTGAAAGCCTTTTTGGAGGTCATCTAGTACCACTGTTCTTCTCAAAGCATGGTCCTAGGACCTGTGGGGGTCTCCAAGACCTTTTCAGGGGATCTTTGAGGTCAAAACTATTTTCATAATAATACTGAGATATCATTTGCCTATCAAAAACTCTTCCCTTTTCCAATTACATATCTTTGTGGATCTTCCTCATGTACTTCAGCCAAATCAACACATCAAAACAGATTAAATGCAGAACCCATATACACACATATAAATATGTGTATATATACACGTATATATACATACATAAAAACATATATGGGTGTCAGATGATTATCAAAACAAATTTCCATTTACTATGGTAAGTGCCTAATACATACTTTTTTATTCATTCATGATATAGCTACCCTCATGGTTTTTTCCCCTTTATTCTTTCTTTTTTTTAAACAAAGGCTATCCTTCTATGTCTGAAATACACTTCCTCTCTATCTCTGCCTCTTAGAATCCCTAGATTCCTTCAAGGTTCGATTTAAGGGCCTATTCCTATCCTATCCTCAGTTGTTAATACGCTGCTGAGAAATTACTGTATGCTCTGATAATAGTGTAAACTCCTAGATGTTCTGAAATTATGTATCCCTCTGATAGAATGTAAGCTCCTGAAAAAACAAGTCCTAGTTTTACTTTTGTCTTTGCAAAGGAAACACCTGGCACAAATAGTAGGTGCTTAATAAATGCTGATTGAATTAAATTGGGAGAGGGGTATAATTCTGAAAACTAAGGCCCTTGGAGGAGGTCTGGGCTAGCATAGGACAAACTAGTTGGGAGACTGGATACCAGGGAAGTGAGAGTAAGAGGTACCAGAAGGTCTCCATTCATCAATTGTTGTTTTTTTTTGTTTGTTTTGTTTTCTGTGCCTTTTTCTAGAAACTATTTCTTTCTCACAGTTTCTTCACTATTTATCTTCTTTTTCTATAAAAGTCTATTCTAGATTTTTGTACTTTGGTTCATAGCTCTTAGACTTTTTTGAGTACTTTTTTATTCTTTGTACTCCTCATGGAATTAAAACTTTTGAGGTACTATTTTGGGATCTTCCTTTGAAATCGATTCTGTTGTAGAACTTGTCCCCTGCCCCCTCTTTTTTCCTTTTGTGTCTTGTTCTTAGAAAAATAGCAGTTTCTGTAGGTAATTAAGAGGATATTGCACCATGGTAGGATTCTTTCTATGCTTCTGATTATGCTCTACTGACCTTTTACCTCCCCTTGGTCAAAATCTCTTCTATGCCTTCCCACTATTTTGGGTGTCAATTGCCCCCAAGGGCTCAGATTTCTCTTCTCCTGAGACAAGATAAATGGCTCTTTAAGTACCAAATCCTTTCAAATAGTACCCATTTTAAGGACCCCGTATCTCCCTTTATAGAATGTTCTTTTCACCCACAGAAACATTCACCAGTGGTAATCTCTCTCACCATTGAAATAAGGTTTCTACCCTTTTCTTCCACTTTTTAATCCCTTCTTTTGCCTCATCATTCATTTTCCTATAAACTCTCTTCTTCTTGAGAGACTGTAGAAGTTAATTTTCTCTTCAGCGTTAGCCTTTGACTTGATCAAGGTACATCACATGTTCTCCTTGATCTTCTTCCTCCCCTCTCCCTTTTTAATGTATCCTCCCATTTTGTAGCACAGTCCCATAAAAAAACGACTGACTCCACTATAAGCAAGGTGTTGTGAAGTTTCATCCATGTATTTCAGATCTGTTTTTCCATCATCACTTCTACTCGTCTTTTGCTTTCATCTGTGTTTCCCTGTGTACTTTTAAAAAGAAATCTCTATGTTTCTTTCTGTTGTCATTTTGTTTTCCTTTGCTGATGTATCCATTTACCTTTCTTGTGTTTCTTTCATCTGGGGTGCTTGAGAAGTACATAATCTCTTCAGGTAGAGTCCTCTTTCTAAGACCATTTTGAACACCTCTTTATTCATAAACATCTATCTTTTTCATTTATGATTAAGTTCAGATTTGCAGGATAGGTTACCTCAACCTACATCCTGAGCTCTATCACTCTCAGAAACACATTATTCTATTTCCTTCTGCATTTTCTTGTGGGTGCATAAAGTCTTATGTCATTCAAATTTTCTTTGAATAGGATAATTTTCTTGTGAGATTATAAATTTTCCTTTTCTTAGAGCTTTCCAGGTAGCTAAGCAGATAGAACACCCACACCTGGAATCAAGAAGACCTGAGTTCAAATCTAGCCTCAGACACTTAGTAGCTGTATGACCCTGGGCAAGTCATTTAGCCTGTGCATGCTTAGTTTTCCCTAAATGTAAAACAAGGATAATAATACTACTGATTTCCCAGGGTTGTTGTGAGGATCAAAAGAAATAGTGATGAATAAGATGCTTAGCATGGTACCTGGCACATAATAGACACTCAACAAGTGTTAGCTGTTATCACCCTCACTACCATCATCGCCATTATAATTACCATTATTATTATTCTATTTGAAGGTTTTTCTCTTGACCACTAGAAGACTTTGTTGTTTCTCCATGGAAGTGTTAAGTTTAACCACTGTGTGTCTTGGGGTTTGCAGCCTTGCGTTTTTCCATAGATGATGTATTGATCCTTTCACCTCACACTTTGCTTTCTGTGTTCAGAAACTTTGGTAAGTTTTCTTGTATTCTTTCTTGCATTATGGTGTGCAGGTTTTTTGTTTTGTTTTGTTTTGTTTTATTTACCACGTTTCTCTGTGAGAGACTTTTAATTCTTAAATTGATTCTATACTCCTGCCTTTGAGATCAATGTTTTGCCAGTACAAAAAGCATTCTTTCTTTGAATGTTATTACTTTTTGCTTCTATTCTTTAACTTCCATGTACTTGTAAACCCAATCAGTTGTTGTCTCATTTGTTTTTTGGCTAGACTTGCCATCATAAATTAGAGTTTTTCTATTCTGCCAGTTATTTTTTGCTGTGCAGGCCATAAAGTCTATTCCAATCCTTATTCTCTTTTAAACTACTCCAGAAATATGCACTATTTCCATACTCTCTTAAAAATCTACAGAGTATTCTGTCTCATTGGGTGATGAATCACTTGCCTTTATTTTATAGCATTTATTCTGTATATGCCCGAACTTGTTTACTAAATCTGAAGGTCACATTTCCTTCTCCAATAATATGCTCCCTATTGGTGTATTTGCTGAAGCTCAAGGTCTTTGAGTTTTCTTCATCCTGAGATCTTTGACAATTTCAATCTTTTTTCCATTATTGCTTACTTTCTGACTCCCTCCCTTCCATTGGTAGAAAGCTAGATCCTAAAAGGCCTCAGCTTTCTCTCACATTGAGCAATTCACAATTCACCAGTCTAGGTCTCTGTCTCAAGTGACTTCTGGGGGAGATAGAACTCACCCCAACTAGAGGTGTGGCTCTTTCTCTCAGGCTTAGTGGAAAGCCATACTCCTCCCTATATAGTGTGTTGCCCAACTTGCTAGTACAATATAGTGCGTTACCCACTTTTGTCTTTATACCTCAGTTCTCTGGAATGCTGCCATGTTTCTTCTATCAAAGCCTGGCTAAATGTATGCTATTTGGAGTAGATCTCTGTAGTCTTGGAGGAGGCAGAGGTCAGCATGTAGGTCTGAGTTCTATTACAAGTCCAGTCATATGTTCTGCCCCATTCCCTCAGTTCCTTAGCTCTAGTCAAACTCTGTTGCAATAGAATGCTGCCTTGGAACTGGTTATGTAGGTCTTAGCAAAATTTTCCACCATTTGGAGTTTGGATCTTTGAGCCACTGGAACATGGGAGGGTCAAGTAGGAAAGTTGAGTTCTATTACTAGCCCAGACATATGTCCTTCACCATTCCTTGTGATCCTCTACTCTCCTACAGAACTCTGTTACAGAAAAGAATACTGACAAGGCACTGGCTATTATATTCTTAGCAAATTTCTGCAGTTTGGAATATAAATGTCTATGGCACTGGGAGAAGGGAGTAGTAAAGGTATAGAGTTGTGCTTCTTACAAGTCTGTGGGTCTAATTGGCTTATGCAGCACTACTACCAGGAACATATTGGGTAGAGGGTGAATGGGTACTGAGTGAGCATGAAATAGATATCATTTCATAGAGTTCACCCTTCTTTGGGTTCTTGGTGTCCTAGACCATGGAGACAAATGAAATTGCTTCATCTCTGGCACAAAATATCTATTTTGGAGAGGTTTGAGAAGCAGTGAGAATCAGAGAAAATGTTTAGTCCTACATTTTGTTGATCACATGGCACAGAATTTGACTAGAAGTTTCTGAAGACAAACTCCTCTTACTTTACAGTCAGGACAAAGTTCGGCAATCAGAATTTAGCCTGCTGTAGCTAAAACCTTTCAACTTGCCCACCATGAGTCTCTGCCTTTCTCAGTCAACAGCACCTAATGGATCTGAATGATAATAAAACCTCAGTGTGCTTGCTTTTTGCTGCTTCTGTATACAGCTTAAACAAGACAGGAACCCCGCCCCCCCACCTCCGCCCAGGATCTCAGTTCTGAGGCTTTTTCCTAGGGACAGAAAGAGAGCTTACAGGGAAGGAAAATTCTTTCCCTTCTCACTATATGAGAGTCTTAGCCTGGGGTCCATGAACTTTTTTTTTAAGATAGGTAGATAGATAACTACAAAAATATGTAGGTAGGTAGATAATTGTATTTCAATATAATTAGTTTATTTTATATTCTTACCTATTTTATCTTAAGTTTTATAAATATTATTTTGAAAATGGGCCCATAGAGCTCACCAGACTGCCAAAGGAGTTCACAATCCAAAAAACATTAAGAATCCCTAATCTAAATTGTATCCATATTCCAAAGTCCATGTTAGGGGTGGACCTGATGCCAGCACCCTGTTTGTTCAGGTTGGATTTGGGGACAAAATGAGATATTTATAAGTCACTGAACAGTTAACAAAAGGAGGCTTACTTTACCTCAGCAAAGCAAGAAGATGCAACAAGGACAGTGTGGGGTTTAGTTTTTATATATCCTTTCCTCTCACTCTCCCACCCCTCTGTCTCCATCTGAAAACATGTCTGGTTTGTAAGTATGGGGACTCCTATAGTCTTCAGACATCTACTATGTTGGAAAGGCCCTTACTCTATTGGGGGTGGAGGGGAGGGAATTTTTATTCCCTTAGATGAAAACTGTGTGAAGAGAGGCAGGAGCCAATGAGTTCCTGAGGACTTTGAAAATAAGAAAGATCCTCATCTTATCACACATCACTCCCATGGAGGAAAGATCATAAGGATCTTCTAGAGCAGGGGCATCAAACTCCTAATGGGCTGTAAGCGACCTGTAAAACTCCTGAGAGTCAAAATATGAGTTGGAAATGTTTGACAAAATAAATAAAAATACAAGACAATATAGATAATATTTGTGGTTTTCTCAGTCAATATGCTGCTTACAGGAATCTATTTCTATATTACTTAGACACCACTATTCTAGAGGATGTCCCACCATTTAAATGCTTTCTGGGTTTTTACTGGACAATCCTTTTGGCATAAGGGAGAAGAAAAAGAAGTCACAGTCCCCTCCACACTCCCTGAAGAGTCATCATAAAGAAACAGAAGATAGGAAAAAGCCAGAAGGACAAAAGTCAGAAATCCTAGCCTTTTCCTTCCCCATTCTAGAATCAAATCTTAGATCTCACTTGCTTCACACAGTAAGGCATCTCACATCTTTACAGTGTGTCTCCTGATGCAAGATAAAAAGACTGAGTCAATGAGCTGTGGAAGAGCCTCCTGTCACACAGCACAGAAAAATACCTCCAGTACAGTCATAGATTCTGCTCCTAATGTAAAGTGATAATGATGAGGGGCAAAGTAGTGCCAGGAACATCAGGGCCACAGCACAATTGATGACCCTTCTAGCAGTCAACAATTCTTCATCATTTATCATAATTATCTGCAGTAAAGGAAGAGGTCATAAGCCTCTTTCTTGCATGCAAACTCTCCTAAGATTTCAGCTACCATCAAAGATCTTCCAATACCTCCACCCATTCAGTATTCCCTGGCTTATCCATCAAACCTCTTCCTCCCTGAGAGCCATTTCGAGGGAATAATATGAAATCTTTGTTCTCTGTAGAGGCCTCTGCCAGGAGCATTCTCTTCCTTCTACAGAAGGAAGTCCCTGGAGAACTAAGAATTGCCACCAAGTCTGCTAGGGGATCCTCTTTCTTCCAAGTAAATATACATTAACCATAGATATGTAGCAATATTTTCACCAACATTATGGTAATACAAAGCATGGTGCCTCCCAACAATACCACCCTTTGGTGCCCCAAGCTCCTTCTTGGAAGGAAGAACATCCCAAAGAAAAGGAAGCCTCTCAATTGAGAATAGTCGAGCTATCCAAGGTCTATGAAGCCCTCAGAAGACACAAAAACCTTGAAGTACAAGATAACATTGTGTTGGGAAGAAATAAGAATGGTCAAATTTTATCAGGTAAGTATTTTTGGAGATTGGATCCCAGAAACCACTGGACTAGAGAGGCTTTCCTCTTCTTAGATTGGTATTGAATAGTCACAGACATGGCTGTTGGGAGGTTGGATACCTGACCTGGGAAGTAAGGTGCATAATGATGGAGCTAGTGATTAGAGGGGCAAATCTCTTACTCTGAAATTAGAGAGCACCATTTTGCCATTTGGGAACTAGTTGATGCACACTTGAGTTAGGTGGGTACTCCTAAATAATACAGTTAGAGATGCCCAGGAAACTGGTACAAGGACCCTAATTGGGCAAGAATAACTTGCCTTATCCTTAGTTAGGGGATCCTGCTGTTCCATACCCAGCCCAACATGGCATCACCACTCTGATATTCTTATTGGCAACTCACTCCCCAACCTCTGCTGTTTTTTTGTCATAGCTCCAACCTAGTTGTTTAACATAATATATCTTTGATGGGTATTGACATACCTCCCAAAAACCTACATATAGCAGGGAACATCAGCAAAATTTCTTCATTGATACTGACCCCAAAGAGGAGAATCTGATTGCCTAGTTCTGTATTCTCCAGGTCCCAGACCATTTGGCCAGATTCATGGCCATTACTCAGGAATCAATGTAGAATAAGATCTGTCAGCTTAGCAACTTGGTACTCAGCCCACTGGGAAGACTTACTAGCACATCCACTCTCTAGAGTATCCCCTGTATTTAATTGATGGTTACTGAAATCCAATTGCATATTCTTCTCTCATAGGAGATGAAAACATTGGTAAACCAGGAAAACAGTGTTCCCAGGATGTGTGTATTAATAAATATGTGTCAGGTGATGCATTTGAGAGTGGGAGGGACATTGGGCTATCACAGGAGGCAGTGTTCCAGACTCTGGTATGGAAATCTCTGTCTAGTGAATAGTTACCACCAGTGTGTGAAGGGCCTAACACTAAAGGCAAAAATAATTTTAAATTTACCATTTTCATTTAGCAATAGGAGCCTCCTAAGCTCCATTCATCTCACTAAAGGGCCCATCTTGCATCACCCACTCCATAGTAAATAGCTTTGGTCAAAGGATCATTCTGTAGCTTTGCATCATCTATTCAGTAATAACTAGGGCCCTTTTATAGGTAAGCAACTACTTTTCTTTTCTTTTTTTTTTAAACAAATACTTTATTAACTTCTGTTTTACATCATTCATTTCCGCCAGATTTTGAGTTACAATCATTTTCCCCCCATTATTCCCCTACCCAACCTCCCTGAATAGCAGTCCCACAAGATATCGCTTCCTCCAATCTGCTCTCTCCCATACCTTCTCCCATACCCCATCGACTTTTCCATTAGAGGAAGATGAATCTTTGTGTCCCAATGCCTGCACATCTTATCTCCCAATTATAGGCAAAAGAGTATTAATAATAGTATTTATATATATATTTGAAACATTTAATGTTACGACCTCGAATTTCAGATCCATTTCCTTCCTCCCTTGTCACCCATTCCTTCTTGGGAGATAAGTAATTCAGTATATGTTGTACATGTCTAGCTATGCAAAACATTATCATAGTAGATATATTGTACAAGGCTGCTTATAATTCCCTCCCACTCATCCCACCCCCACCTGGTCCATTCCCTACATGATCCTGTCCCTCTTCTATAGTGGGTACTTCCAACCTCCCCTCACCCCAAGGATGCCCTCCCATCCATCATCCCTCCTCTCATCCCCCTTCCCCCTATCCTGCTGCAGGTTGAGATATCCCATTTAGTATGTATGTCATTTTCTCCCTGAACCAAATTCAATGTGAATGTGGTTTTGCCTTTTTAGCCTTCCTTATTCTCCCCCTCCTTTGCACCCACTTCCCCTACATGAGATAGTTTACCCTACCATGTCTCTCCCCATCTCCTCTTGCCACTTTCCTCTCTCACCTCATAATTTCATCCCTTGAGTACTCTCCCTTCCCAACAAAATCAACCTATGCCCTCTATCCATATATAACTGTAACCATATACACACACATTCACATATGTATTCATATGACCACACCCCCTTCTTCCATTATTTTCATAGTGAGAAAGATATCATCAGTCACAGATATTACTTTTCCATATAGGAATGTAAATAGTTCAACTTTGATAAGTTCCTTTTGATTTCTTTTCCCTGATTACCTTCTCAGGCATCTCTTGCTTCTTGTGTCTGGATGTCAAATTTTCTATTCAACTCTGGTTTTTTCCTCAAGAATGCTTGAAAGTCCTCTATTCCACTGAATGACCATATTTTCCCCTGAAACAAAATACTCAGTTTTGCTGGGTAGGTGACCCTTGGGTTCATTCCCAGTTCTTTTGCCCTCTGGAATATCATATTCCATGCCCTTCGATCCCTCAGTGTAGAAGCTGCCAGGTCCTGGGCTATTCTGATTGTGTTTCCACAATATTGAAATTGTTTCTTCCTGGCTGCTTGTAGTATTTTCTCCTTGATCTGGGGATTCTGGAACCTGGCTATAATATTCCTGGGAGTTTTCTTTTGGGATCTTTTTCAGGAGGTGATCTGTGGATTCTTTCAACCTCTATTTTGCCCTCTGGATCTAAAACATCAGGGCAGTTTTCCTTGAGAATTTCTTGAAGGGTGATTTCTAGGTTCTTTCTTTGATCATGGCTTTCAGGTAGTCCAATAATTTTTAAATTGTCTCTCCTGGATCTATTTTCCAGGTCAGTGGTTTTTCCCATGAGATATTTCACATTGCCTTCTAATCTTTCATTTGTTTGGATCTGCTTAACAGCATCTTGATTTCTCATAAAGTCACTAGCTTCCATTTGCTCCAGTCTAACTGTGAAGGAATGAATCTCCTCAGTGAACTTTTGAGATTCTTTTTCCATCTGGCAAATTCGACTTTTTAAGGCATTCTTCTCCTCATTGCCCTTTTGGGCCTCCTTTGCCATTTGAGTTAGTCTATTTTTTAAGGTGTTGTTTTCCTCAGTCAGGCTGTTGACCCTCATTTCATACTTTTCCTGCATCCTTCTCATTTCTCTTTCCAATTTTTCCTCCACTTCTCTTATTTGATTTTTAAAGTCCTTCTTAAGGTCCTCTATGGCCTGCAACCCGCTCATGTTTTTCCCCTGGGGCTTTTGGAGCAGGACTTCTGACCTCACAGTCCTTTTCCCGCTCTATGCCCCCAAAATAGGAGTCTAGGGTTGCATTTTTCTGTTTCCTTTGCCTTGGCATGTTGCCACTTAATTGCTTGACTTTTGGGCTTGTTGCCACACTATGGCTTTAAGGCCAGATAGAGGAATTTTCGTCCCGAACGTGTGGGGGGCAACTTCAGTTTCTGGCAAGCTGTAAACCCACCCACAACTTCCACCCTAGATCACAATCCAGATCCAGGGAGGTTAAAGCAAGAGCGATTACCCCCCAAGACTGATCGCTGGATCTCCCCACGATTTGTAGGCTGGGAGCCGGAAATGCCTCTGAAAACTACAAAATGGCGTGTCTCCTCAGAGGCTTCTAGCTCCCAGGGGAGGGAGCTGACGCATTCCCCAAATACAGGTCCCAAAGTCCATAGGACACTAACCTCTTACTTTGTCCTAGGCATGTCTATGTTGATAATTCTGGAATCTCCACAGTTCCTGGTGTTCTGGGGTTCCTCCAGCCGGCTGCTGGCCCTGCCGCCCTGGGGCTAAAACCTCGGCTCACTTGGACCTGGGCTCGGCTCGGCTCCTGCGCTCTGCGCGCTGCCGGCTCCCAGACCACTGCTCTGGTCCTTCCTGCAGGGTGCTGGGCTGTCCTCAGCGGGAGGTTAGCTTCTCTGTGTCGTTCTGTGGGTGCTGGGGCTCCAGAAGTTTTTCAGAGTCCTTTTTTACATAGTTTGTGGAGAATCTGGGGTCAGAGAGGCTTGGACGAGCTGTTTCTACTCCGCCATCTTGGCTCCGCCCCCCCGCAACTACTTTTCAAAAGTATTATAGGGAATGACCACTTTGGGGAACATGGATCTCAAAAGCTCTAAAGTCACTTCTTTTGACCCGTTTGGTACCTACCAAAAGCCCCACTCCACTGGGTCTTAATGGACAGAGATTTCCAGAAACAGGGCTTGCAAGATCATAAGGCCCCAAGGGGAGAGCCTAACAGACAGACTACTTTAGATCTTCCAGGTTGGTAGCTTATTCTGGGACTCACTTGAAAGAGGTGAATTTGTAGATAACTAGGTAAATGGGCATGTGGATGACCAGGTGGGAAACGTGGGATCTCCAAAATTTGGAAAGTCCAATAAGTCTCTAGTTTTCTTTCAAGGATTATGGGAAAGTGAGTATCAATAGCTTATTTTCAATTATACTCAGAATGTTCTGGGTTTTCCCCTCCTACACTTTCTTTTCCAAAACTTGACTGAGTAGGGGAGATCCTGGATTTCTGTAGGGTTGATTCTCTACCCTTTGTCCCTCATGTAGGCTACAATCTGATCTAAGGCATCTACCTCTGTGGCTTTATCTGGCCTGGTCAACCTATCATCAATGTAGTGGTATACATTAATGCTCTCAGGAAGGCCTCTGCTAACCATAATGTGGCAGGAAAGATAAGAATAGCTAACATTTATATCATTTTTTAAGGTTTACAAAGTGCTTTATAAATATTATCTCATTTGATCCTTATAACAACTATATTATTATTATTATTATTATTATTGTAACAACTACTATTATTATAACTTAATGACAAGTTATTGTTTTCCCCATTCCATAGATGAGAAAATTGAGGCAGAGGTTAAGTTACTTGAGAATCATACATCTAGTAAGTGTCTAAGACCAGATCTGAAGTCAGAGCTTCCTGACTCCATATCCAACACCCTATTCACTGCGCTTCCTAGAAGCTTTGAAGAAAGACAATGAAGGCACACTGGATTCTTTTCCTAGTTGAAAGCAAACAGTTTCTGTCTAAACTCTGCCATAGAAATAGAGAAAAAAGTAGTGATGATGTCAATAACCTCATACCATTCATCCCAGGCCTGAGCTACCTAGTCTACAACATTGATGAGGTCAAGAATAGATATAGTGATAAATTTTGTTCAGCTTCCTGTAGTTCACCAGAAGCTGCTAGGTTCCATCAGCCTTCCTCACAGGCAGCACAGGGTTGTTGTAAGGGGAACTGGTATTACAAATAATTCCGTTTCCTTCATCCCCACCATAAGAGAAGAAATACCTTCCTCCCCAATGGGGACCCAATATTGTTTGGTGTTAACTACATAGTTTGTTTCAGGTTACTCTAAGGATATACATTTGACCCCACCAATAGTAAATTGCATTAACAGTAGTTAAAAGGGCTTGCACAGATCCTGACCCCCAAGAAACTATAATACCCCTTCCCTCTATTTTCTGCCCCTCTGTTGCCTCCATAGGATGATCCAAATGAGAGTATACCTCAGACTTGGGTGTGGGGCTAAAGGACCCTTACTGTCCTGGTGCTCAATTTCCCTGCATGGTTTTATTAGCATTCCTCATGGTCTGGCCATCAATTGCTTTCTTACCAAGCCCATGTTTCAGAAGCCATAAGCAAAGTTCCCTTCTGGGAGAAACTGTCATTAGCCTTTGCCCATTTAGTAAGGCAAGGAGTTCTGTGATTTCTGCCCCATATTCCCAGTGTACCAATTCACACTGACAGAAGTATTTACCCAAATCACAACTGTCTAGACCTCCTGCTTAAATTTCAGTTAATCAGTCCACACCTGAGGGTTCATGTGGCAGAGAAGAGAAGTCATTCTGGTGGGGCTCCCCCTAGATATCCAGGTCCTAGTTACCCCCCAAGACAGGCTGACCATAGGGCATTGTAGATCATGAAGGGAAGAGGCCTGAATAAATCCAATATATAAAACCCATTTTCTTTGAGAACATCACCCTCTCCTTTGCAGAGACTTGAAGGGAATTTATCTTTATGGAGCAAAGTGTGAATAACTCCCCATCTCAGCCACCTAAAAAGGGATGAAGGACGGCTACTTCCTGGAGCCTCTAATAAATGTAGCTGACTCTGTAGCAATAAATTTTCAGATAGTTCCTTAGGAACTCAGCAGCAGAAAAGATCTCAACATTTGGGTCCAGTAGACCTCATGTTCAGGAGCCATTGTTCCAGAGATTGATCAGATTCTTGTTGGAACTTCTCATCCACCTGCCCAGTTCCTTGGTGGAGAATGCCCCCATCTCTTCTCTAAGTGGAGGAAATCCCCCCCACACCTCGGAAGTAGTAATAAGATGATTTGGTTTGTTTGGGCTTTTTAGCCACCTGGGGGAGTTTCTGGATTTCTTCTTTACTTTCTCATATTCCTTTCAAGGCTCTGATCTCAGTAGGATGCAGCTTTGAGAATGCAGGTGTTAACTACATAGCTTTCTGAGAAGAATCTCCATAAAGATCAGAAAGTTGCTTGTGACTGGAAACCGAGATCTTATCTTCACACCCTCTCATCCTCTGTAATTGCAATGCCTTTCCCCTAACTGGTCACAAGTCCATCTCATCTCATCACAATTATCAACTATGTCTCCATGATCAACTATTAGAGGAGGGGCTGATGCCAGAATCTTATTAGATCATCTTAGATCTGGATACAAAAGGGGACAATCATAAGTGACTGAAGAGTAAACGGAAGGATTTTACTTTGCCCTAAACCAACAGGAATACAGAGGCACTTAGGATCTCTATGCACCCACCTCCTCTATTTCTCATGTCTTTGTGGAAATACATCTGATCAGCAGGACAAGGTATGGTGTCTCCTGTGGCCTTCAGACATCCATTAGGTCCTGATTCTACTTGGATGGGACTTTTAAGGCCCTTAGGTAGTCAGGAAGCTTTATCAAAGTAGGCAGGGGCCAGTGAGGACCTAGGGACAGTTTTGTTTCCTTTTAGGGGAAACTAATTCCTATTGTGGGAAAATAGAGGAAGCCTGGTCCTATCAAAGCCCAATTTCCCCTTGAAGCCATTCCTAATTACTCCACTTCACATTGCTTTTCTGCTCTAAACTTCCATTGTGCTTAGTCTATAAATAATCAGTTAAATCCTATGTCATATCATCAGCTCTTGTGATTTTCTGAGGTTGTCATGTGCCATGATTTGGAGCCAATTTTCATCACCAGAAAGATAATTTGGGAAGGTTCCAGTCTTAGTAATTTCATTACTGGATTCCATTTCTGGTATAGAAATTTCCAGAGAGGGGTAACAACTCATCTGTATGGCCTTAGGAAGTTGCCTGGGGGTCCTGAGAGGTTAAGCTACATGAATAGAGTCACATAGCTGGTTCTTATTACAGCCAAGTCTTCCTGACTCCAAGGCCAGTCCTCTATCCACTACTCCATGCTTCTGTCAGAAGAGATGGGCTTGGGAGATAGGAAACATCTTATGATTATCAGATGAGGTGGTTGATTTCCCAAATGCAATCTACCCTATTCTCTTCCTCACAATTGCCAATAACTTGATGAGTAACAAAAAGATTCATGGTGGGGTATGTAATGTGGTGAATGGCATCAGAGGCATAAAGGACAAGAAAAAGGAAGTCGTCAATCACAATAATAATAATAGCTAACATTTATATAACATTCTAACATTTGCAAAGCACTTTAAATATTTTCTTATTTTTCCTAATGACAATCCTGTGAGGTAGATGCTATTATTATTACCATTTTAACAATGAATGAGCTGAGGCCATAAAAGGTGCAGTAGATAGAGTGCTGGGCCTGGAGTCAGGGAGACCTGAGTTCAAATCTGGCCTCAGACACTTACTAGCTGTGTGACCCTGGGCAAGTCACTTAACCCCATTTGCCTTAGTTTCCTCATCTGGAAAATGATCTGGAAAAAGGAATGGCAAACCACTGCAGTGTCTCTGCCAAGAAAACACTAATAGGTTCATAAAGAGTCAAGAGTAATTAAAAATGACTGAACAACAATAAAACTGAGTCTGAAAGACAAATGATGTATGCAGGATCACACAAATAATAAATGACTAAGGCAGGATTTAAACCCAGGTCTTCCTAACTCTTAAGTCCAGGATTCTATTCACTCTGCCTTCTAATTACGCAGCAAGAGGTGGGATTTGAAGATAGGACATCAACCTCAGTGATGCTCCAGTAGCCATGAGATAACGAAAGACTCTGAGCAAGGATTCTAACATATAGAGTCACTCTTATAGGAACAATTTATGGAAAAGACATGGATAAGCACTACATGGGGTGGCAGGCATGGATGGGCTGCAATCTGCACCATTGGAGGGAGTAGTAGCATTGATGACATCATAGGTCCATCAGAGTACACCTACTCATTCAATGTAACAAGCATTATTAAATGGCTATTACTTATGGAAATATACTTTTCTTGACCTTTACATGTCTAATCAATATCATATTCCTTGCCTTCTCAAGGAGTAGGAGAGGGATGGGAAAGATGGAATTCAAAATTTCTGAAATGAATGTTAAAGCTTTTTTAAAATATAATTGGGAAATATTTAATGAAATAAATAAAAATACATTTTAAAATTCCTATTACATGCCAAGTACTAGAAATATAGTTCTAGAAATTAAAATTGTGCCAACCATTAAAGAATTTATATTTTCCTGGGGAAAAACAACAAGTACCCAGATAAAAGCACACCAAATACATACAAATTCCCAAGTGACTTTGGAGTTGTTTGTGGGTGGAATCATTAACCTCTGAGGGCTCAGAAAAGGTCACCTTTAAGTGGTATAAATTGAGGTGAACATTGAAAGGAGTCAGGGATTCTCTGAAGTAGAGATGAGGAGGGCGAACCCTCCAGGCATGGGAAATAGTTCAGTCAAAGGCATGAAGGTGGGAGATGGAATAATGTGCACGAAGAAGAGCAACTGCACCAATTTGGCATGAACCATAAGACTATGAAATTAACCTAAAATAATAGACTGGAGTCAGATTCTATGGTTTCCTTTGTGTTCTTCCTGTCTCCCCTGAATTCCTTGAAAGTAGAAACTCTGTCCTTTGTGTCCCCCAAACCACCTAGGAGGCACTTGTGCTTTGGTTCAACTGAATTTTGCTACTAAACTCTGCCTTCAATTATATGAAGTAAGTTCAAGAAAGAAGAGCGGCCAGTTCTCCCTCTTCAAAAGGAGTAAAGCACAGGAGTCTAGACGGTCTAGCACAAAGTCTTGCTAATACATGGTCCTTGGCCTGCTGTCTCCTCCATTAGACTGTGGGCTCTTTTTTTTTTTTTGCTTTTTGGAAGGGCAGTTGGGGTTAAGTGACTTGCCCAAGGTCACACAGCTAGTTTTTGTGTTAAGTGTCTGAGGTCAGATTTGAATTCAGGTCCTTCTGACTAAAGGGCTGGTGCTCTATTCACTACACCACCTAGCCACCCCAAGACTGTAGGCTCCTTGAGAGCGGGGATTGAGATTTTCATTTTGTTTTTGCTTTTCTTGGTATGCCCGACACAGCACAGTGCCTGTCACATAGTAGGCACTTTAAAAATGCTTATTAACTTTAAAAAGTGGGCTTGATTAGCCAGGTTGCACAGTGGATAGAATACCAGGCCATGAATCAGGAAGACATTTTCCTGAGTTCAAATCTGGCCTCAGACACTTAGTAGCTTTGTGACCCTGGGCAATTCACTTAACCCTGTTTGTCTCAGTTTCCTCATCTGTAAAATGAGCTGGGGAAGGAAATGGAAAACCACTCCAGTGTCTTTGCTTTGTTTTCTTGCTAGGTCATGAGTCAGACAAGACTGAAATGATGCAACAACAGCAACAGAGACCTCAAAAGGGACCTTAGAGCTTATATAATCTAGTTCTTCATTTTACAAAGGAGGAAACTTGGGCCAGAGAGGTTTAATGATTTCCAAAGGCTCAATAGCCCTCCAAAGTACTTCAGATAGACATTTGCTTATTCCATTTGTGAAGTGTTAGGGGCAAGGGTTCTAGTATGTCTGTCAAGCTCTGTTCTCCTGCACCTTCCCCTTGTCACACGGAAATACCTCTTACTGCAGCTTAAGTCTGAATCTTAGGATTTAGAATCAGAGGGATCTTGCATATTGTCTCATGTAACCCCATCATTGTGCAAATAACGTAGACCAGAGAGGTCAAATAGACTAAATGAACTCATACAACTGGTCCTGGGGGTCACATGAGTGGAGAAAAAGGACCACATTCAAAAGATGTGGCAGTAGAATCACAAGGTCTGGCAACTTTCTGGATACATAGGGTGGCAGAGAGCAAGCAGAAGTCGAATTGTGGGGTCATAAATGCTGAGCTGAGAGGTTAAAGGTCGTCTAGTCCAACCCCCTTGTTTTATAGATGAAGAGATAGGTTTTGCCTGAGGTCACACAAGTGGAACCTTAAGTGGAAGAGTCAGGACTCAGCCTCAATCCCTGTGACTCCAAGTTGCACACTCTTCAGGTGCTATGCTCAAAAGCCTTCCAGCTCAGCAGCATCTTCCGGAGCTCAGGTCCCCTGGCAAAGTCACTGAGAGCTCTCCCTATGGTAATGAAGCAACAGAGGAAGGTTTTCAAGCTCTCTTTCCAATAACCCAGTTAGTACACATTTTATTATTCCTATTTTACATGCTGAGGGGTAGCTAGGTGGCACAGTAGATAGGGTGCTTGCTGGGCCTGCAATCAGGAAGACTCCTCTTCCTGACTTCATGTCTGGTCTCCAACATTTACTAGCTGTGTGACCCTGGGCAAGTCAATTAATCCTGTTGGCCTCAGTTTCCTCATCTGTGAAATGAGCTGGAAAAGGAAATGGCAAACCACTCCAGTGTCTTTGCTAAGAAAACTCCAAATAGGGTCATGAAGGGGACTGAACAGGACTGAAATGACTAAACAACAAAAATTTTGCAAACAATGGGGCAAACCTCATTCCTAGGCCAGTATTATGCCTCATGCCATCCTCTTACTCAGAAACATAACTAACCCCCACCCAGTTCTTTGGCATCTTTACACCACCGAGTTGCTGGGAGACCCACACTGCATAGGCCTTACAGTGCCACGGAAGTGTGAGTTATTCTTCTTTCCCTAGCCCCTCCTATAATGCAGGATCCTCCAAGAGCTTTGTAAACAGCTCACGGAAATGATTTCCCTTACCCCTGCAAAAGCTGGCTGGTGTTTTACAGCCACAGCCTCACTGAGGAATAGCTTAGGACTGGAAGTCAAGGGGAGTATGTGCAGCAGAAACCACCAGGGAAATATTGGAGATGCAGGCCATAATGATCTACATTAGGAACCCTAGTGTCCTCCCCATCTCTCATAGAAAGTACTGCCAGCATCTTTAATGTCCATCAGCCTTCAAAGTCACTGCCCTGTCTCCCTGGAAAGATGGGCCCTTCTCTCCGGCCCTGGGACTCCCTCAGGAAATAAGGCTCTCCGCCTTCGTCTGTCTGGCTGACTGACAGAAGGAGGTAGAATAACATGTCACTGCAGGCCTCCTGAGACTGCAATCCATTTCAGCAGCAAAGAGAGGAGGGGAGGGAGGAAGCCAGCTATGGGAAAGCCAAAAGACCTTTCTTCAGAAAGAACAAAGGCTCCTGGAGAGGGGGCCGACCACTGTGGAGATGCCTCACATCAATGCCTCCCACAGCACCAGCCCAGCCCCCTGCCTGCTCACCCTTGCCCAGGCCACAGAGATGATGCCTTCGGTGACAAGGAGACGTATCCTTCCCCAGTGCCCTCAGCTGCCGGTCCCCTCCCTTTTCAGATTACCTTCATCCTTCCTACATTTATCTTCTATGTACCTTGTTATTTACATGTTGTCTACCCCATTAGAACGTGAGCTCCTTGAAGGCAGGGAAATATATAGATATAGATACACACACATACATGCACGTATGTTTTGTTGTTGTTGAGCCATTACAGTTGTGTTGATTTTTTTGTGATCCCAATTTGGTTTTCATGACAAAGATACTGGAGTGGTTTGCCATTTCCATCTCCATCTTTATAGATGAGGAAACTGAGACAGACAGGTTAAAGTGACTTAGCCAGGGTCACACAGCTATTAAGTGTCTGAGGCCAGATTTGAACTCAGGAAGATGGGTTTTCCTGACCTCGGCCTTAGTATTCTATCTACTGTGTGACCTAGCAGCTTCTCTCCTCTCCTCTTCTGTCCTCTCCTCTCCTCTTCTCTCTTTTTCTTTTCTCTTTTCTCCCTGCCCCCCTCCTCTCTCTCTGTCTCTGCTCTCTCTCTGTCTCTCTCTCTTCTCTCTGTCTCTCCCTCCCCCCCCTCTCTCTTTCTCTTCCCCCTCCCCTGTCTCTCTCTCTCTGTCTCTGTCTCTCTCTCCCTCTCTCTCCCCTTCTCTCTCTCTCTCTACACATACACACACACACAGTCACATATATAAATGTATGTGTATTTGCCTCTCTATGCCCAACACTTAATACAGGGCCTGGTATACTATAAGTACTTAACAAAGGCTTGTTGATTGACTGATTATCCAAACCCTCACCCTCTTTATAGAAAGAATTAGCTAAGTGTTGATCTATAGCCAATCCTACAGTAGCTCTTGCCTTCTTTGCCTTAGAAAGAAAATAAAAATAGCTCACAGTTCTAGAGTGCTTTAAGATCGACAAAACACCTTCCATCTTAACTACAAAGTACACATTGAGAGTATTATTTCCCCCTTTTAGCAGATGGGGAAACTGAGGCTTGGAGATAGTGAGTAAATTCCCCCATTGTCACATCACTAGTAAGGCTCTGAACCAATTGCCTGATTCCAAATCTTCTGCTTTTTCTTCATTGCCCCAAAGATAAGAATAGTACATTATTTATTTTTAGTGCTATGGTGTGGTATGGCATGTTGTGTGGTAAAGGGTGGTATCATGTGATGTGAGAGGAAAAGGCCTGGAATGAGAGTCAGCAGACCCACGTCAACTCTTTGGGCAACCACTTTATCAGTCAGGGTTTGAGTTTCCTCAAGTGTCAAGTGGGGATAATAAATCCTGTTTACTTTATAAGAATCACATGAGATAACATACTTTTGAAAAATCATTGAAAAGTAGCAGAGAGTTTTCCATCCCTTCTTGCACAGGTGAAGGACTTTCAGTGTGGAATATTGCATACCCATAGAAAAACATTGCAAACGCATCGGGGCATCACACCGGTTATTGTCTGATTGTTATTGGTTTCCTCACCTGTAAAGTGGGGATAATAAGTGGGGTGATAGAAAAAAAGTGCTGAGGTTGAATGCTGCTTCAAGAACTAGATTATGCCCCTGGGCATGTCACATAATCACAGATCTTGAGGGTTAGAATGGGTCTCAGTGGTCTCCTAGTCTACTTTATACACACAAGGAATTTATACTATAACAGGTGTATGGGGTGTTCAAGGAGGAGGAGTACCTCCAATGGGAGGGCTTGCCAAGCCCTTTGCAGGGCTCCTCATTCACCCTTGGTGTCCAGCTGATTCACCCAACTCTCACCTTTGACTCCAAGAAGTGAGTATGCACAGCAGTGACATCCCAGTAAACTGTATCAGCAGATGGGCTAAACAGGCCTTGGGGAATAAGGGTGATGTGTACCCAAGCATGTGAAGCCTTCCCCCAGTAAAACGGACAGAGGAGAACAGTTTGTGTGAATGGCTCTGAAGGCACCTCCAGCAGGCACTGTGGAGGGCTCAGAGTCTGGTCAGGCTGTTGGCCAGAAGTTGCCAAGGTCATCCCATTGACAGCAGTCTTGACTTTTGTCAAGTCCTGCCCCTGGACTTCAATGACTCAGGAAGAGAGAGTGAGGCTGGTGACTATGTGACTCTGCCTCACTTAAATCCAATTCACGCACGAGTCAAGACATCACTGACCCTCTTTGAAAATGAAGAACAAATAACAGAAATGATAACATACCTTACAAGTTTTTATCTGGCCTCTGCTTAAGGACTCCAAGGAAAAGAAAGACATCGCCCAGGAGGCAGCCTCTTCTGCTTTGAGAGCGCTCTCACCATCAGGGACTTTTCCTGACAAGCCCAGATTCCCCTCTTTGCAGCTTCTACTCATTCTTCCTTCTGCTCCCTGGAGCCAAACACAAGCCTAATCCTTCCTCTATGTTATTGTTGCTATGTTAGTTGTAGTTATTTTAGTTGTTAGAGTTCTGACTCTAGGTGACCCCATTTGGGGTTTTCTTGGCAAAGATACAGGAGTGGTTTGCCATTTCCTTCTCTAGCTCATTTTACAGAGGAGGAAACTGAGGAAAACAGGGTTAAAGTGACTTGCCCGGGGTCACACGGCTAGTAAGTATCTGAGGTCAAATTTGAACTCAGGTCCTCCTGACTCCTGGGCCAGTACTCTATTCACTGCAACACCTAGCTGCCCTTATAAAATTTTTTTAAGAAAGCATGAGGTATTATAATGAGCTTGTTACTTGCAGGTGTGCATGTGTGTGAGTACACACACACACACACACACACACACACACACACACACACACACACACACACTCAGCTTATCTCCTTGTGACCAGCAGCATACATGGACAAAGTGGATGGCCTAAGAAAAGTAATGGCTTCTATGGCCACAGAACTTCAAGGAGCCACCTCGGCCACCCATCAGACTGGCTCTCTGATCTATGGGAGCCATGATGCTGATATAGGCTCTGGGCTAGAACAGCACCCTTCCAGTAAGGTGACTGAACATTCATCCTGGGTGTTCCCAGTATTAGGGGAAAATGAATGGAGGCCCAGGCTGGGAGTCCAGAATACTTCAGATACAGCTTGGTTCACTGACAAAAGAAGTTCATTTTTATTAGTCAGGGAACCCAGATTTAAACTCCATCTTACCTATTTACTCCCTCTTGGCCCTCTTGTCCATGATCCTAAGTCCTACCCATGACACATACCAGCTGGATGACGATGGACAAGTTATGCAGTTTTGTAGCATACCACACAGCACTAAGTCATCCATGGAAGGAGTTTCCATGCTGGGAGCTCATCATACAGACAAAATCTCAGGTCAGTCTGGACTCCTTCCCCAGCCCAAATGTGAATTCCCTGCAAGCTGCCACTGGCTTTTTTTTTTTTTTTTACAGAAGTCTGTCCCAACAGCCATTCTGCCCTCCAAAGCCCCCTTCCATATTCATTTGGCCACAAAAATCCTACCTTCCTGCCTAAATGATTCCAATTCATCCACATAGACAATGGGGTGGAGTGGTAAGGGCACCAAACTTGGGGTTAAAAAGTCTAGGTTCAAGCTGTGGCTTTGACAATCTTGGTTGTTATTTCCTCTCTGTGGGCCTCATCTGTAGAATGGGGAGAAAAGGGTAGGAAGAGTGGGGTGGGCCAGATAATCTCTAAAGTCCCTCCCAACCCCAATATTCTTTGATTCTAAATTAGGTCAAAGAGTCTAGAAAGTGGGGGTTTGGGTGGGCATAGATGAGTGATTCATCTCTGAGTCCTTTGGGGCAACTCACCTTATTTGTTCTAGGGGCAGGGAGGGTAGATGGCAGGCATTCTCAGCCATGTAGGCTGGTTTCCAGAAAGCACGTTCAGGAAGGAGCTCATTTGACCTCATTCTTCCCTAAGACCTCTCATTAACCTCAATTCAACCCCCTTGTTGACACCTCTCTACACTCCCTAAGAGAGAACAGTGTGACTCTCCTGGCACAGGGAGAGGAGCTGAGTCAAGGATGGGGTCAGGCCTAAAGATGGAAACAGATTTCTCATCTAGACCATGGCAATGACACTTGTCCTTTTCCTTAATAAGGACAAGCTCTCTCTGTCCCACTGAGCTGTGTCTGACCCAGGTGCAGAGCTTCTGGAAATAAAGGTTGTTTATTTAATCAATTTCAAGGATTCTTACCTTTTTGGGGTCATGGACCCCTGTGTTAATCTGATGGGTTCAGACTATGGCATCCTTTTCAGAATAATAAGTTTAAAAAAAGATGTATTGATACTTTGTTTTTACACTCAAAACATTTCCAGATTACCCCTATCTAATGAGAGCTGTCCTGTAATAAAGTAAAGCAGTTCAACAGAACTAATATTAGTCTCCTTATCTGAAAATGCATGTAACATTCTCTACCTGTAGATCCACTCCCCAACCTCTCTTTATAATGTTTTCAAATGCATAAAATGCAGTGTCTGACACGTGTAGCTACTTAATAAATGTTTATTGTTGCATAAAGTACATAGCATTATAAAGGAAACCAATTATATTGAAATATAGTTATCAAAATATTTTTAAATAAGTTTATAGACTCCAGGTTAAGAGCCTCTAATCTATATCACTAGGGCAGTTAGGTGGCACAGGGGATAGTGTCAGGTCTGGAGTCAGGAAGACTCATCTTTCTAAAATCAAATCAGTCTAGTCTTGGACACTTACTAGCTGTGAGACCCTGGGTGAGTCACTTAACCCTGTTTGCTTCAACTTCCTCATCTACAAAGTGAGCTGGAGAAGGAAATGTCAAACCACTAGTATCTTTGCCAAGAAAACCCCAAGTGGGGTCACGAGGAGTCAGGCATGACTGAAATGACTGAACAACAATAACAATCTATATTATTGCAGAATGATCAGATGATCTCAGTGACATAATGATATAATATTATTCTGTATGGTCACTGTCTTTCTTTTCTCCTGGAAGGGGAGTGGGGAGGACAAAGAATAGGAGGGAGAAACACATAAACACACACACACACACACACACACACACACACACACACACACAAACCCAAACAGTCCAAGGTATCTACTTTGTCATACATATTTACCACACTTTATATAATGACAGTTGCCCCAGGGGAATGGCTGGCTGCTCTAGGAGTCTGGAGCACCCAATCAGGGTAATAAAGTAGATCAGTCAGCAAAATGACCCAGGTCAAAGGGCAAATGATTTAAAAGGGGTGTCTCACTAGCAAGTAGGACCAAACTGAATTAGCCACCCTGACTTATGCCAGGGCTTATATACAGAGCAAACAGGAGCTTGTACCTGAAGCTTAGCAGGCAAGGCAGCACAGAAAAAAAACTGCTGGTCTGAAATTAGAGAGTCCGGGTTCAAATGGTTCAAATCCTGGCCTGGCCCCTCATTTCCCGTGTGATATTGGACAATTCACTTAATTTCCTTCGGTCTGCCTTTCTTCAATTGTGAAATCGGGGCGTTAGAATCAGTGGCCTCCAAGGTCCCTTCTTATTCTAAATCGATGAGTGTAAGACCATCCCCATCAGGTGATCACCCAATTCTTCTAGAAGATCTGCAGTAATGGAGAATCCTTTACACACCCAATAGCACATTCCACTTTTGGATTGCTCTGATGCTTAAAAATGAGCAACTAGATGGTGCAGTGGATAGCACTCAAGTCAGGAAGCCTCATTTATCAGAGTTTAAATCTGGCCTCTGACACTTACTAGCTGTGTGACCCTAGGCAAGTCACTTTAACCCTGTTTGACTCAGTTTCCTCATCTGTAAAGTGATCTGGAGAAGGAAATGGTGAGCCACTCCAGTATCTTTGCCAAGAAAATCCCAAAGAGGTTACCAAGAGTCAGACACAACTGAAACGAATGAATACCAAGATGCTTAGAAAATTTGCCCTATGAACAAATTAGACAGTTAAGTAGCAAAGTGGAATAGAGCACCGGTTCTGTTATCAGGAAAAACCCTAGTTCAAATCTAGCTTTAGACACTTACTAGTTGTGTGACCCGTGCAAGTCACCTTAACCTTTGTCTGCTTCAGTTTCCTTAACTTTAAAATGCAGGAAATGATGTTGGGTTGTTTTATATTGTGTAATCCTTGTATTGACTTGAGCAAGACTCTGCCTCAGTGGAACCTGTTCCCCCCCCCCACCCAATATTCCATCTGGAAGCAAGCAGAATCAGTTTGATTTCCTTTTCATAGAAAGGCCCTTCATACAATTATAGATAGTGGTCATATCCTCCCCTGTGAATCCTCAAGTCAAGCAGCCCCAGTTTTTTCAGCTAACCCTCACTGAATGTGTTCTCCCATCCCCTCCACAGCCTGGTCTCATTCCTCGAGATTTGCTCTGGTCTTGTCAGGGTCCTTCCCCAACGGCGGTGGCCAGAATGGAACACAATACTGAAGACGGGGTCTAACCAGGACAGAAAACAGCAGGATGCTCGTTCTGGACAAATACTTCTATTCATGCAGACTAGGCTTGCATTGACTTCTCTGGATGCCAGTTCACATGACTGACTGATTCAGTTGAACTTGCAGTTCACTCCTTCATCCCCCCATGTTTTTTTAAAAAACAAACTCTGCTTTTCAGATGCCTCTCCCATTCTGTAGTTGTAAATTTGATTTTTTTTAACATAAGTTCAGCATCATATATTTGTCCCTATTAAAACTTGTGTTGTATCCACTCTATTTAGCGATGAAGTTGCCAGAGGTGACGTACAGATTAGAACATCTAATTCACATCAGAGGATCTGAGTTTGAATCCCAACTCTGCTATTTACAAACTGTGGGTTAAGTCATTTCTAAACTTCAGTTGATGATATAGTGAGCACTAAATTTAGATTCCAAGCATCTAGGTTTAAATTTGTCTCATATGCTTACTACATATGTGACCTTAACCAATTTATTAAACAACTCTGGACTTCAGTTTCTTTATCTGCAAAAGAAGGGGGGTAGACTGAATTACTTCTAAGGACCCTTCTAGCTCTAAATTTATAATAGGCAACTACATGGTAAAGGGGATCAAGTGCTAGGCCTGGAATCAGGAAAAGCTGAGTTTAAATCCAAGCCCAGGAAATTAGTAGATGTGTGATGCTGGGCAAGTCACTTAACCTCTGTCTTAGTTTCCTTTTTTGGGGGGGAGGACAGTTGGGGTTAAGTGACCTGCCCAAGGTCACACGGCTAGTAAGTGTTAAGTGTCTGAGGCCGCATTTGAACTCAGGTCCTCCTGACTCCAGGGCCCGTGCTCTATTCACTGCACCACCTAGCCACCTCGGACTTAGTTTCCTCTACTATAAAATGAGGATAATAATAGTACCTACTTGCCAGGGTTGTTGTGAGTCAAAAAAGCGAGATCTTTGTAAAAAGTGTTTAGCACATAGCAGACACTTAAGAAGGGGTTATTTGGTTAATAATCCTACGTACTCTCTAAAGTGGGTACTTAAGCATTATTATCTCCATTCTACTGGTGAAGAAACTGAGGCACAGGCAAGCTAAATGCCGTGTGCACAGTAAGAAAGCATAAGATCTGGGATTTGAACCTTGGTCTCCTGATTCCGAGTCCGGTCCTATTTCCCCTTGAAACTCCTGCCAGACGTGAGACATTTGCCTATCATTAGACCCCTGAACCATCTGCCAGTTTCACCCAGAGTGTGTTGGGGTCAGAGGAGTAGGAAAATGATGCCTCACTGCCAGAGGAAAGGGAAGAGGGGACCAGGCCCTGGGGCTGTGGGCAATCAGCATTGTTTATAAACTGCTAAATAGGGGTCATTTGAAGAACTGGGAATATTTAGCCTGAAGTAGAAAAGCCCGAGGGGTCAGAAGGCATAGCAGCTGCACCATGAATAGAGTCAGGAAAGACTGAATTCAAATCCAACCATGCACACTTAAGAGGTCTGTAACCTTGAGTCAGTCACTTAATATCTGTTTGCCTCCATTTCCTCAACTGCAATATTGGGACAACAATAGCACCTTCCTCCCAGGGCTTTTGTAAGGATCAAATGAGATAATGTTTGCAAAGTGCCTGGCACATAGTAGGTGCTACAGAAATTCTAGTGTCTTTTCTTTCAAGTAGGTAAAGGGTTGTAGCATGTAAGAAGGATTAGACCTGTTCTGCTTGATCCCAGGAGCCCCCCCACCCCAAATAAAAGGTAATGAGTGGAAGTTTCAAAGGGAAAAAATTTAATTTATATGAGGAAAAACTTTCATATATGTGTGTATGCATCCATTATATCTAGAGATGAGGTTACCATAGGTGATGGAGAGGTTAGAACATTAGATTTTGTGCCAGATGTGGATTTGGATCCTAGTTCTGCTACTGTATACATACATATTACACATGTACTCATTTTGGTCCAGATCTGTGATCTCATTGGTATAGGCCAGAGCTGGGGAACCAGCAGCCTTGAGGCCACATGTGGCCCTTGTAGCGGCAAGCACCCCAATATCCCCAGGGTAGCTGCCAATATAGGTTCTTAGATCTGCTTTTCAAAAGGAAAGCAACTCAAAATGGGTTAACAAGCTTACTTTAATCAAACAAACATACATTACATAGTTCAGGGGAAAAAGGTCAGCACCCCGAACTTCAGAGTTACAGAACTTACAGATCAAAGAGACAGGCTTCCAAACTGTCCAACCATTATATCAATACCAAATCACAGTTACCAGAGAGGGAAGCATCAACATCTGGGTTTTCAAAGCCGGGGGGCTCTCAGCAGCGGCTTCCCAGAGTCTCATCTGGTCAAATCACACAACACTTCTCAAAGTGAGCCCCAAAGCAAAGCCTCTCCTCAGGGTTTATATAGCCTTCTCCCGGCTCAGAGAATGTAACAACCTTCTGGACCCACTGCCCAATCACAAAGTATCAAGGTATGGGCTTTCCTGAAAAACAAGCCTCCCAGCACAGGCTCCAGGTGCACTTAAGCTAGGGGCAGGGAAGATCTTTAAATTTGCATTTCCATTACAGCCCTCTAGGTCCTCAAGTCCTTTGACTGAATCCAAACCTCATAGAACAAATCTCCTTAATCAAAAGATTTGTTCTGTGAAACTTGAACTCAGTCAAAAGGCAGCACGGGAGGACCTAGAAGGCCAAACCCATCCCTGGGGAGCCCCACATCATTGAGGGATCCTCCTGTCCCATTGCAGATCAGAAATTGTTCTGGACCTAGAAGGCCAAACCCATCCCTGGGGAGCCCCACATCATTGAGGGATCCTCCTGTCCCATTGCAGATCAGAAATTGTTCTGGACCCAGAGTCTTACAGAGTTGCCTGCAGCATTGCAAGGTTGATGATCTGTTCAGGGTTAATAGTGCCAGTATATAATATCAGAAGTAGGACTTAGAAGGGGCAAAGAAAAAAAGGGGGGAAGGAAAAAAAGGAGAAACTTATGTAACTTTATTATATATTTAAAAGGAATAGCAAGTGGTACATAACAGATTTGCAGTTTCATGTGCAATCATTTTTTTATTATACTGTTATAGAAATGCTTGTTTTATTCCATGAATTAAAAATAAAATTAATTAATTTCAAAAAAATGTAGAATTGTAATCTTAGTCTTTGTGATTCTGGGCCAGACCACAAGGAGCAGCCCTGGGAAGTAGTAAATTCTCCCTCTTTGGAAGTCTCCAAGCAAAGAATTCCATAGTCATTTAACCGGTATTTCATGGAGAGTATTTCTCTTAACATGGTATTTCATCGGATTTTTGTTTGGGTATGGGACTAGGCAGCATTGAAATGAATTTGACTAAGGGAGCTTCATTCAGTCTTTTCCTTCCCCTGCTCTGACTAGGGCATGTTCCATTTCATCACAAAGCAGTGATAACAACAATTTCATTTTTGTGTCCCTACCTGTGATTTCATGAATAAGTGAATAAAAAAGCTATTGTAATTTGCTTACACTGCACCAAACACTATGCTAAGTGCTAGGGAACAAACAGAAAAATGGACACTGTCTCTGCTCTCAAAAGGAAACAATCTATTGGGGGAAAATATATCAAAATTCAAAAAGGGAAAGGGAAAATCATCAGGAGGTTTGGAAGACAAGGTCAGGGGTCAGATGAGAGTGCCAGAGGGCTGGAGGGCCTAGAGGCAGGGCAGGACATAAGACCTGGAGAACCTTAGGGTGCAATGACAGAGAGGATGGTAAGGTGTCACTGGGCTCCATTTTACTCCAAGGTGACTCACATGCCATCCAAGGTGGTCCCACAGCCCAGATAGATTCCAGATAGGCTGGGAAAGCATGGGGAAAAGGCAAAAAGTATTCAAGTTCCTGGAAAGATGTAACCTTGTTTAACAACCCTCATATCCTAAATACCAGATGAGGCATCAATTGAGAGGTGTATGCTCACCAGAGGCATTTGCCACTCTCTCAGTGGAGAGTCCAGAAGAAAAGGTATTTATGCACTGGGGGTGGTGAAGTTCCCAGATGCTAATAGTAAGTAGGCCTTGGCTAGAAGGATGCCTGGTCCCTGGACTACACCCTATATGAGGCCCCCACATGGCCAAAACTGGAATCACTTTCCACCCAAAAAGACCCATCTGGAAGGCCCCCCTTCCCTTTTCTCTGAGCTGTTTCTGGTTATAAGTGCTGAATAAACCTGCTTGCTTTACTCACTTCCTGCCTCCATAACTGTTACTGCTCTGAAGCATCTCACCAGTATTCCTTGTGGTGAACCTGACCTCCACACTCGGTCAGGCATCTGCCCTCCCCTCCGACCTCATAAGCAGAGTCAGTAAGGGCAGCCAGGTCACTAGGAGGTGAAGTGATGGGTCCAAGGTCATTTATAACCATCTTTTTCAGAGGTAAAACTTGAACACAGGCCTTCTTGTCTTCAAGGTCATTCTGTTCTCTATGCCATACCAGCCTACATTATGATGAAAATTTGCATCAACTCTATAGACAAGAGATTTCCAGTCCAGCTATTGATTGTAAGAATGTGAGCCTAAAGCTTGAGTCCACTAAGATCTTGGGTTAAAACCAGATGAATTTTAGCCACAATAGCTCAAATCGATTCTTTTAAAAATAGAACAGCACCACAGGAAGAAGTTTTGTGTAAGGGATACTCAGGCATGGCTGTATAAAATGACAGAGTGATTTGTTAGACAAGAGATTGGACTGGAAGTTAGAAGACCTGTGTTCAAGTGCCTGATCTGGTTTTTATTAGACTTTATATATTTCTTGGTTCTAGAGGTAGCCAGGTGGTACAGTCCCTAGAGTTCAAATCCAACCACTTACTAGCTGTGTGACCCCAGGCAAGTCACTTAACATCTATGTGCATTAGTTTCCTCATCTATAAAATAGGAATAATAATAGTGCCTCCTAGGGTTGCTGTAAGGATAAAATTATTTGGAAAGCACTTTGCAAACCTTAAAGTGCTACATAAATACTATATATTATTATCAGCTGTGTAATTTTAGGCCCCTCTCTTAAACTCTCTGGACTTCTGTGCTTTACTCAGTAAGCTTAGATATTTTACAACAAAGCTTTAACCGCATCCCTGCAGTCTATAATCTGCATGGGTAATTCTGAGACAGGAAGACCCGGATTCATGTCCTGCAGCTAACAAGTCCTAGCTATAGAACCTGGGCTAGGCTCCTGGGAGACCACAGCAACTGTACAATAAAGTGCTAATCTTCGTTTGCATGGGCAGATCAATACATATTTTTGAGTGCCTGCTTTGTGCCAAGCACTGCGCCAAGCGCCTGTGAAATCACAGTCTGGTAGACAACAACAAAAACCAGGGGCAGAGGTTTCTGGGTTTTGTTTTTTATCTGCCTGGGTTGATTGTAAATGAAAACGCTAAACCAGGAGACCCGGTGTATTATTTTTAGCACAACAGTGTCACCTGGTGGTCTCTGTCCTGCATTACACTTTACTTGTTAATTTTCAGCACCTGTCCTCTTTTTGAGGTGGTGGGTGTGTGCATAGGCCTGGATCAACCTCCATTGGATTCTGCACGTGGAACACAATTATTTTCCCAGTTCCATCTGCCCAGCACCGGAAAATGACAACGGATTTGGAGCCACAAAATCAGGGTTGCTTACCGGCTACATAACCTTAGGTAAATCCCTTCAGCTCTGATGGACCACAGAGGTAGAAACCCCTTATGTCACTGAGTCCAATGCACCCATTTTACAAATGATGCTGAGAGAGGTCACACAGGTAGAACTAAGAGTCAGACCGAGGTCGCGGACTTCAAATCTAGCACCCTTTCTACAGTATCAGAGGGCGTGTAATGAAATTGACAGCAAACCAGCCTTGCACTATCATGATGCACAGCATGGCTTGGGTTCCTATAACTGTTATGTCATGAAGGCTTAATGTTCCATTTCCTCTCGCTGCTGACTTCAATACTCCCAAAGCATCCCTGATTTCACGGCTATGGACATTCATTACCTCCACTGATGAAGAACTCAGTCTTTCCACACTTTGCTCTGGTCAAAAACAATCCATCCTCCTGCTGCATTTAGCTAGGCTAGTTTTTAGCTGACAGGCAGTTTGCTCCTAGGTCCAAGGCTTTCTGGATTGCTGGCCCTGTTAGAATTTACAGTGTGCCAGCAGAGTCTTTGAGAACCCTGAGTTTCCTCTAGGGAAGAATTTAATGGAAATGCCTAGAATTGCTTTTTTTTTCTTTTTCCCTTCACCTGGGGCCACACAACTGGAGGGTCACAGATGGAGAGAATATCCCTACCCCCATATATGTGTATGTTCATGGGTGTATACACATATCTATAGGTACATACATTATATTACATGTTTATAAACACATATTGAACCTATTATAACCTTATGGTACATTATATGTTCACACATACATATAACATGTACACATATGTTTTCATAGGATTATGAGATTTAAAGTTGAAAGAAACTTTTCAGATTTTGTTATTTTTCAGTCATGTCCAATTCTTCATGACCCCATTTGGGGTTTTCTTGGCAGAAATACTGGAGTGGGTTGCCATTGTTTCTTCAGCTCATTTTACAGAGGAGGAAACTGACAAACAGGGATAAATGACTTGCCCAGGGTCACACACCTGGTTAGTGTCTGAGGTCAATTTGAACTCAGGCAGATGAGTCTTCCTGACTCCAGGCCCAGCGCTTTCTCCATTAAGCCACTTAGCTGCCTCTGGCTTTTAGTATTAGATGGCCTCTAACGTTCCTTCTAAGTCTCAATTTATGAATCCGTGGTCGGGCATCTTTATTTTCTAACCTGGAATAGCGTTCTCAAGCACAAAGGAAAAGTCTTAGAACTACAATTCCCTGTACGACCACAGGAAGGCGCGATTTCTGTGACCATTCCCTCATGGGAGTTGTAGTTTACTATGGCTGAGGCCTTTCCCATATAAAGGCGAGCCCTCCCCACCCAGGACTTCCAGTCCCAGAAAGCATAGCGGCTGCGGCGTGCTCAGCGTAAGACGCGAGCCACGTGGTTTACGTTCGTGGCGGTAGCACCGGCCGAAGCTCCAGCGGGCTCCGCCGCCGCGTTTCAGGCTGTCCCTGCTGCCTGGCCCAGGCTCGGGCCAGGCCGCGAGTGGCCGCCCCTCAGGCCCCGGGCCGAGGGCGTGGCCATGGCAGACAGCGGCGGAGGGAGCGGCGGGGCTAGCGCGGGGGGTGGTGGAGGCGGTGCCGGCGGCTCTGGCCAGGCCTCGGCAGCCTCGGCCTCAGGCTCTGGGGGCGCCGGCGCCGGCGTAACCAACCCGGCGTCGCTGCCGCCCGGGGACTCGCAGCTCATCGCGCTCATAGTGGAGCAGCTCAAGAGCCGCGGCCTGTTCGACGGCTTCCGCAGGGACTGCCTCGCCGACGTGGACACCAAGGTAGCGGCGGCCCCGAGGCCCGAGAAGCCCGGCGTTCAGATCCCTGTCCCCTGTGCCATTTCACCTCCCCGGGCCTCACTGTGCTCATCTGTAGAATGGGGAGGATAATGCCCGTAGGACCTCCTGGGTCACCTACAAATGTCAGGTATTTCTGCTCCCTGCGCATCCCTGGGGCCTCCGCTTCCTGACGTGTGTAACGGGGTTGGGGTCCCCTGGGGGCACCTGCTTTGTAAAAAAAGTCGACCCTTTTCTTTGTAATTTGTTTCCTTTGTGACCCTTTCTTTCACTTTGTACATTCAAAAACCTCATCCCGAAAAGAACGGGCACGTGGGCTTCACGTTTACAGAGGAGTCCTTGACCAAAAAAAGTTACTATTATTATTTTTTATCGAGAAAAAGTAACCCCGGAATAGAAAATCTCTGAACCTTTCTTCTGTCTCTAGGTCTTCTGACCCACATGATAGCTCCAACTTTGTGCTATCGCTTCCGATTCTAACCCCTTGCAGCTTTACCTAAGCGACCCCCCCCCCCAGCCGCAGAACCTCCTGCCCTGGGGGCGCGTTTGTACCGACAGTGTTTGGGGGGCACAGCCCCTGCTGGGACGACCTTAAGCAGAACGATAATTTTCATCATGGAGGGAGGGAGTCTGGCTCTTTATTTGTCAATTTCTATTTCAGTAATTAATAAACAAGCATTTATTAAGCACCTACAATGTGTTTGGCAGGGGGAGGGTTTGTATCAAAACAAAACTTGATACAAAGTTCATATGGACTAAAAACCTGCTGGTAAGTCTACTGATGTTATCTTCAACATGTGCACAGAAGAGTGTGAATTACCCAAGGATGTGGGCCAACAACTGTGGCAGGATAGGCCCCACGTGGCACTTGAACTTTGAAGAAAATAGAGGTGAAGGAGTATGCCCTAGGTATGGGGGACAGCCTGGAAGGTTGAATGAATAGACAACAGCAAATTGGCCAATTTGGCTACTAAGTAGAGTGTGTGGGAAAAAATTGTGTGTAATAAGCTTGGAAAAACCAGTAGAGGGCTTTACATGCCAAATGAAGGAATTTGTTTTATCCTAGAGATAAGAAGGAGCTGCTGGAATTTGTTTAGTGAGAGTAAAACATGGCCATTTTATTCTATAAGAAGATCTATTTGGCCTCTGTGGAGGATAAACTGAAGAGAAGAGAGATTGGAAACAGGAAGACCAAAGGGATATTGAAATAGTACAGGAGAGAGGTATTTAGAGCCCAAACTAGGATTGTGGCTCTGTAAATAGAGGTGAGTTGGTAGATGTGATATGTAGGTGACATAAAATTGGCAAGACTTGGCCTCTGATTGGATAATAAGGGGAGAGGGAGGAGTTTTGATTGAGAGGTTTTTTGTTTTTTTTTTTGGAGGGGAGAGCTGGGCATTTGGGGTCAAGTGACTTGCCCAAGATCACAGCTAGTAAGTGTTAAGTGTCTGGGGCTGGATTTGAACTCAAGTCCTCCTGACTCCAGGGCCAGTGCTCTCTATTCACTGTGCTACCTCACTGCCCAGAGTGAAATTTCAAACCTGGGTATCCTCATGAGAAATAAAGAAGCTCAGAAGAGGTGAGATTTTGGCAGAACGGCTAAGTTCTGTTTTGGACAAGTTGAATTTAATGACTATAAAACATCTGAATCGGGATGCCTTACAGTTTGTGATAAAGAACTGAAGCTCAAGGGAAAGATTGAGGCTGGGTATCTAAATCTGGGAGTCATCAACCTTTCTTCAGCCTTTAACACGGTTGGTAACCCTCTTAATAGTCTTCAGATTTTTGAGACATGCTATCTCCTGGTTCTCTTGTCTGAGTGTTCCTTTGTCTCCTTTGACTGGGTCTTCATCAAAGCCATACCTACTAACTCCTAAGGCTCTGTCCTGGGCCCTTTTCTCCATCTATACCATTTAACTTGGTGATCTCAATCAGCTCCTGAAGTTTCAGTTAACTCTATGTGGATGGCTCTCAGATTTTCTTGTCTAGCTCTTCTCCATCACCTCCATTCTTTTTTTTTTTGGCTTTTTGGAGGGCAATTGGGATTAAGCAACTTGCCCAAGGTCACATGGCCCCATGGCTAGGTTTTTGTTTGTGTATGCGTTAAAGTGTCTGAGGCCAGATCCGAACTCGGGTCCTTCTGATTCCAGGGCCAACACTCTACTCACTGCGCCACCTAGCTGCCCCCACCTCCATTCTTGTATTACTGTCTATTCGACTTCTCAAACCAATGGTCCTACAGACATCTTGAAGTCAGCTTGTCCAAATCTGAACTCATTATTTTTCTTCCCAAACTTCCCCTTCTTAATTTAACTGTTACTGTCACAGGGGTACCACCATCCTCCTAGTCAACCCAGGCTTGCAACCCCACTGTCATCCTTTCTCAGTCTCTCTCTCTCTCTCTCTCTCTCTCTCTCTCTCTCTCTCTCTCTCTCTCTCTCTCTCTGTCTCTGTCTGTCTCTCTCTCTCTGTTCTTCAAACAAAACACTTCATCTCCCAGCTCTTAGTGTTTTCAGTGGCTATCCTTCATTCTTGGAACTCTTTCCATCTTCATTCTCACCTGTCTTCCCTGGATTACTTCAAGAAGCTGTTCCCAGTTCTCCTTAGTCTTCTGAGATTACCCCAATTTATCTTGCATATTGTCTTATTTGTAAATAGTTGTTTGCATGTTGTCTCACCCATTAGACTGAGTTCCTTGAGAGCAAGAGCTGGTTTTTGCCTTTCTTGGTATCAGCTGTGTTTCAAACAGTGCCTGGCACATAATAGGCTCTTAAAGGCTTGTTGACTGACCTCCGTCTTGAGGAAGAGCCTGTCATCCATTCCTCATTCTCCTGTTTTTACCACCATGACTTAGGTCCCTCTTCCCTTTGTCCCTGCAGACCTGTCCTCGTTGATGTTTTTTTTTTTCTGGAACCTCCATTTTGGGCCCAGACCAGATATCCCTCATTGTCCAGACTGCCATCATGTCCCACCCCCTGCTTTTCTGCTTCCCTTTTATGTGTTGTCTCCCTCCCCCACCTCAATAAGAATGTTAGTTCCTTGAACTGTCAGTCTTTTTACTTGTGTTTGTATCCTCAGCACCCAGTAAGCACTTAACAAATGTTTTGTTGACTGACTGCGAAAACAAAACAAAACTGAAAAGGAATGGCCAGGCAGGTAGGAAGAGAACCAGGAGAGAAGGCATTATTTGGGGGGAGTGATGGCCAGCTTTGTCAGCTGTTGCACACACGTCTAGGAGGGCAGAAAAAAGGCTTGGGCAATTAAGGGATCGCTGATACCTTGAAGAAAGCAAGTTCAGTAATGAGGTCAGAAGCTAGATTTCGAAGGGCTCATTGAGTAGGAGTTGAGAAAGTTAAGGTAATGAATGAAAAGCAGTTTTTTCTAGGAGTTTGGCTGGGAAAGGGCAGAGCTTGAAGGTGGGAGCTTAAGACACAAGTAGGGAGGTTGGCATTGACAAAGAGAACAGTATTCCCATCCTTCAGATCTGGAACAGAGGGGGGAGAGCATGGGGAAGTGATGCAGAATTAAGGGGGAAATAGGAGCTTGGACAGATTGCCTCGGTGAGGCAGAGTCTTCTCTTGAGAATGAGAAGAGAAAAGAGAAGGTGTGGAACAAGCAGAATAGAAAGTCTTCAGGGAGAAGTAAAAGGATCCTGTGAAACAGTGCGGACAGAGTTGAGATTAATGCTAGTCACCACTGTTAGCTGGATACTGAGGAGCTGAAAAGTGCCTGGGGAGAGTTTCTGAATAGGAGGTATTGTCGATGGGAAAACAGAGCAAGGGATGTAAGAGTAGAGTAAAACTATAGAATTAACTAACTCCACACTGTCCTCTGCTCCAGCCTCTCCTGCTTCCTTATCCCTATTACCCCCAACCCTGGATAGTCCCACCATCTGCCTCCTTCGCTGCTAAATGGAGCTGAGGAGAAAACCATGAAATCATGCTAATTGGATCCACTAAAAGTTAGGATGAATAATCTCAGCTCAACCCTCCCTGTGGAAGCAAGCCTTTCCCCGCTCTAATCATTTGGCTAGACCACTCGCTACAACAGCTTTTCCAAATCTGTGATTTGCCAAGAGCACCCTCTCTCCTTTGCTCTCGTACCACTCAGATGTCTTCCCAACTATCTTCTTTACACCTGTCTCTGATAAAGATATTGCCAGGATGAGCCCTTATGTGCTCACCATTGATCTGTCATCCCCTATCTTCTCCAGCACATTACTATTACTATCATTCCCATTTTCTCTCTTAAATAAAATATATAAATATAATAATCTTAATCACAATAATGACCATCATAATAGGTATTATACTATGTGCTAGGTGCTTTGCAAATCTTATCATTTGATCCTCACAACACCCCTGGGAGGTAGATGCTAGTCTTATTCCCATTTTACTGTTGAAGAAACTGAAACAACTAAAGGTTGTGACTGACCCAAGGTCACCCAGCTAGCAATATTCTGAGACTGTATTTGAACTCCTGACTCCAGACTCTGACTATTCACTGAGCCATCTAGCCGCCTCTTATTTACTAGTTGCTTTTCTGCTGCCTACAAATATGCCCATATCTCCCTCATCCTTAAAAAAAAAAAAGAAAGAAAGAAAGAAAAGAAACAGTATCTTAACTTCCTGATAGCTGTCTTCCTATATTTTTCCTTCCCTTCTCTGCTAAACTACATGGGAAAGCAATCTTACACTCAGTTCTACAACTTCCTTGCCCCTCACTCTACATTCTACTTTTTGGACTCTTCATTTAAGTGAAGAACTGCCTTCTCTAAAGTTATCAATGATCTTTTTTTTTCCACTTAATAGTATTTTATTTTTTTCCAATTACATGCAAAGAAAGTTTTCAGCATTCACTTTTATAAGATTTTGAGTTCTAGGAGCGGCTAGGTGGTGCAGTGAGTAAGAGCGCTGGCCCCAGAGTCGGGAGGACTCAGGATCTGGTCCACCCTCAGAAAATTAGCAAGGTTACACTAGCTGTGTAACCTTGAGCAAGTTACTTAACCCCAATTGCTTTGAGTTCTAAATTTTTCTCCCTTCCCAAGGCAGTAAGCAGTCTGATGATACCGGTTATACACGTAGCAAAATGATCTCTTAAATTTCAAAATCTGATGACTTTTTCTCAATCCTCATCTTTTATTATTATTATTATTATCTATAGCATTTAACATGGTTAATCATCACTTCCTGGATATTTTCTCCTCCTTACAACTAACTCATAATCACTTTTTCTCCATCTCCTTCAGAAGAATGTCATCCATGCCATGCCTCCTATCCATGAGTATTCCCCAAAACTCTGACCTAAGCCCTCTTCTTACATATTTGAGATTCTCAGCCTTTTTTGTGTCATCGTCCCCTTTGGCAATGTGGTAAAGCCCATAGACCCTCTCTCAGAATACTCATTTTAAGTGCCTAAAATATGTAAGATTATAAAGGATTACATTGAAATACAGTTATAAAAAATATTTTAAAAAAAAGACACATTCACAGACTTCTTCAGCCCCAAGTTAAGAACCACTGATCTGTACTGTCTTGCTTCATCTTATTGGTTCCTTTGGGTTTGGTGATCCTCTCTATAAAAATGATTTTCTAGGTCTGTATATCCATTTGTAGTATCTTTCCTGAACTGTAGTCGTGAATCACCAGTGGTCTTTTGGGTATCTTTAACAGGCTGTCCCATAGGCATCTCAAGCATTACACGTTTGAAATGACTCATCTTTACTCTTCTCCAACTTTCCCCTTTTTCTAACTTTGCTAACACTGTGGAGTATGTCACTATCCTCCCAGTCATATGGGGTCATTCTAAACTCCTATCTCTCCCTTGACCCACACATTCAAATCTTGTCCTTTATACTACCTCTTGTATATGGCCCCTTCTCTCCTTCACAGACACCATCTTACTATATAGGTCACTATCACCTCTTGCCTAGACTACTGCAGTATTTTTCTAATTGGTCTCCCTAAATCTCTCCCCACTACATTCCATTCTATACTCACCAGATTTTCCTAAAGTTTAGGTCTAACCAAATCACTCTTTTAGTCAGTATACTAAAGTGGATCCATATTACCTCTAGGTTAAAAAATAAAATCCTCAGTTTGACATTTAAAACCCTTCACATCCTGGCACCATGCTATTTTCCCTGTCTTACACTTGACTCCCTTTCATCAACTCTACAGTCCAGCTACACTAGTCCACTTGGTGGTCCTCAAATACAGCCATCTCAGTCCAGAGTTGAGACTCTGATTTTTTGCACTTCCTGTCCCTTTTGCCAAGAATGCTCTTGCCTCCATCTCTTAGTTTTCTTGTCTTCCATAAAGACTCTGCTCAAATCCTACCTTCAAGAGGCCTTTCCTACTCCCTCTTTTTCCCACCTCCCCCATTGTGTCTCCTCTGATGTTACCTTTCATCTACTCTATATATCCTGTACGTAATTGTTTACATATTGTTTCGTTAAAATGTGAGCTTCTTGAAAGCATGGATGGGGTTTTTGCCTTTCTTTGTATCCCTAGTGCTTAGCATAGTTTCTTTTATGTAATAACTGCTTAATAAATGCTTGTTGACTGATAAAGTCAAAATTGAAAAGGGAGGAAATCCAGTCCAAAGCCAGGATTGTGGCCTGGAAAAGCAGGGTGCAGTGAAGTGGATGAAAGTTATGATGAGGAAGAATAGGTTTAAAGGTGGTGTGAGGCACAGGGAGAGAGATGGAGGGATGAATTATGAAGTCAAAGGTATTTGAAAGTTGCAGATTGCAGAACACATGATGATGGATGATGATGGGGTAGGGAAAAGGCTATGACTAACTGGATGGTTGGCATGGAGTGAAAATGCCTGTCATGGGCATGGGAAGTTGATCTGTGAGACCAGGGTGTCTGAAGGGATGTCAGTGTGAGAATTGTAAACCCCAAATATTAGGGCAGGAATTGAGGTGGAGAGAAACATTGTGATCCAGGTATTAAACTCTTTGAGAAAGGAGGGAGAATGACTTAGTAGAGATCAGCTACAAGAATCTGGTTAGGATATTTCTAAAAGCTGGGACAGGTTCCAGAGTAAAGATGATAGGAGAATCAGGAAGTGATTAGTGCCTCCTTCTGACCCTGTGTGTCCCAGAGCATTAATGCAGAAGATCCTTCCACTGCTAAAGAGGGTGGTCATGAGTGTAACTTCTAGGGGAAACCAGATGACTTCAAGGATCACCAAGAAGCAGAAATCTAAAATGAAGTGCAGCTCATTAATAATAGAATAGGCTTCCCTTGGGCAGCACAGAAGGGGAGAATGGAGAGGATGTAAATGGATATAAATGAAGAGACTGAGAATGGTAGATGGAGAGTGAGATGCTCTGCTTTAGGCAGCCTGTGACTGACTGGCAGGGATGCTGAATGGAACCAAAAGATAGTGGATTGCTACACCCTTCTCAGTAGCAATGGTTATGTTCATTGGATTTATCATTCCGTAGGTGAGAGGTAGAAGGAGGAAGCCAGTGTACACTGGGGAACAGAATGTAGTAGGAATAAATGGGATGTCTGTGGTCCTGCCTGGAGATCAGGGAATCTGATGGTCAAAAGCAGAAATCAGAAGGTAAATAAATAAGTAGGAACTGTGATTTTTATTATCATGGTTACTCCCTCCGTGAGTGTATGTAGCAATCCTGCTCTAGTAGACAGTCTTCATATGTTCTAGACTTAAAGCTAGATAGAAATTTAATTAGAAGTTATCTTACATCTGAGGCCCAGAGAGTTTTACTTGCCCAAGATCACACAGGTAGAAGTGACAGAGGCAAGATTCAATTCCAGGTATTCTGACCCCCTCTTGCCATAAAATTCATCTTCAGCAGATGAACTTCTCCAAACTTAGGCTGGTTCTTGAACGGTTTGTTGTTGGTTCATACTTAAAACTTTTCCATCTTAGTAGTAGTAAATGCTTATTGAATAGAATAAGAACTTCTAGAGCTTAGATTTTGCTGTTAAAATCTCCAGTAATCTAAGGTCACTTCCCCAGTAGGACAAGGTGTTGGAAGGAGAGTTCAATGAAGGTTGCCTTTATATATGACAAAACATTATTTTGAGGGGTTGCAACAAGGAAGTAAGAGCTGATTACATCTTTTTCAGTAAAATAGAGTTCCATTTCAGAAGGCCCTCTTAGCATATGATGCATCTGTACTAATTCCTGCATATTTTTTCTTTCTACCCTGTGATCAGGATTGTTCTAGTTAGAGACAGGCATTTTTGCTGAGACCTTACACACTGCTGTAAAGCTAACTTCTTTCTGTGATTGAAGTTAGTCTTGTTAGAGTCCATGTTCCAAAACTGTTGTCTAAGGGAGAAATTGTCTCTGTAATGTTTTTGCAGTTATAACCCATCCTAAATTTTCTTCAACTGGTAAATACAAAAGGAATTAAACATAAAGCAAATACAGAGTGTCCTAGCAGAATTTAATAGTAGTTCAGAATTTTTAAAATGAATATTATCCCCAAAAATGCACAGAAGAGAACAGAACAAAGATTATTGGAAAACACAGACAAGCAGAATAGCTTTGAAAAATAACACATTGAGTTTGTTGCATACTTAGAGGGAGAAGAAAACTGTGTGTCATCCTGATTATGGCTTCATGTATAATCACCTTTTTTCTCTTCTGCTTTAGATTATGGAAAATTCCAAATAAATTCTTAATAATATTTAGTGATTGTACTTTTACACAGTATTTATATTTAATTCCTCTATAGGTAGGGTGTCGGGTTTTGTTTTGTTTTTCCAAATAATACGCTTGCCCTTCCCATAGATTCATAGAATGTTAGAGTGGGGAAGGAATCAGAGAGAGCCTCTTCATATGACAAATCAGAAATCTGAAACCACTGGAGGCTAGATTTATCGCTTGATTCCAAAAGTCAACTTTACATATTGAACCTATCTGGTTTGCAGAGTTGAATTTTTTTTTTTTTTAATAATCTGTACTACATGCTTATTTTAAAGGGGCAGGTAAAATTTAGGGTTTAGCTGGCTCCCCCCTTAGAAAGTGATCTTGCATCAGCAAGAAGCACCTAGCTTCTCAAATTTCTTGGGCTATTTTAAGCAGTACAGGAACCTAAATGTATTTGATTATGGAATCGAAGAATGTGAAACCCTGCTTATCTTATTCCCTTTACCTGTCATTACATGAAGGAAAAGGAAATCCCCTTCAAAAAGGTTTTACATTTGAATAATGGACCCCTTTGGCAATCTAGTGAAGCCTTTGGATCCCTTCTCAAAATAATATTTTAATGCATAAAATAGATAAGATTACAAAAAAACATATCAAAATAGTAACAAAAATATTTAAAACAAAACAAGGTCAAAAATCCCAGGTTAAGAATACTTACTTAAACCTTTCCCTTAGTGGGAGGATTGCCATAAGGTCCTTGCAATTGCTGCCTGGCCTCTTTATGAATCCACAGAGATCAGAAGAGTTATCTATTATCCTAGGCCAAGTATGGAAGTTCGAGTCCAGTTCTTTCTGTGTGTGGTTAGATGCCTTCACTGGTGCAGATTGTAGGACTTGAATAGTGCAGATTGTAGGACTTGAATACTATAAATGTTACCTACTGTGTAATAGGTTACTTTTTAATTCTGATTTTTCATATTTGCTGGTCTTGTATAAAACATTTCATTCAAGAAATTCTTCAGTTAGGTATCTAAACATTCATCTTGAAAAGAAAGTGAATCTTGTTGGATATTTTTGGCTGTCCCACAACAGTTACAGAATGTCTGGCTAGGCACCATGACTTAAAGTTGTCTGAGTTTTTAAGTAAAATGTTAATTTTTGCATGGGCACATAGAGGTACATTTTGACCTAGGGATAATCTAGAGGTGGAAAATATTATGCAGGACTCAATCCTGTTAGAAATTTTGGAAAGTGACTTTTCTGACTTTTTCCCCTCCCTCTTTCAGCCAGCTTACCAAAATCTAAGACAGAAAGTAGACAACTTTGTGTCAACTCATCTGGACAAGCAGGAATGGAACCCAGCAATGAACAAAAACCAGTTGAGAAATGGGCTGAGGCAGAGTGTGGTTCAGTAAGTAAACAGAATTGAGTAAATAGACAGCAGTCATGAATATAAGTGTTTAGTCTCCATTTTAGTCAAGATTTATGTTATTGTGTAGAAAAATGCAAGTTTTGAAAGAAGCAATAGAATTACTAGAATATGGGCTGATAAGAGCAAAGCTGTCTGTCTTTGATACCTCCAAAGCTTTTTAGTATAGGAAAACTTCTTTTACATGTATATTTGTTTCTTGGGTAAGAAATAGTAACTTCTTCCCTTATGTTCAACTAAAATTATTTGATGGTTTAAATTGAAGTCTCCTTAGTTTATTATTGCCATTATTAGCTTGGGTAGAAGATAATGTTCTTAGAACATAATTCACTCTTATTCATATAGTAGTGAAATTGCAGTTTTCAGAAAAGTTCAGGGTCTTATGATTTGCCAAGTTCTTAGCATTGCTGTGAACTTAATGAGTTTGTTAATGCCTGTTCTGCATTAATTTGGTTGTTTTTTTCTGTGTGGAAGTTTAGCCTCAAAATATTACACTGGCCAAAACTCTGTTGTTGCCAGGGACTGAAAGATAACTTTTTTGTCCTGAAATGAAGTACAAGGTTTTTGTTATTATTGTTATCACAAAAATGAGAATCTTTCTCTGTTATAGAAAAGCCAGCAATCTTCAGCTTGATGCAGGCTTCTGAAGCTTTTGACAATAAAAGCTAAAATTCTGGGAAAAGTCTGTAATAACTTTTTTTGAGTGATAGATAAGAAAGACTAATGATGCTGAAAGGTATAAGATACTTTATCTATTTGAAATCATAACAATGTACCTTCCTTGCTTTTTCTCTAGGAAATAGATTTATGGCATGTTAAAAGGAGAGAGGGGGGATAGAGATTAGACATCGGATTAGTGTTTGCACTAGTTGCCATTGGATTACTACCTTTTTCACCAGTATGTTGTGAGGTTTTTGTAACATGGAAAAAAAATACTTTTGAGAGTTTGAAGGAAAGGTTCTAAAGTAATTCAAGGTGGTATTATCATTATTATTATTACTACTACTACTACTACTACTACTACTACTACTACTACTACAATTTTTGTAAAGAAAGTAAATACCTTGCCCATTGTTTATAAACCTAGAAGAATTTCTCTTATTGACCTGTAAATATTGATGTTCCTTCAAACACTCTAACCTCTTGGTTCCTCAGATTTGGTCAGCTCTTGCTATACTTTTACTCTGTGCCAACCTCACACAAGAACAGTAACAATCATCTTTCTTATTCATAAGTGTTACACCTTTGTGATAAAGAATTCTGAAATCTCCCTAGCCTTTCATTCCATTTCTTATGTCCCCCTTCTTTAAGCCTGTTATTCACCCTCAACATCATGTCCATTTCTTCTACACTTTAGTACTTTCCTAGTCAGTCACCCTTACCCTGATTTTACTCTCCTGTCAGGTTTGACCTTATAGTTTACCAGTTTACCATTACATTGTCTTTTTCTCTCAGATCTATTGTGCCCTTGTTCCTCCTGCCTTGGCAAACCCTTAGCTTGGATTACTACTACAGTCTGCTCCTACTCAAGTGCTGCTTAATGGTGTCAGGAAACCACCTCACCATACTTGACTTGGTTTCACTACAGATTTGTTACCTAATTTTTTTTTTTACCTCGATTGTGCCCTCACTGCAGCAAGGCAATCATATGTCTCCTTCCTATTACCCATAGCAACTGTTTCAAACCTTGTCTTGCTTCTCACACTTCCCCATACCCCTACCCTCTCAGGAAAAGACCTTGCCTCATATTTTGATGAGAAAATAAAAATTACTCACCGTGATTTCCCTTTTTTCCCCTACTAACATCTCCCAAATAATTGATATTACTCCCATTCTCTCTTCTTTTAATCTAGTCTTTGATGAAGAGATTGTCCTTCTTACCAGTGCCAGGCCCTTTACTTGTATTCTTGATCCCTTTTTCTCATGACTCCAACAAATTGCCCTCTTCCCGCCCCCGCCCCCCCCATCAAATCTTCTCCTATCCCTTGGTTTATTCCTTGCTGCCCACTAACGTGCCCATGTCTCTTTTATTTAAAAAAAAAATCTTCCCAGAAAAACCTATTTGACCCCATTCCATCATTTCAGTATCTCTCTTCCTTTTCTTAGCCAAACTAATGGGGAAAAACTGTCAGCAGTAGTTACCTCTTTTTCCTCTCTTCAGCCCTTTGAAAATCTGGCTTCCAACCTCTCACTTACCTTAAATTTTCCTCTCCAGATTATCAGGGACTTCTCGTTGCTAAATCGGATGGCCTTTTCTTAGTTTTCAAGCTTCCTAACTTTCCTGTGATATTTGACATTGGCCATCTTTTCATTTTAGTTATTCTCCCTGGGTTTTCCTGACACCATTCATTCTTAGTTCTTCTCTTTAAATGGTTCCTTTTCAGCCCCTTTTGTTGGTATTCTCCTTTTTTCCTCTACTTGTTCCCTGTGCTTTATTCTCATTATGACCTCCATTCTCTCTACTCCTCAGTTCTTTTCTAGGCTATCACCATTGCACTGGTTACAAGCTCCCCCTTTCCAGTCTTTCTTTGGTGAACCAGTTCAGATCTAAACTATCTTCTTCTCTCAGATCCCTTGACCCCTTATCCTATCAGTGGACTTGTCTTGCCAAGCACCAGTTTTGGATTACTTCTACCATCCACTGCTTTCATTCCTATTCACATGTAGCCGAACAAAGATAGAGGAAATCCTGAAACTTCTAAGTCAGTTCACTACAAAAATCTCAAGTGGACCCTCACTTTAGCAAGGCAGTCCTTTTGTACCTCCTAATTGACTGTCCCACTCACCACAGCATATTTTCCAAACCTATTTTAATCTTTCCTCAAATCTCTTTTGGCTCTTTCTTCCTTAACCTTTCAGCTGGGAACCTTGCCCTGTATTTCATTGAGAAAGTTGAGACCATTCACAAACAGCTCCTTTCTCTTCTTCTCATCCCATCACTCATGCTGTTTTGGGCTAAGCCTGACACAGGTTAATGCCTTTGTAGTTTAGGTTCAATATTGGAACAAAATAAGATCCCCTCATATATCATTCAGCAGTTAGCAAAAGAAGATTTATTTAGGCATAGCAGAAGAATATTCAGCAAAGGCATTGAGAATTGATTTAATTCAGCTAAGTGAAGGTGTCTTTGAGATCTACCAGTCCAGCATCTGAGAGCCCTACCAGCTCCTCCTGGCTGCTCTGTTCTCAGGCAATGAAGATGTGATGTCAGCAATCTGAATCCTTCAACTCCTGAGTGAACCACTTCTTGAGGTATGTCTTGGTACCTTTTAAGAAAACACAAGCCTCACTTCCCCCCATGGGGGGAATGATTAGGTACTGCTTAGTCCCTTTGAGAAAATACCTTTTCCCTGCTATCTCTTTCATCACTCCATCTCATGTGAAGATGTGACTCTTCTTGCCAAGGAAAACCCCTCTACAAGCACAAGTGGTCCCATTCCATCCTCCAGCAGATTTCTTTCTTACATCCATTTGTTGAGTTGTTTCAATCATGTCTAACTCTTTGTGACCCCACTTGGCATTTTCTTGGCAAAGAAACTGGATTGATTTGCCATTTCTTTCTCCGGATGAGCAAACTGAGGCAAACAGGGTTAAGTGACTTGCCCAGGGTCACACAGCTAGTAAATGTCTAAGGCCAGATTTGAACTCAGGAAGATGAGTCTTCCTGACGGCAGGCCTGGTGCTCTAGCCATTTCACCACCTAGCCAACCTCTTTCATTCCTGCTATTTTACTAATCTTCAGTCTCTTCTTCTCTGCTGCCCACAAATACACCCTTAACTCCCTCAAAAAGCCCACACTTGATCTGTCCGTCCCCTCTAGCTCTTGTTCTGTATCTCCTCCCTTTTGTGTAAGCTTCTTGAGAAGGTTTGTTTGCAGTAGGTAAACAGTACTACAGTGAGAAGCTTCCTCTTCTTACTCTCTTCTCAGCTTTCTGTAGTCTGGCATTCAGCTACCTGCTTTCCAGAGTTACCGGTGATGCTGGTCTCTCCTGGTTCTCAGTCTGCTTTGCTGGATCTCATCTAGGCCATGCCGTTAACTGTGACTCTCATCCTTCCCTTTATCTCTCTTTTTGCCTCTCTGCCTATTGGACAGAACAGGATAGACATCTTAAAATTTTTTATGTCCGAATTGAACTTAGTGTCTTTTCCTTCCTCCACAATTGCCTCCTCTTTTTAACGTCCCTATTACTGTCAAGGGCACTGCCATCTTCCAAGTCACGCCAGCTTATAACCTAGCTATCATTCTCTACTCTTCATTCCACAGCCCCATAACTGGTCTGTTCCCAAGTCCTATGGATTGTACTCTCAAAAGTTCTCTCCTGTGTGCCCGCCTCTTTCCTTCCTCTGACACAGCCACCACTCTGGTGCAGTCTCATCACCTCCCACCTGGACTGTTGCAAGTTGGTTTTGCTACCTCAGTTCTCTCCTCTTTCTAACCCATCTCTAACTCAGCTGTTAAGTTGATTTTCCTGAATTTCAGGTCTGACCATGTCAGCACCCCACCCCCAGTCAGAAAATTCCAGTGGTTTCCAATAAATCTTCTTGCTTTTAAAGCCCTTCATAACCTGGCCCCCCCCTACACCTTATTCCCCTCCATGTACTGTTCTGCATTCAGGTGATAACTATACTCCTGGTTGTTTCTTGCACAAGATACACCTTTCCTAACAGGGCCTTCCCCTGGCTGTCTGAGGACTATCCCTGGAATTTCCTCCCTCCTTATCTCGGATTCCTGATTTTCCTAGCTTTCTTCAACTCTCAGCTAAAATTCTACCCTCTTCAAAGAAACTTTTCCCAGTCCCTTTTAATGTAGTACCTTCTCCCATAATTATCTCCAATTTATCCTGTATTTATCTTGTTTGTATATAGTTGTGTATATGTTATGTTGTCTTCTGCATTAAACTATGAGCTCCTTGAAAGAATGAGCTGGGGGTATTTTCCCTTTCTCTGTAACTCTAATGCTTAGTTAGCTTAGTGCCTTGCACATAGTACATAATAAATGTTTCTTAACTTGATTCTCTATTCTCTTGGCTTCCATTTGTCAGTTATCTCTATGCAGATGACTCCCAGATCTATATATCCAGCTCTTGTATTTCCCCTAACTTCCAGTCTTCCATCTCCAAATGCCTAGTGAACATGTTGAATTGGATATACCATAGACCTCTAAAATTCAATATGTCCAAAATAACTCATCTGAAAAAAAAAAGCAAACCATGTCTACCAGATTTCAGTGTTTCTGTTAAGGATGCCACCATTCTTCCAGGTTACCAGCTTCAGTCATCCACAGCTCCTCATTCTCCTTCACCCTCTATGGCCTTTCAGTTGCCAAGTCTTACTATCTCTACCTCTTTGCTGTGTCTCTGTTCAACCCCTTCTGTCTTCATACAGCCACCACCCGTAGTATAGGCCTTATTGTAATGGCTATGACTGCATGTAGCAGAAACCAGATTAAAATGTAATTGGGAGGGTGGAGCCAAGATGGCAGTACAGGAGCAGTAACTTTTCTAAGCTCCTCCTTGAATCCCATCACTAAAGTGAATCTGAACAGATTTTGGAGTGACAGAATCCACTGGGAGATGGAGCATGGCAGAATCCAGCCCAGGAAAGTGCCCACGTGGGTCCGCACAGGGGGAGCATGGAGCACGTGGGGGCTGCAGCAGCTTGGACTAGAGGGTGGACTACAGCAGGGAGAGAAGGAACCCCAGCCGGCAGACTCACCCATCCCAAGGGCGATTTGCAGCCTTCTCACCAACATCTCACCACAGGATGGGAGGAATCATTGGAGCCAGGTAAGAGAGGGCTCGGGGCCCCAGCAAAGACAGCAGCTTCTCCTGGGGCTATCAGCCCCCAGACTGGAAGTTTAGAAATCACCTGCCTGGCCTTCCAGGGCCCAGGATGACAAAGTGAACTCTGGCTACTCCAATTTGAAATCCTGAGATAGTGGAAATAGCCTTGGGCTTGGGAGTCATTGAGAAGGGGTTTAACTGAGGCAGCAAAGAGTCTGAAGAGAAGAGGGGGAGGAGTCCCAACAACTCCTACCTCACCTGACCAGCGAAAGCCTGCCTGAGCTATAGAACAGAGCTACAGAGGCAGAAATCTGAAGTGGCCAGACCACCCCTCCTCCACAGATTATTCTGTGTACCTCAGCATACCCCAGGGGGAACACTGAGACTCCTGCCTTGGCCTCAAACTGGACACCCAGAGGCTACAGCATGCAAAGTCAACAACCAGGCCCTTAGCTCCCAGCCTGAGAAGTTAGGAAATAGGAAATTACAACGGGAAGGAAGGAAGCTGAGAAGGAGAAGAAGGGGAAGGCAAGAAACTCGATCCAAGCTTACTATGTAGGTCAAGAACAACCAAATACAGAGGACAACTTGGACTCTATACTCACACCTGAGACCACAGAAGGAAATATGAACTGGTCTCAAGCCCAGAAAGCATTCTTAGAGGAGCCTAAGAAAGATTTTAAAGGCCCAATAAGGGAGGCAGAAGACAAATTTAAATCTACAGTGACCAAACTGGAAAAAAGTCTCACTGAAGAAAACAAATCCTTAAAAGGTAAAATGAGTGAAGTAACTGGAGAAAACACCTCCCTAAAAGAGGACCTTCAAAACTAACCAAAGGCTATAAGTCGCTAAAAATTAGACTCAGGCAAATTGAAACTCAGAACTCTATGATACACCAAGAGTCAATCAAACAAAACATGAAGACTAAAAAATTAGAAGAAAGTGTAAAATATCTCACTGGAAAAACGACTGACCTAGAGAACAGATCCAGGAGAGATAACTTAATTATTGGTCTACCAGAAAACCATGGTGAAAAATGCAGCCTGGACAACATCCTCCAAGAGATTGTCAAAGTAAACTGTCCTGAGGTCCTGGAATCAGAAGGTAAAATAGTTATCGAAAGAATTCACTGGTCTCCTCCTGAAAGAGATCCCAAATTGAAAACTCCAAGAAATATAGTAGCCAAATTCCAGAATAACAAGATTAAGGAAAAAATACTGCAAGGAGCCAAAAAGAAACAATTCAAATATCGTGGAACTACAGTCAGGATCACATAGGACCTCGCAGCTTCTACATGAAAAGATCGGAAGGATTGGAATTTGATATTTCATAGGGCAAGAGAGCTAGGACTGCAGCCAAGGAATTACTACCCAGCAAAACTGAGCATAATCTTTCAAGCAAGGAGATAGTCGTTTAATGAAATAAGGGACTTCCAGACTTTCCTGATGAAAAAGCCAGAGCTCAGTGGAAAATTTGATCTACAATTACAAGACTCAAGAAAGACATAAAAAGGTAAATAAGGAAAACACACACTCACACATACATACATGCACACACGTATATTCATGCAGACATGCACATAACTTGGGATGCAACAAGAGCAAAATGTTCACATCCCTATATGAGAAGCTAAGTGTCAATATTGAAATTTATTATGATTATCATGACCTTTAAAAGGGTTATACATAGATAGAGGGTATGGGTATGAATGAACTAATCTGAAGATTAAAAAAAAAACTTATTAAGGGGGTCAAAGGGTCTGTAATGGGATAAAAGGAAAGGATGAGACAGAAAAAGGTAAATTATGAGCGGGTCAAACAAGAAATTATAGAAACAATCAGTAATTTCATTCAAGAGAATAATAATGAGACAATATACCAAAATTTGTGGGATATATTAAAGGCGGTTCTTAGGGGAAGTTTTATATCCCTGAGTGCATACATGAATAAATTAGAGAAAAGGGAGGTCAATGAATTGGGCATGCAATTGAAAAAGCTAGAAAAGGAACAAATTGAGAATTCCCAATTAAATACTAAATTAGAAATATTGAAAACCAAAGGAGAGGTTAATAAAATTGAAATTAAGAAAACTATTGAATTAATAAAACTAAGAGCTGGTTTTATAAGGAAAAAAACAATAAAATTGATAGACCCTTAGTCAATATGATGAAAAAAAAAGAAAGAAAGAAGAAAACCCAAATTATGAGTATCAAAAATAAAAAGGGTGAATCTACCTCCAATGAAGAGGAAATCAAAACAATAATTAGGAATTATTTTTCCCAATTGTATACACATAAATTTGACAATCTTGGTGAAATGGGAGGAATATTTACAAAAATACAAGTTGTCTAGATTAACTGAAGAGGAAGTAAATTACTTAACCCCATCTCAGAAAAAGAAATCAAACAAGCCATCAGTGAACTCCCTAGGAAAAAAATCTCCAGGGCCAAATGGATTTACTAATGAATTCTATCGAAACATTGAAAAAACAATTGATTCCAATACTCTACAAACTATTTGGGGAAATTAGTGAAGAAGGAGTCCTACCAAATTATTTCTATGACACAAATATGGTACTGATACCTAAATCAGGAAGAGATAAAACAGAGAAAGAAAATTATAGACCAATTTCCCTCATGAATTTAGATGCAAAAATTTTAAATAAAATATTAGCCAAAAGACTCCAACAACTTATCACAAAAATAATATACTTTGATCAGGTAGGATTTATTCCAGGAATGCAAGGATGGTTTAATATTAGGAAAACCATCAGTATAAATTGAGCATTATCAACAATAAAACTAGCAGAAACCACATGATTATCTCAATAGATGCAGAAAAGGGTTTTTGACAAAGTACAACATCCATTCCTATTAAAAATAGTAAAAAGTATAGGAATAAATGGAGCCTTCCTTAAAATAGTTGATAGCATCTCTTTAAAACCATCGGCAAGTATTATATGCAATGGAGATAAACTAGAAGCATTTCCAGTAAGATCATGAGTGAATCAAGGGTGTCCACTATCACCCCTCTTACTCAATCTGGTACTAGAAATGTTAGCAGTAGCAATTAGAGAAGAAAAAGGAATCAAAGGAATCAAATTAGGCAAAGAAGTGACCAAGCTATCACCCTTTGCAGATGATATGATGATATACTTAAAGAATCCTAGAGAATCAAGTAAAAAACTACTTGAGACAATAAATAAATTTGGCAAAGTTGCAGGATATAAAATAAACCCACATAAATCCTTGGCATTCCTGTATATCTCTAATGAAATTAAACAGCAAGATGGAAAGAGAAATCCCATTTAAAGTTACTGTAAACATTATAAAATATTTGGGAATCTACCTGCCAAAACAAACCCAGGACCTATATGATCACAATTACAAAACGCTTCTCACACAAATAAAGTCAGATCTAACTAATTGGAAAAACATCAATTGCTCATGGCTGGGTCAAGCTAATATAATAAAAATGGCTATTTTACCCAAACTAAATTATATATTTAGTGCCATACCAATCAATTTACCAAAAAACTACTTTATAGAGCTAGAAAAAAAAATAGTAACAAAATTTATTTGGAAGAACAAACGGTCCAGAATATCAAGGAGATTAATGAAAAGAAATGCCAGGAAAGGTGGACTAGCTATACCAGATTTTAATCTGTATTATAAAGCAGCAGTCATCAAAACTTCTTGGTACTGGCTGAGGAGTAGAGTAGTGGATCAATGGGATAGATTGGGCACATGAGATTCAGCAATCAATGTAATAGTAATCTATTGTTTGATAAACCCAAAGACCCCAGTTTTGGGGATATGAACGCACTATTTGACAAGAACTGCTGGGAAAACTGGAATACAGTATGGCAGAAACTGGGCGACAGACCATTATCTAACACTATATACCAAAATCAAGTCTAAATGGGTGCATGATCTAGGTATAAAGGATGATACTATAAGCAATCTGGGAAAGCAAGGAATAGTTTACCTGTCAGATTTGTGGAGAGGGAAAGACTTTAGGACCAAACAAGAATTAGAGGGCATTATAAAATGCAAAATGGATAATTTTGATTACATTAAATTGAAAAGCTTCTGTACAAACAAAGCCAATGTAACCAAGATCAAGAGGGAGGTGGGAAATTGGGAAAGAATTTTTACAAACTATGTGTCTGATAAAGGACTCATTTCTAAAATTTATAGAGAATTGAGTCAAATCTATAAGAATACAAGTCATTCCCCAGTTGATAAATGGTCAAAGGATATGAACAGGCAGTTTTCAGAGAAAGAAATTAAAGCTATCTATAAGCATATGAAGAAATGCTCTAAATCACTATTAATTAGAGAAATGCAAATCAAAACAACTCTGAGATACCACATCCTTCCAGTCAGATTAGCTAAGATGACAAAACAAGAAAATGACAAATGCTGGAGAGGATGTGGGCAAATTGGAACACTAATGCATTGCTGGTGGAGTTGTGAACTTATCCAACCATTCTGGAGAGCAATCTGGAATTATGCCCAAAGGATTATAAATAATTTCATACCCTTTGACCCAGCCATACCACTTCTAGGGTTATATCCCAAAGAGATCATAGAAGTGGGAGGAAGACCCATATGTACAAAAATATTTATAGCAGCTCTTTTTGTGGTTGCAAAGAATTGGAAATTAAGGGGATACCCATCAATTGGGGAATGGCTAAACAAGTTGTGGTATATGCATGTAATGGAATACTATTGTGCTATAAGAAACAAGGAGCAGATGGACTTCATATTTACCTGGAGAGGCTTATATGAACTGATGCTGAGTGAGTAGAACTGGGAGAAATTTTTATACAATCACAGACACATCATATGAGTGATGACCAACTATGACAGACTGGATTCTTCTCAGCAATGCAGTGATATAAGTCAATCCTGAAAGACTCATGATGGAGAGAGATGTCTACATCCAGAGGAGGAACAAGAAAGGACTGAGTTTGAATCCTGATTGAAGCAGACTACTTGATCTTTTTCTTTTTATTGTCTGGTTTTATTTCCTCTTTACCATTTTTCATTCCATCTAGTACAATCCGCTTTTGTAACCTGACTAATGTCTAATGTGAAAGTATCTGCAGATCTTTAAAAAAAATGTAATTGGGAAATATTTAACAAAACAAATAAAAATGCAACAGTTTTCTAAGTTGGTATGTGCTCAACAGGGAGTTTCTATCTGAGTTTGACACCCACTGCTCTACTCAGTTGCCATAGTTATTTAGTACAAATTTGATCATATTTCCATACTCCCCTACTCGGCCAACTCCAGTGGCTCCCTACTGCCCCCCTGCTCAAATGTGCAAACTCCTCTGGCATTTAAAGTGCTTCGAGACCCAGTTCCAGACTTACTTTTCAGCTTTATTAATATACATTATTCCCTTCTAAGTATTCTTCAGTTCAACCAAACTGGCCTTCTGGCTTTGTATTTTTTCAAATTTGACAAAGAAAAGGAAGGGAAGCGAAGGAACATTTATATAGCATCTGCTATGTGCCTAGGCACTGTGCTAAACCCTTTACAAATATTACCTCATTTGATCCTTACAGTCACCCTAAGGTAGATGCTGTTATCCCCTTTTTTTACAGTTGAGAAAATTGAGGCAGAGGTTAAGTGACTTATCCAGGATAGCACCTAGTATATGAGATTTGAATTCAAGTCTTCCTGACTCCAGTTACTGCCCAGGTGACAGACACTCATATCGATCCTCTGTATCCTTACACAGGCTGTCTTCATTTCCTGGAATGTGCTCCAACCTCTGCCATCCTTCCAAGCTCAACTCAAATCTCCACCTTTTCTGTGAGGCCTATTCTGATTCTTGCCCCTCCCCAACCCCTAATTAATTGCTAATTCCTTTCCCCTAAATTATCTTGTATGTACTTATTTTGTTTTATTTTGTTTTTGTTTATGCTTTTAATCTATAAACATGTTGTTTTCCTTTAGAAACTTCTTGATGGCAGGGACAGTTTTTTGTTTTTGTGTCCTTAGCACCTAACTTAGTGATTGGCACAGAGTAAGCACTTGATAGATATTGATTGATGTAAAACTTCAGGGCTTTCTGTTGTTTTTTGTTTTGTTGTCCCAGATTGCATTAATATAGCCAGAACCATAATTTTTAGAATTGATCAGGAACCCTGGTATGATTGTTTTAATCTTTTCCTAGTAGATTTACCTTAATGTAGCAGAGTGATATTGAATGTGATAATATGGTTCTAAACCTGCCTTAGGTATTTGGCTACCATAGGTATTTATTAATTGACGTGCACATCTAGTAATCAGTGTTTTAAATTATTAACAATTAGCTGTATTATTAAACCAGCAAGATATTATAAAGGAAAAAAAGTTCCAATTATAAGCAATTAACTGCCAAATGAGTTACCTGTTTAATCTGTTTGTTCAGTTCCCTGATAGGATTACACATATTATCCCAAAGTTCTATCAAAACTATGACACAAGCTCACAAAGACTTTCTTTAAGAAGCAAGCCCCTTTTCATGTGGTTGATCATGGTAACTCCATCATCTTGGACTAAAATTAACAAAGTCAATCCAGAGAAATTCGTTCCCATTTCAATGTCTGACAGCCTTACCACCTACTTCTTTCCCCTCACTGCTTACAAAATGGAGGGACATTCTCAGTGTCTGTTTCTCTTTAAAGAACTAGTCTGATTATCTTCAGCTTAGAGTAAATGGTGTGAGATAAGACTGGAGAGGTAGGTACTACTGGTTTGCAGAGAGAGCCTTGCATACCCAGTTAAATTTGGACTTTTATATAGTTGGGAACCATTGAAATGCATTAAGCTATGGATATAAACAAATCTATTCATAAGGAATTTAATCTGGCCAAATTGTGTTGGGGTTCAAGGGGGAGGGATTGAAATGTAAGAAAACTAGATAAAGATAGATCATCTTTGAGGCTATTGCAATAGTTCTGATAGACAAAAGAAAAATCTGTACTACAGTGGTAGTGATAGAAAGTACTAGAGAGAAGTTGTACATTTGAGAGATTTCAGAGGTAGACTGTGTAGTATTTGACAACTCTGACTATAGGAGGTATGGGAGAAAGATGCATCCGTATATAATAAGTACCCCCGTTTTGAGCTTTAGAGACTGGATTAATTTTGTTCCTGTTGACACAAATAGGGAAGCCCTCAAATGTCATGAGTATACACAAAGAAGAATTTAAGTTAAGGAGTCTGGTTCGCCTTTGGGGAGAGAATTTTAAAAGTAAGACATGTTAGATTGCATGTGACAAATGGACTGCTGCTTGAAGGGATTTCTCAAAAGGACTTAAGTTCTCACCATGTTGACACTCATTTGGGTGGATATAAGGACTCTCAAATTACTATGGTTAGGATGAAGCTGATGGTTCTTACAGGAACTGAGTAACAATATTTATTTGTGTTTACACAAGGTCAGGAATGCTGGAAGCTGGAGTGGACAGAATTATTTCACAGGTTGTGGATCCAAAACTAAACCACATCTTCAGACCACAGATAGAGCGAGCAATTCATGAGTTCCTGGCTGCACAGAAGAAAGAAGACACTATACCAGCTCCCCCTCCAGAGCCTGAAAATCAGGATCCACCTGCTCCTTCTCAGGATTCCTCTTAAGGTATTATGTCACCACGCTTAAACTTTTCAGTAGCGATTTACTTTGCCTCGAACTGTCCTGTATGATGATTTATTTTGTACGCCACATTAGCCAGTTATTTGGGGTGACACTGAGATGGCACCTAAGCCGTTAAGATAAATTATCACCGGTGAGTCATACAGGGTCCTTGAAGAGCATTTCCCTCAGTAGTCCATCAGTTTGTTTTTGCTGTGGGTGTTCTGTATAAAACTTCACTGTATCAGCGACTATTTGAGAAATTGTCTGTGATACCAGGGCCAAAAATTAAAGCTATGAATAGTCTCTTCATTTTTAAAAAACATCTGAAATGATCAATCTGTACAGCAAATCAAATTCCAAGAAAAACTTTTTTCTATCTGAATGAATATCTTTCCTAGAAATGAGTTAGCCTTTTGTTTTATAATGTTAAATAGCATTTAACATGCTCTTAAGTTAATCGAGTTCTGAATTAAATTGATGAGGTAGATTGTAGCACATTAACTAGTGTTTGCAAGATGGATTTAATAGTAATAGCTGATGTTACAGCACTTGAGGGTTTGTGAACATTGCTTTTGATCCTTAAAATAGCCCTGTTTAAGATACATAATAGGGGCTTTTTTCTTAACAGATGAGAAAATGAGACTGAGAGACCAAGTGACTTATCTCTAGTTTTATAGCCAGTAAGAACGAGAGGTAGATTTGTATTGTCATTCCTGATTCCCAAATGCAGCATTCTTTCCACCTTGGCATGCTACCTTTCTGATTTGATTTAAATTTATCATTCAACTGGAAAAATACAAATACCTGTCAAAAGATAATATTGTTGGCATTTCAGGTGAAAGTTAACTGCATTTTGTGCTGTAGAAGTAGAAAGTGTCGTGTCTATGTAGAGCAACCTATGTTAAAATTCTGCTTCTGCCACTTACCTACCTGTATGATCTTTGGGAGGTGACCTAATCTTTTGGGGCTTCAGTTTCCTCATCTGTCAAATGAGGGAATTGAACTGGATGATGTCCAGTGTCCTTTTCAGCTCTAGAGCATATGATCCCATTCCTATTATTAGGGTTTTCTTTGTAAGATTTCCTTTTATCTGAAATGAATCAGACAAAAACTGAGGTTAGTCATCATTTTATCTACTAGTACCACTAATGATAGTGGAAGACCCAGGTATGTGGAAGTTCTTCAGATAGGAAAGAGAGATGAAGTTTCTCTATCACCATAATTTTAGTTGTGTTTAGTATATTCCTTAAGTTTGTGGAGTAATTAAAAAAAATTCTAAGTTCTGGGACATCTATTTTCCTGTTATTTTTCTGGCTTAATTATGGATTCTTTGGTTACCAAGAATTTTAAGTAAATATGACATTTTCCAAAAAGTGGTATTTGGATCTGATTGTACTTTTTTTTTTTTACAGCCTTTTTTTCTTATGCCTTTGATGACAGCTGCTAAAAATTCCATATAATTGACAGTGTGAATAAGCTTATTCAACTTGACAAGACTGCAGCCTCATGATGAAGATCTTCAAAGATTGTAGAGCCTTCAGATTTCATTCCTTAGTGAGAGCAGTGTTAACAGTTTGAAGTGGGGGAGATGCAGTTTGCCAGTAGAGAAACTGACATGGGACCTTTATAATCCTTAAGAAAGCTATTGAATTGGTAGGTGTAAGGATTAAATCCTTACAGGCACTCAGGAAGTTGCTTAGAACTTCTGCCTTTTATGTAAATTTTGGGGAAAGGGGCGGGTAGTACATGTTGTAGGGGTTTTGTTACTTTGACATGGGAGGGATTTGAATTGACTTATTAAATGTTCTTTTCACTTTTCTAATAAAATTTTTTAAACATGCCTGGTTTTAAGTCCTAAACATAAGCCATATTAAGCTTTACATTCTCTCCTCTGTTTCCTTCTACCTCTAAAAGTTATTCTTAAGTGTTTTAATTGCTGTGTTTTATGATAGGAAAATTCAGAATTATAGGATCTGGGTTTGAGTCCCAGTTATAACCATGACCAGGCCACCTCTGGACCTCAGTTTCCTCATCTCAAAAAATGAGGGGCTTGAATAGGATTGTCTTCAAGATGTCTTATAACCCTGATTACTAACTTAATCATTAACCTAGCTTTCTGCCACTTAGAGAAAAAAAGTCACATTTTTTTCTGTCAGTTTGAGAATATGTAAACCTAAGAGCTTGGTATTTAAAACTCTCTAACTGTTGTTAAAGTACAACTCCTTGCTCTGGGTTCTTTGCACTAAAGAAATTAAAGGCTTGGATGTTCTTCCCACCTATACTCTTTTAACATAAAAATATGTATTAAGCATTTATTCTGCTGGAAGATAAGAAAGTCTTTGCCCTAGTAGAGCCTACTATTTAGTAATGGGGTAAAATTATGTGACTTAAGTAGATAATGTTCAACCTGGAATCAGGAAGACCCAAGTTCTGCTACTACCTTAAATGCTAGCTTTGAACCTGAGCAAGCCACTGAATCAAATAGCCCTTCAAGTTACCTGTTCTATTAGTATCAGTATTTCATGACTTTTATTCGGTAAGTCCAAGAACCCTGGTATAGATAAGGAGAGATTGTGTGTGAAGACTACAGGATTCAAAAGAGGATTTTTGTGTAGCATTAAAAAGATTGTTTTTTTTGCAGGAAGCTTCAGAGTGTTTGCTAGTAACTGAGGAGATGAAACTGTCTAGGGCCAGGCTTCATGTAAGGAGGACCGAGGTTGCCTGCCTGCTTTTCTGTCCTTAGAGTGCAACTCAGACCTGATCCATAAATGGCCTCCTATCTGAGACATTTTAAGAAGGAAGAGTATGTGCGTACTTGATTAGAATCAGCAAGTGCCATTTCATGGGGGGGGAACATTTCAGAAAGTTACGGAGGCTCTCTGTGTCTTTGGTTCCTTTTTGTGCATTATTCTCATTATGCTAGAAATGAAAAAGTGAAGTTGTGAATCTGCTCCTAGGTACGAGCATATTAAGCTGTCTGTACAAAGGACTTGCTGGCTTCATAGAGTCCAAAAAGCTCCAAGCAGGACTTACCAGAAGAGTCAGTTATAAGTATCTAAAATGTCACTGACTCTGGGCTCACTCCCCATGAGAAGTGCTTGCATAAGTAAAAGTATTACTTACTGATTTTCAGCTCACCTGAATCCTCTGCTATTTGCTCTACCCTGTGTTTTTTGAGGGAAAGTGGGGTGAGGGGCCAGGGGATGTGACATTTAAAAAGTTCAAAGAGATGTTTCTAGGTAATTACTTTATTAATAATGAGAACATATTAATAAAATGGATGGACATTTGGCTGGCCATCTGTTGGTCCAAAGAGGAATCTTGGAGTTGGTCTCATAGTTTATGTGCCCTTTGAAGAGTGGGTGTTCCTGAGAGTGGCAATCAATTCTAACTGATTAACAAGTAATAAGTAATTAACAAGTAATAATAAACTTAGAATTTCTTTATTGTCTTTGATTAGATCTTAGCCTAACTAGCTAAGTACTTTTTTATTATTATTTATTTACTTATTTTTAGTTTTCAGCATTGACTTTTATATAAGATTTTTGAGTTCTAAATATCCCCCTTCCCCAAGACAGAATGGGGTCTGATATAGGCTGTTCCTGTACAGTCATATTAAACATAATCACATTAGTCATGTTATGAAAGAAGCATCAACAAAAGGGAAAAACCAAAAGAAAGAAAAAAATAGGATGCTTTGATCTGCATTCAGACTTGATAGTCCTTTCTCTGGATTTGGACAGCATTTTCCATCATGAGTCTTTTGGAATTGTCTTTGATCTTTGCATTGCTGAGAAGAGATAAGTCTCAAAGTTGGTCATCACACATGGTTCCCTGCTCACTTCACACCTGACTGACTTTAAGTCTGCCTGATTTTTGGATGACGAAGTGGAAAACCCTTTAGTCCTAATTCAGTAATTGCTTATTAATATATGAAAGAAATAATCTTTTCAGGGAGATTCCTCATTTCATTAGTATGTGTAGGAAAAACACAAATGCCTATCTGCTCTTGTTACTTCATCTTGGTTGCCTGGGATTTTGAAATTAATTAGCTTGCCCAAAGCTAGTGTATATTAGAGATGGGATCATAGAGCTGGAAGGGACATCAGAGGCTGTCAGATCATAGCCCCTCGTTTTTTACAGAAGGAAAAGAAGAGATTTTAGCTCAGGTTTTCCTGCCTCCAAAATCCAATCCATATGGTATAAAAGGTGGGGATTGGGGGCTGGGTGCATGACAGTTCCCTTTTCAGTAGAAAACAAAAGAAGCTTACCTTGAGATTAACCACACCTGAGCTTTTAAAGCTTGCTCTTCTAAGGCTTCAGTGTCTTTAGAAAAAAATACTGAAAGGTCCTCAACTATACACAGCAGACTGCTCTGAACTTTTTGCTCCATACACATCAGCATGAGTGAAAAACCTAGATTCAGGAATAGCTAGACAAAAAGCACCAACATGTAAACATCCCCAAACTCGATTTTTTAAGTTTCCCATCACTTCAAAATTTCTCACATTTTGTGTGAAAAGGAAGGGGATGGATCAACTCATTTTGAAAGTTCAGAGCCTTGTGTTAGCATCCCCATCTTGTGGGCTTTTCAGATATCACAACTAGTGACCATCATGATGAGTGTGTTGCATATTTGCTATTGGGTACAGTTGACTGTTAACTTGAATTGTCCATACCTGATCACATATGTAGCTTAGTTTGACTCCATCTCTTGGTTTTCCTACTGACATTCTTATGATGTCAGAGGGGTTCCTGACTCATTTTTACAGCATTTCAGAATTTAAAGGGAACCTCAGAACCTCATTTAGTTTCTCTGAAAAAAAAAATCCATTTTGCAATGTCCACAGAGAGTTGTTACTGAGCCTCAGCTTGAAGACCTTCAATAAGGAGTCCACTACCTCACTCAAATATTCCCATCAGGAAGTCTAGGTAAATGATAGTCTTTGAGAGCTCCCTGAGGGACTGAGGTTAAGTGGTTTGCCCAAGGTCTTAACAGCTACCATGGTTAAGAGGCAGTACTAGAAAGAACCCACGTCAGATCTGTGATAAACTATTGAGTCTCATCAGTATCCTTGTATTGTGATGTCTAGAACTGAAGGCAGGACCAGAGCTGCTATCTGATCAGAATATTGTAAATCCTTTCTATTCTTTCTCTGAAAGCTTTAAATTTTTTTCTTCTTAAATGTAAGGTTTCTGTCAGATTATTACCTCTGTGACAAATTCTTGGGTGGTAGAATCACTTTCCCACAAGTTTCCTGTCATTTCAAACTCAGTAGCTAGTCTCTCCCTTCGGGTGAAAATCAGATCTAGAATAGAAAATTCTCTTTAGTTGCTCTACCTTTTGAAAGATGCAAATATCATTAAGGCAAACTAGGAAATTATTAGCTGCTCAGTTTTCATCACAGAGCTCCAACAGGCATAAATGAAGTCCCCTTCAGTTCTATAGCATATTTCTATGGGATTTGTTTTCCATACCTCTTTTTGCTCTGGATGGTCTTATAGTAGATTCCACAATGACAACATGGTTTCTTGTTCTGCCTCCACTGATATTTACCCAAATGTTCTCCACTGGGCTTCCACTCATCTGGTTCCTGGACTTCCTCAAATGAGTATATCATTTTCATTTGCAAAGCTACTTCTCCCATCTCCCACTTTACCTCTCCTGTTCCTTTTGAATAAAGTATACCCTTCTGGAATCTACTTGGCATAGATCTCCTCCTACCAAGCTTCAGTGATGAGGTCAAATTTGCTCTAGTCCATTAGTTTGTCTTGCTATAAACATCTGAGACGATAGGTTTCATTTTCATGCTCTGTGAATTTATGGGTGTATCTCCTGTGGTTCTTCCTTCAGTATAGCATCTCTTTCGTATTTTCATTGTTTTCAGTTTAAATTACTTTGGATAAGACTTGCAATAGTTAAGGCAAGTACAAGCCTTGTGAGGAGCCCCCTCCCGAGTTTTTCATTTCTGTAGTTTAATCTGTGGTCCAGAAGTTCCAAGTCTCTTCCTCAGATGTCATCTTTGAAATTATTTTTTATTGGCAACTTTTGTTTTTCACATCTACTTTCTCCCAGTATACCTCTCCTTCCCAGAGAGCCATCCCACATAAAGATTGTTTTTAAGAAAAAGAATAAGAGAGTGAAAATCAGCAAACCTAATCAATGTATTGAAAGAGGTCTGAAAACTTTTTATGTTCCACACCTGTAGAACCTCCCACAGCTGTCAAAGAGTTGGGGAAAGAGTTAGATATCATCTTTTGCAAATGTCCCCTTCTCCTATTGGCTTTTATTTTATCTTTGTGATTGGCAGATGAAAGCACCACCTATGCCCCTAAGGTATTCTTGCCTAAGACTATAATCTTTGACAACAATCCCAGATTTATTTTGGTAGTATCCTTTGTGTCCACATGAAACACCAGAAGTGTGTAGTAATCTGACTTAAGTCTTTGGAGATTTTCTGTCATGTTCCCCTCCTGGCTTACAAGCTCCAGGAAGACGAGTAGATAACCCCTACTATTGTTATTGGGTTGCTTTTCATCCATCAACCACCACCCCTTATTTTTACCAGGCAGCATCTATAAATCCACATCATTGTTCATTAGAAAAACGATTACTTTCTTCACACAGGGTCTAGCCCAATATCTGTTAATTCCTAGCGTTCAAATGTCCTTCCCTTTCTCCACTGCATCACATGTGTCTACCTGATAACTTTTATTTTTCTTTACCTCTTACTATTTCTTTTCTTCTGTATTTTCAAATGGAAATAGGTAGTAGGAGTCTAGTAGTCTGGACTAATACCTTAAGTTTAAGATTTGAGCAAAATAAAACAGTTGTAGAACATCTGGCAGTTAACAAAAGGAGGCTTGCTTAGCCCTAGCCTAGGAAAGATTTACAGAGCAGGGAAAGGATATTCAGTGAGGATTTAGCATTGATTCAGCTCAAAACACATAATTTTGCTGATTTGCTAGTTAGAATCCTTGAAAAGCCTTTGCTTTTCCCTAAGGGTTCGATTAAATTTCATTAGTAGCTTGAGCCTTCAATCCATAATCTAATGAAATCTTGAGGACAGTTTTGATACGTCTTAAGGAAAAAATGAGCCTAGCCTGCCCAGGGCAGGGCCTTAGGATGCCACCCACATCACAGGACTTTTTTTTTTTTTAAAGGAACATTTCATTCTTGATGACCTGGAGAAAGGAGACATGTTCTTTGACCCCCTTTACAAACAATGTGAGCTTCAGTTTCTGCCATCCATAAAACCAATCTGCACTTAGAGAATAAATGATTCATTTGTCTTTGGCAGAAATACAAACATGGCAAACTGAATCCAAGTCCCTTCAGCATTTCTCTTCATTTCCTTACATTGCTAGTTGCTAGTAGCCCATCTGGAAAGCTGCTGTGGTAGATCTTGGAGAGGAGCAGAACTTTGGATTGTAGTCACAGAATCATTAGAGCTGAAAAGTATTTTCAAGACCATCTCATCCAATCTCTTTGTGGTATAGGGAACCCAGAGAGGGTAAGTGTTTTGCTCAAAATCACACAGCAAGTTAATAGTAGGGCTAGTATTAAAACCCAGGTCTCAGACTTCCCAAGCAGATCTCTTTCCAGCACAATATATCATCTCTCTATACTGTCCCTGATACCATGAGTTCTAAAAAAGATGAACAGATTACACTGTATTGTAAAATCTAGTTTCTTTAGATTTATTGTTTTTTTTTATTTTCAGTTCCAAATTCTCTGTCTCCCTCCACTGCCTCCCACATCCATTAAGAAGGCAAGAAATACAATACTCGTACGTATTAAGTTATCCAAAACATTAGCCATGTTGCATGGAGAAAAAAAGGAGCAAGAAAAATCAAGAGAAACCAAAATATGCTTCAGTCTACACTGAATCAGTCCATCAGCTCCCTAACTGGAGGTAGATAGCATATTTCATCATGAGTCCTTTGGAATTGTCATGCATCTTTGTATTGCTTGGTGTTGCTGAGTCTTTCACAGCCGATGATCATTGCAATATTGCAGTTGCTATGTACATTGGAGAACAGAATCTCCAATTGGAGATTGGCTGTAAATTATTCAGGGTTCATACAGCTACATTTCCCAGTAGGCAGAAAAAAAAAATCACTGCTGAAAATTGGTTTGTTCTCTAATGGCTGATGTTTATAGAAACACAATGCCCTAAACATTCTTATCAGTTAAACGTCAATTTCTGTCCCTTACTTTTCCTTCTTTTTTTCCCTCCACTCCCCTTTTTCTCCAAGCCAATCAATGCTTTTGTAGCTCTACAATATTTCAAGTAAAATACATGACTTCATTGTTGTGGACATTTCACTGATGCAGATTCCAACACCTCTATAACCATTTGGTAGGTTGGACTTTGAGAGGTGCTGTAGCTGAAAAATGAATCACTCCAAAGCCAATTTATAATAATTGCTGTGGTGAGGCTGCTGCTACCTTACAGTTCTTTTTAAAGTGCTTTTCACACACATCTCAATTCTCACAACAGCTCTGTGATTCAGATAAAGTAGAGATTATCATTTCCATTGTACAGATGGGAAAAACTGAGGCCCACAAAGGCCAAGAGACTTTCTAAAGAAAGCAAACACATCTTGAAATTGATATCTCTAGTAGGAAGTCTATATCCCTTACCATCAAATGTTTTGTGAATAGGAGATGGTCAAACAATCAATATTTGAGTTGAATTGATTGTTTGACTAAATACTAGTAGCTGCAAACTTTCAAGGGAAAAGAAATCCTATAAATATAAGACAGACAAGGGACCACAACATAAGACAATTGAGGTATAGGCAATTTAGAATAAGAGAATCTGGGTTTCAGTGTTGGCTCTCTACTTTATTACATGACCTTGGGAAGGACTCTTTAGTTTTTTCATCTTTAAGGTGGAGATAATACATGGCTTATCTTCAGGGTTGCTGTAAGGAAAGTATTTGATAAACATTAGAGGGCTATATCAATGAGCTATTAAGGCCTACATTAACCCTGTCAGTCAACTGGCATTTATTAAGCACTTAATAAGTTTTGCTAAGTACTAAGGATACAAAGGAAGGCAAGAACCAGTTCCTGCTGTCAAGCAGCTTACATTCTAATGGTTGGAGACCCTGGACAAGTACCTGGACCTCTGTTTCCATCTCTGTAAAAATACAGATTTCCTCTAAGGTACCTTCTAGTTCTCACATATAGTCACTTGGAAGATAGTAGACCCCCCCAAAAAAATATTGACCACTTTTCTCAGAGGAAACCTTGTACTTTTTTCTTTGTCAGTGTGTGTGGGTAGGTGTTTGTGTGTGTGTGTGTGTGTGTGTGTGTGTGTGTGTGTGTGTGTGTGTGTGTGTGTAGATACTGCAATTGTATAGCAAGGGCTGTGACTGTGAGTGCATATGACTAGGTCTGAGGTCTGGACTTGAAAATTGTGTCTGGATTGTGGCTGGCAGGGGGTAAGGCACTGTCTAGCCTGGCAGCTCTTAATAATGCCAGGGATGGAGAGGGAGACAGGAAAGCTGGAGCGACTGAGCTTTCATTGGCAGGCCACACTAGGTGCTGTCCATCATTTTATTCATAGAGAATCTGGGCAGTCAGCTGTTTATGGCTTTGTCATTGGGGATGGATTGGAAGCAAAACTGCATACAAATAATTGCTTCTTCCCCAAAATTCATCTCTCCCCCATTCCCTCTGTCACCAGTCTAGGGTCAGGCCCACATTGCTTCATAGATGGATTATAGCCAGAGCTGGGTTAGTGTGTATGGTGTAACATAAAGAACATTGGCTGGGAGTCAGGAGACTTGGGTTCAAGTCAGTTTTTCTACATAATACCTGCGTGATCTTGAGCAAGTTATATCATCTCCCTGAAGCAATTTCCCTATCTTTTAATTAGATCAGGAGTTCTTAGACCTTTTTTCTATGTCTGGACCCCTTGGGCAGTCTGGTGAAGCCTATGAGCCCCTTGTCAGAATCATGTTTTCAACTGTATAAAATAAATTTTACACCAGATTACAAAGAAAACCAAATCTATTGAAAAACAGTTGTCTAAATATTTTTTTCTTCCAAATTCATAGGTCCTCTTAAATCTATCCATGAACCCCTTAGGAGTCTGTGAACCCCAGGTTAATAATCCATGGATTAGGTGATGTCAAAAATCATCAATGATAACATGTGTTCTAAGGTACCTTCCAGGTCTGACATTCCATGTTCTGAAGTGCCCCTCCAACTCTGACAGTCTATGTCTTTATGATTCCAGCCTCTCACGATCTGGAGGTTTCCTCTGGTTTGTTCTATATCCCTTCTTTTTTAAGGGCATTCATGGAAATTCTCTGAGTACTGGAGAGTAGGGGAATCTGATACCAATAGTGGTGGCTTGGCTTAGTGTTTCCTTTTCAGTGTACATAATCAAATATGCAGTCTTCACATAGAAGAGCATTCCATTCACATAGTCTCCCTCTTGAGAGGAGCCTGAAATACCAAGAACAAGTTTCTCCTGAGCCAAAGCAAAACTGGCAGCAACAAAATCACAGTGGAAGGAGCATTGAATTTTGAATGAGAAGATCTGGGTTCAGATCCTGACTGCTACTGAATCGATGCGCAACTTTGGGTAAACCACTCTGCCTCCTTCCTCCCCACTCATCACCACCACCCTGGGTCTTGGATTCCTTCTCTGTAAAATGATATTGAACTAAATGACCCTGAGATTCCTTCTAGCTTTAGATCTATGTTCCTGTGATATACTATGATCTTTCCTAATTCTCAGTCCTATGATCCTATATAGGTTTCCAGTCTGCTGGCTTCTGAGGGACCCATTAGACCTCCAGCCTCCTCTCCCTCTCTCTGAACCTTGAGAGAATAAGGTAGTGACTGAAGAAATCACCGGTGCCTCTAGTCAAGACGACCAAGTAGTTTCTCCTGTTTTTCAGTCTTCTATCCCCTCAACTTTTCTCCAAAAAAGAGTTCAGTTGTTTTACCCACTAAGGGTTCAAAAGAGAATTTGGTCCTACCCAACACTTACATGCATTGAGCTGGCTCTCCTGTGCTCTCACCTGCAAGAACCTAGAGGTTTTGAAAATATCAATAATAGTTACACTGAATGTAGCTAAGGATAATTGTTGCTGTCTAGCAGAGGAAAATGATTAGCAAGACAATAAAATAACAATAATAATAGTTCTCATTTCTGTGGTTTTCAAAGACACAACAACCCTGTGAGGTAGGTAAGGCAGGTATCACTATCAGCATTTTACAGATGAGGAAACTGAGACTCAGAAAGATGCAGTGATTTGTTCTAGGTCCCACAACTAATATGATCAGAGTTAGAGTATGGGCTCCAGCCTCCTAACTTGAGTCCAGTACACAGCCTCTCCCACATATCTTTCAATTATCATTTATTGTTTTGTTAAGCTCAATCAGTTCTCCTTGAATGTGCTAATAGCTAGTGGTAAAGATGTAATAACTCACTTATAAACAAATCATAACAACACAGATTTATACTGTATTTTGAAGTTTACAAGTGTTTGCCATACAACAGCTATGTAGGATAACTCTTCATTTCCCAGACATAGAAAGTGAGGCCAAGAGACAATCAACTTAGTAAATAGTAGAGTTAGGATTTGAATTGAGCATCAGATGGCAACAAATCCATATACCAAACTATCCCATGTCGAGTTGAAAACTGACTCATTGGCAGGGACATAAATTCTGCATTTGTCAACCATTAATGAAACTTAACTAAACTTAATGCAATATATTGCATGCAAAAAATATTTAGATTACCAACATATGTACTTCCTTCTATATCTGGATCAAGACATGGTGCAAAATAAAATTAATTTCTAGTAGTAAAGTGAAATTTTAGGGATAAAGAACATAACAATGGGCAAATCCACCTTGAATAGCTGCATTCAAGCCTTCTTTTCTTCCTTCTATTCTTTCCTTCCTACCTTCCTCCTTCCTTCTCTCTTTTCTTTTTCCCTCCTTCCTTTCCTTCTTCTTTCTTTCCATCCTTCCCTTCACATGCATTAACTGAATGCAAGATGACATGGTATAAAGTTAAAGCATGCAGACTAGAGTAGAGATATTAGGATATTATGGGCATAGGACTTACCAGTGGAAGTAAACTTAGAAATCATATAGTCCAGACCCTTAATTTTTTACTAATTAAATTCCAATCTATAGATACGTATTTAGCATCATATTCCAGGCATCATGGTAAGTAATGGAGCTGCAGAAACAAAAATGAAAGTGTTCATACTCCTGGAACTTGCATTCTACAAATGAGTCCCCCGAAGGCAGTTGAGTTGCCCAGGGTCACACAGGTAATAAATATCAGAGCCAAGCTTCAAACCCAAATCCTCTCATGCTCTCATGGGGGTATACGACCAATAACACCAGTACACAGGAGGGTTTCTAGCACAGGTTCTTTGATCTGCCTTTCTAAAGGAAAGCAACTCAAGAGGGGTCAACAATCTTACTCTAATCAAACATATGTATTATTTACTTAGTTCAGGGGAAAAAGTAAGCACCTGAACTTCAAAAAAAATACAAACAGAAATTACAAGCAGAAATAATAGCATAATGACTAGCAGACAAGGCTTCTAACCATCTGACCAAATAATACATACGTCACAGATCAACAGACAGATCTGTCTGATCATTACGTACATACATAGTCACCAGAGAGAGACACACTAACATCTGAGTTTTCATAACTGGGGGGCTTCTTAACAGCTACTCAGAGTCTCATCTGGCTACATAACTCAAACATTCTTCCCTTGAGTAAACCCCAAATCAAAATGCTAACCTCAGAGTATATATACACTTCTTCAGGATCAGAGGGCATCACAACCCTCATGATCCACTGCCTAATTACAAAGTAACAAAAAGGGTGAGCCTTCCTGAAAAACAAGACTCCTCTAATCAAGCTTCTCTTGTTGGGGTATATGTGAGGCTTATTAATGGTCTGGGAAGATCTTCAACTTCCATTAACGTTACAGGATGCCGGTCAGATATTTTGTGAAGTCTCTCAAGAGCTCCCTAGGAACAAGATTTGGGTGATGGCAAAGTTAGGTATATCTGATACTTACTTAAATAAATGACTACCAAGAGTATCCAGGATTGATTAATCACTGTCACTTTAGACAGAGTTCTGGAGTATCCCAGCAATATGTGTGTGGTCCTGGGCTTGTCAATATTTCTATCAAACTTAGATTATATATAGCATCCAAGTGTATGTTGCAGATAACATGAAGTGAATACAAGAGAAAGCTAATATTTGATGACGTGGTATGAATCTAAAAGGATCCTGACAGACTTGAATGATGGTTTAAATCTAAATGGATGTAATTCAATGAGAATAGCTGAGGATGCCCTTTTCCCATTCTGACAATTTTGCTAATTGAAAGGAGCATGGAGAAGGACAGATATGAGACTTGTATAAATGAGAGGCACTAAGAGCAGTGTACAGAGAAAAGGCACTTATCCAGAATAAAGACAGCAGCTACAGTTCCCTTTTTCCCAACATCAAATTTGCATATAACTCATAGGAGAACTTTACAATTGGTCCCTGAAAAACTCTGACCCCCAGAACTGTTTTGTGAACAACTGTACATTACTGGCAGACATGAAGACTTGGTTAATCACCATGAGCTAAAAAGAAGGTGTCTCAATGAAAAAGTCCTTCATAACCCAGCCCCCTTCTATCTTTTCAGTCTTCTTTCACCTTTCTTTGATCATCACACTGGCCTCCTCCTGGCTTTTCCACAAGCAAGACATTCCATCTCTTGACTCTAGGTATTCTGACTGTCCTCTGTGTTCCCCATGCTTGGAATATTCTCCCTTTCCCTGACCATGGTTGGGTTATACCAATGTAATAGCCCATGCCAATATAATAAGCATATAGTAAGATGATACTATCAGAATTTACAGATTTTGTGCTATACTGATTAAATTACTAACACTTTATAGAGCTAGAAAAAAATAACAAAGTTCATTTGGAGAAACAAAAAAGTCTATAATCTTGAGGAAAATAGTGGAAAAGGAAAAAAAAGTAAGGAAAATAATGAAAAAAGAAATGAAGAAGGCAAAACATTACCAAACTATTTTATAAAGTACTAATCACCAAAATGATTGTCTAGAAAAGTAGATTGGTGAAACCAACTAAACTAGCAAGAACCAGAAGCAATTTAAAACAATGTCTCATTGTTTAATAATCCCAAAATCATTCATTTTATGGAGCTAGACTCTGGGTTGGACAGGAATTTCAGGAAAACAAGTTGGCAGAAATTAGGTTTTGACCAACTCTTTGTAACACGTACCACAATAAGCTCAAAAAGATATACTTGACTTGCATATAAAAAGTCTCATAATAAAAAAATACTCAAGGGGAAAGAAGATTCTCAACTACCATTAGGGAGAGAATTCTTAACCAAGCAAGGAATAACGGTGATCATAAAAGCAAAACAGATAATTTCTGTTACATACAATTGGAACACTTTTGCAGAAATAAAATCAATGGAGCTAGAATAAGAAGAGAAACTATCAAGTGGGGAAAACATTTTCATTAAGTATTACTGATAAAAATCTTATATCCAAAATACAACAGGAATGAGTGCAAATTTATAAGACCAAGAATCTTTCCCTAATAGAGAAGCAGTCAAAAGATGCAAACAGTTTTCAAAAGACTTGCAAGTTCCAAACTACCATATGAAGACAGGCACTAAATCAATAATTATTAGAAAGATGTAAATTAAAACAAGTTTAAGTTTCACCTCACACCCTACAATAGGCAAAGGTGACAAAAACCAGAACTATCATTATTGAAGGACCTATCAGAAGATGAGCACACAAATGAACTATTGGTAGAGTTTTAATTGGTCCGATCATTTTGTAAAACAATTTGGAATTTTGCAAGAAAACCAACTAAAATGTTCCCAAGGTATCCTACTATTGGGCATATACTCCAAAGAGGTCAAAGACATGGTCAAAGATGCAATATATACCCAAATATCCATAGTGGCTTATGTTTTTGGTAGTAGCAAAGAACTGAAAGGAAAGAAAGAAGGGAGGGAAGGAGGAAGGAAGGAAGGAAGGAAGGAGGAAGGAAGGAAGGAAGGAGGAAGGAAGGAAGGAAGGAGGAAGGAAGGAAGGAAGGAAGGAAGGAAGGAAGGAAGGAAGGAAGGAAGGAAGGAAGGAGGGAAGAAGGAAGGAAGGAAGGAAGGAAGGAAGGAAGGAAGGAAGGAAGGAAGGAAGGAAGGAAGGAAGGAAGAAGGAAGGAAGGAAGGAAGAAAAGAGGAAGAGAGAAAAGTAAGAAAGGGAGGGGGGCTGTTCTTTTCCCCTCTGATTTCTCCTAGTCTTTTTCCTGGACACCTACTTTCCACTTACATCTCTCTCTCTGTTGGTTGTGTAATTGTCTAATTATTTTTGTCCTATTGGATTATAAGCTTCTTGAGAGCAGGACCTGTGTCATAGCTATATTTGTATAATTGGAGCCAAATAAAGATTATTTAGTAGTTAAGTTTATTGATAAATGTTTATTAAGTTGAATTAAACTGAATTAAATTGAACTGAACTGAATTTGTGAGGAGGCTAGGCAAAACGTGTCAGGGAGACAGAAGGACCAAATGACCTTTAGAAACCTTCCGTGTGCCAAACCCTGACTCCTGGGTTGCAAAGACCCAGACTTGGGTTCTGCATGCCATGGGCCTCTCATCATTCAACTCAACCTCTTGAGCTCATGTTACTGGAGAAGACAGAGCAGCCTCCTTAGGGTGGAAAGGTTCAGTCAAGCCTCCTCTTAATGCTCCCTTTGTGGAGAAACCTTCCACCAACACAGGCCATAGAGCACTTGTCTCATCAGGTCCACTGTAAACAGGACCGAGACATTCTAAATAAATACTCCCACTCACTCTGCTGTGAGGGAATGACCTGGCCTCTCAGGGAGGCAGCAAGAGTTTATGGAAATAACAACAGGGCAACAAATTGGAGGGCTATGAAGGACAACCTGACTTGCTTACCTGAAATGACCATTGCGTGGGGGCAAAAAGAAGCCAGCTAGTGATGGCTGAAGGCTACAGTTATGATATGTCACTAGCCTCTGTTCCTTTCCTCTGACAACCTGACCCTAAATAAGGGATAGGATCTTTGGGCCTCTAACCCTTCTTGGGGACTTAATGGTGATAAAGTCTACCAGGGATGGAGAGCCTGTGACCTCAAGGCCACATTGTGGCCCTCTAGGTCCTCAGCTGTGGCCCTCCCAGTCAAAGGGCTGCACTTGAGGACCTAGAGGGCCACATGTGGCCTCGAGGCCACAGGTTCCCCACCCCCGGCTAAACCTTCTAGTTTTACAGATGGGAAAACTGAAATCCTAGATAGATCACCTAATCATTGTTTTCAAGCTAGAAGAAATCTTAGAGATCTTCTGATCTCATTCTGTCATTAATAGGTGAGGACACAGAGACCCCAAGGTAAAGTGGCATCCCCAAAGCCAAACAGCTGGTGAGTAAGAGAGCAAAGAGTCAGACCCCCCCCTCAGCACCATCTTCTCTTCTGATGTTTCCTGACTGTGCCTCACTATGATCCTTGCTCCCCAGAAACCCTGTAGGCCAGCACCCCTTCTCCTTCTCACACTCAACAAGTAGCAGCAGCACCCCATTCATCCTCACAGTGGCTCTGGATGCTAGAAAAGGCTGTTGGAAGGAGGCAGCTTGGATATTTTGGGGAGTGCCGAGACTGGAATCCAGATTTCTGCACTCAGTCCAGTTGTCAATTTACTAGATCAAAGATAAAAGATATAGATAAACCATATGGATTCCATTCCCCTGATCTTATAGCTTGGTAAGCCTGCCCAAGAAGGCAATGAAGGTATTCTGGCATATACTGTTTTGATGACATCATGCTAACTTTTTGAAGTTAATGCTTCCTTTACTAGATGTCCACTAGCCATCTCTCTGCTAGCACAAGTTCTGTCCTCTAACATAATAGCTATTCTTCTTACCTTTGTGTCATCAACAGAAATGTTATTAGCCTGCTGTCTCTGTCTTCATCCAGACAATTAACTAAAATGTTGAATAGTAGTGATCTAGGAACTTCTCCCTGGGACATGCCACTTCCCTACTTGGCCATCTCTCCAACCTGACATAAATTCATCAATCACCCTTCTTTTGGTCCAGTCATTCAACCAGTTCCTAGGTCACCTCAATGTGGGGATTTTTGTTACTTAGAAGGGTCAATTAAAATAAAGTTTAGGGTCCAAAGAAATATTTTTTTTTCCTTTTCATACTATTCAAATTACAACATCAACTCTGGCTGGCTTTAGTGGAGCTTCTAAACTTGGGTTAAGCACTGAATTGTTTTGTTTTTAAGACTAGGTCTCTCCATCTCACCCAGCCTGGGAATGCAGGGGCTTCATCCCACCACTGTTTGCTTTGATCTGTTCCATTACTGACCTGGGCCAATTAATCCTTTTTTGCCTTAATTTCAACAAATTTATTGGTACCAATATGTAGAAAGAAAAGTTTTACAAAAAGTAAATTAATATATAAAGGGAAGATGAATTCATATAAAAATGTCAGACTACTTAAAATATGTATTACAAAAAGGCTAATGCCTTTTTGATCATCCATAAAATTTAACTCAATCTTCTCAAGGCCAACTCTATTGTTGTAAAGTGGCTGGTTAGAAATGGCGGTTGAGCCTACAACCTTGGTATATGGCTACGTGTTAGGGGCCTATACTTCAAAGCCCTGTACCTACAAACGTGCTTATTGGTATATTTAAAGTTCTATTTCATGCTAATGAAGTAATTCCTCAATCCATCTTTCTTCAGGCAACCTAGTGGCTCCCAGGCTCTCACCATCTTGATGCCAAATTTATTTATCTATCTATGTGTTTGTTTGCTTATTTATCTATTTAAATTTTTTGCCAAATTTAGTGCAGAGAACTATTTGACATAGCCCATTTCAGATCAGAGCTTCCAAGTTCAAGAGATTTGCCAGCTTCAGTCTTTCTGGCAGCTGACACTGCTGATGTATATATGCCCTGTAAGTGCTGGGTTTGTGAGCTAAATGGACCAAGATGAGAAACTGCCCATTGTCACTGTTTCTTCTAGCTGTCTTAAAATCCTGATTTGAGATCTGGAGAGGCCCCTCAAGGGTCATCTAATCTAAGCCCCTCATTTAAGAACCTGGGATACCGTAAGGCTAAGCAATTTCCTCCACAGTGTTACATAGATAGCAGGTAGCTGAGTCAGGATCTGAATCCAGGTCTCCTGGCTCCGAATCCAGCATTCTCTGTGCCACAGCATATTTCGTCTCTTGGTAAAATAGTTTTGGAAGATTAAAAAGTTACTGGTCTAGAGTCTAGAGCCAGAGGGTACTTCAAAGGTCATTTAGTTCAGCTCCCTTACTTTACAGGGGAGAAAACTGGCCCAGAGAGGTTAGGACCTACCTCACATATGTATTTTGAGGAAAGCATTTTGAAGACATTAAAGCACTATGTAAATGAGAATTGATATCATTAATATCACTCTGGCCGCAGGTTACAGAGCTAGTAAGTGTCAGATCTGGGATTCAAACTCATGTCCTCTGATTCCAAATCTAGGGCTCTTTCCACAATGCTGCCTCTTCTACCATTGTTTTGCTTCTCAGTATGATCTGGGCTTCCTTCCCTTAGGTGAGCTGCTTCTGCTGCTATGGCTCCCACTGCCCTCCCTACAATGGCATCTTTTGAAGTCCTCACTAGTGAGAAGCACTGACATTTCTGTATTCACCTCAGGGCCTCTGAGAAGCTGGGATCTGTGCTTTTCCCTAGCAACAATGAATACACAGGGCTTTGACATTTTAGATAAAAAAGCCTATCTTGCTAGTTCCCTTTTTTCCTCTTGAGTGTATATATGTGTATATGTGTGTGTATATGTATATGCGTGTATATGTATGTATGTGTATATATGTGTGTATAAGTGTATGTGTATATCATATGTGTGTATTATCTGTATATACATACACAGATATATGTGTATGTATGTATATATGTATATACACATATAGCACACAGGTGTATGCATATGTATATATGTGTGTATATGCGTATCATACATGTGTATATACGTGTATGTATGTGTACGTATATATACATACATATATTCTTTTTAAATTTTTCATTAGTATCTTTTATTTCCATATCACCTTAATTTGTAAATATTTATTTCCCCCACCCCTAACTGGAAAACCAGGTGCTGTTGTGTTATAATAAATTACACCTCAAGAAAGATAGATTGGAACTAGATAAGGTCCAGAGACAGGTAAGTGTAAGTGAGCAAAGAAGAGGACACCGAATGAGCTGCCTAGAGGCAGCTAATGATGCTGTGGATAGAGCGCTATGCCTGGAGTCATGAAGACCTGAGTTCAAATCTAGCCTCAGACATTCACTAGTTGTATGAACCTGGGCAAGTCACTTAACCTCTGTCTCCTTCAGTTTTCTCAACTACAAAATGAGGATAATAATGGCATCTACCTCCCAGGATTGTTGTGAGAATCAATAAAAATATGAACAAAGCAAAGTACCTATATGGTAGGTGCATAATAAACACATGTTTTCTTCTTCCATTCCTTGTAACAAAAGATGAAAAATAAAGAGAAAAAAAGTTCAGTAAAATCATACCACATGGCAACTGAGAAAATCTGACTGTATGTGCAGTGTTCTACACCTAGAATTCCCCATCTCTGCAGTAATAGGAGGGAAGAGTGTTTTTCTTGTCTGTTCTCATATGCCAAGCTTAGTGATTATAAACACATCATAACTAAATGACATTGTTTCATATTTTTTTGTTTTTAACATTTATATTGTTTTGGTCATTGTATATATTGTTTTTCAAGTTCTAATTACTTAATTTCCTCTACTTTCCTGGTTCTACATCAGTTCATATAAGTTTTCCCATACTTCTTTGAATTCTTTTTAATATCAGAAACCTAGTTTGTCAGACAGGCACTGAGCTCATCATCACCTTTTCTAAATAGTAAATCTTTGATTTGAACAGGAAATTTTCAGATGAAAAAATTAAAGCTAGCTACAGTCATATGAAAAAATATTCTAAATCACTGTTGATTATAGAAATGCAAATTAAAACAATTCTAAGGTTCCACATCATACCTATCAGATTGACTAATGTGACAAAACAGGAAAATTATAAATGCTAGAGAAGATGTGGGAAAATTGGAATACTAATGCATTGTTGGTGGAGTTGTGAACTGCTCCAGCTGTTCTGGAGAGCAATTTGGAACTATACCCAAAGGGCTGTAAAACTGTGCATAGCCTTTAACCCAGCAATACCACTTCTAGGTCTGTAGCCCAAAGAGATCATTAAAAAGGAAAAAGACCCGCATGTACAAAAATACTTATAGTAATTCTTTTTGTGGTGGCAAAGAATTGGAGATTGAGGGAATGCCCATCAGATAGGGAATGAATGAACAGGTTGTGGTATATGAATGTAATGGAATACTATTGCTCTATAAGAAATGATGAGCAGGAAGATTTCAGAAAAACCTGGAAAGACTTACACAAACAGATGCTGAGTGAAGTGAGCAGAACCAGGAGAATGTTGTACATAGTAACAGCAAACTGTGATGATCAACTATGTTAGATTTAGCTTTTCTCAGCAACACAATGATCCTTGGATCTTTGCCTTGACAATTCCAAAAGACTTGTGATGGAAAATGCTAACCACATCCAGAGAAAGAACTATGGAGTATGAATGTAGATTGAAGCATACTATTTTGAAGCATACAATTTTTTTCTCATGTTTTTTCCCCTTTGTTCTTATTCTTCTTTCACAATATGATTAATGTGGAAATATGTTTAGTATAATTGTAAATGTGTAATCTATATCAAACTGCATGCCATCTTGGGGAGGTGGAAGGGAAGAGAGGGAGCGAGAAAAATTCGGAACTCAAAATCTTACAAAAATGAATGCTGAAAACTATCTTTACATGTAATTGGAAAAAATAAAATACTGTTAAAATTGTTTTAGAAAAGAAAAATATAAGACAATGCTCACACCATCCTTTATGATTGGAATAGACTGACCCATAGGCAGCACCTGGAAGCCAGGGGGGATCATCCAGAATGGTGTTAGTGATAGCAAAGAGACAAGGTCAGTCCCAGGCACAAGCTGACTAGGCAGCTACTTAAAGAGTAAGATTTGTTATAGGGTACCAAAAGTCCTACTTGGACCCAAATATAATAGTTAATAAACCCAAATAGCTTCCAGAGTGTTTTCAGGTATATGACATTTTATCATGATGACCCTATAAAGTAAGTAACCTAAGGGCCCTCTGGCCCCACTGAAACATTAACTTTGGGGCATCCACACTGGACAAACTGTGTACTCTTATGTTGTAATATATCACCCCTCAAGAAAGATTGGAGCTGGAGAAGGTCCAGAGACAGATCTATAAATAAGTAGACAATAAGAGATTTCTGCCATAATAAGACAGATTAAAATGTATGTCTCCTACATATTATATCACATTTCACAACAAATTCAAAACTGCCGTGTGACTCAAATATTAATAGACCAAATTTAAGAACACCCTGAAAGGCCAAGTTGTCTCAATTGATGTAGTGCATTTTCACATATTAGAAACAGTAGGATGAAAAATTTTATTTCAAAGTGAAATTATAATTTTGCTGTTGTTGTTCAGTTGTTTCAGTCATGTGAATGAAAAGATACTGAAGTGGTTTGCTATTTCTTTCTGCAGTTCATTTTACAGATGAGGAAAGTGAGGCAAACAGGGTTAAGTGACTTGCCCAGGATCACTCACGAAGATGAGTCTTCCTGACTCCAGGCCTAGCACTCTATCTACTGTGTCACTTAGCTGCTCCCAATATTATAATATCTGCTTGTAACTACTAGTTTGTAAAGAATATTTGCATCTAGAAGAAATTATAGTAAAGTATAATAAAATCATCAAGAATTATTTTAAAAATTTTTGTGTAAATTAACACAATTCACATTTGGTCCTTCTAATGCTAAAGATTATACCATAAAAAAGTTAAAAGACAAGCAGATTATATGATTTTCACAAGTATAGCTGAAACATATATTCTTAATCATATAAAAGATAGAGGCAATTACAAAAGATAAATGGATAAGTTTCATTACATGAAATTGAAAAGCTTCTGAATAAACCCAACTGACTCATCCGGGATAATAATGACAGCTGATGAATATATATTTATATAAACATGTGTGTATATATATGTATATTTATAGATACGTATACACACACATACACATATATAATGATGACTTTGTGCCAGGCACTGTGTTAAGCACTTAATAATTATTATCTCATTTGATTTTCATAACATCCCTGGGAGGGAGGTACTATTATTATCCCCATTTTATAGATGAGGAAACTGAGCCAAACAGTAGCAGAGAGACTTGCACAGGATCATACAGCTAGTAAGATTCTAGGCCAGATTTGAACTCAAGTCTTCCTGACTCCAGACCTAGCACTCCATCTACTCACCACCTGGCTGCCAAGGAAAATGGTCAAATAGGGAAAAAAACCAACAAACATTTTTATCAGATCACTCAGAAAAGACTTTGATACCCAAGATATGTAGATAGCTAACACATACATATGTGGAATGGGGAATTATGGGGGGAGTGTTTATATACATATATAAATATATGTACATTTTGCTATAGATATATAGATAATATATATGGTGTTCAAAGCATATGAACAGTTCTTAGAAGAATTATGAACCATCAATAACTCTAAGTAAGAATGCTACAGGCCAATGCAAATCACAACAATCATAAAGTTTCATTTCATACCCAGAAAATTAGCAAAGATGACAAAAGACAGAAATACTATAGTCAATGTTGAAGGTGTCATGGGAAAATAGGTATACTAGTACATTGCTGGTAGAGCTGTGAATTTATATAGCTATTTAAAAAAAAAAAACAATTTTGGGCGGGTAGGTGGTGCAGTGAGTAGAGCACCGGCCCTGGAGTCAGAAGGACCTGAGTTCATATCTGGCCTCAGACACTTAATGCACACACAAACAAAAAAACCTAGCTGTGTGACCTTGGGCAAGTTACTTAACGCCAATTGCCCTCCAAAAAGCAAAAAACAAAACAAACAAACAAACAAAAAAAACAATTTAGAATTATGCCAACAAAATGATTAAAATAGCCATACTCTATTACTAAGCATGTACCCCAAGAAGGTCACTCATGAAAAGAAAGTCCCCATATACACCAAAATATTTATAACATCATTTCTTTGTGTGTGATAACATAGAACTAGAAACAAAGTTGATGCTCATCAATTGGGGAATGTGGTACATGAATGTTATGTAATGACCACACCTCTCCCTAAATCACACAACTCTGAAAGCATCAAAGACTTTAAAACCCCAAGAATTAGTTCTGAAAACAGCAATGTGAAAAAGTTGTAAGCTTGAAATAGTACTCCTCTCTCTCCCATGCCAGGAATAAAGTCCAACTTTAATAGAAAGTTCAAAATCAAGGAATAGGGTAAAAAAAATGAGCAAACAACAAAAAAAGAACCCAACCATAAAAAGCTACTATGAAAACAAGGAAGATAAGGATAAACTCAAAAGACAATAAAGTCAAAACAACTAGAAGCAAAGCCTCAAAGAAAAATTGTGAATTGGACACAAGCCAAAAGAATTCTTGGAAGAGCTAAAAAAAAAATATTTTCAACACCAAATAAGCATGGTAGAGGAAAAATAGGTAAAGAAATGAAAGCAAAGGAATATCTTATGGAAATACAATTAATATCTTGGTAAGAGAGGCACAAAAAATTATGGAAGAAAATAACTCCTTAAAAACGTAGAATTGGACAAATGAAAAAAAGAGGTTAAAGAAAGCTCACTAATGAAAATAATTATTTAAAAATTAGAATTGGGCAGCTGAAAGCTAATGACTGACATAAATAAACAGTAAAACAAAGTCAAAAGAATGAAAAAATAGAAGAGAATGTGAAATATATCATCAGGAAAACAACTGACCTAGAAAATAGATCAAGGAGAGATAATTTAAGAATCACTGGACTACTTGAAAGCTATGATGAAAGAAAGAGCTTAGGCATAATATTTCAAAAAAAAATTATCAAGGAAAACTTCCCTAATATCCTTGAACCATAGGGTAAAATAGAAATTGAAAGACACCACCAATGACCTCCTGAAGGAGATCCCTAAATGCAAACTCCCAGGAATAATATAGCCAAATTCCAGATATCTGAGGTCAAAGAAAAAGTATGTTGAGCAGTCCAAAAGAAACCATGCAAATACTATGGAGCCACAGTAAGGATCACAAAAGATTTAGTAGCTACCATATTAAAGAAGGAGAGGGCTTGGAATATGATATTCTAGAAGGCAAAAGAACTGTGATTACCACCAAGGATAACTTACCTAGCAAAACTTGAGTATAATCTTTCAAGGGAAAAAATGGATATTTAATTAAATAGAGAACTTTCAAACATTCCTGATGATAAGAACAGAGCTAAATAGAAAATTTGACTTTCAAATACAAGACTCAAGAAAAGCATAAAAAAAAGGTAAATATGAAAGAGAAATTATAAGGGACTCAATAAGGTTAAACCATTTACTTTTCTATATGAGAAGATGATACATGTAAATTCTAAGATCTTTAGGGCAATTAGAAGGATCCTACAAAGAGGGTACAAGAATGAGTCTACCATGTTAGGATGATAAAAAAAAGGGATACCTTGGGAGAAGGGAGAAGAATGGGAAAAATTATCTCACATAAAAGAGGTGTGCAAGGAAGAACTTTTACAATGGAGGGAAAAGTGGGATTGAGGGAGGTAACACTTGAACTTAACTCACATCTGAATTCATTCAAAGGAGGAGTGTGTGTGTGTGTGTGTGTGTGTGTGTGTGTGTGTGTGTGCTCAGAATAATGGAAAGAATGGGTGATAAAAGAGAGAGCAAATAAAAGAAAGCAGTGGTTAGAAACAAAGCAGATTTTGGAGGAGGGACAGGATAAAAAGAGAAAAAAAGATAAACAGAAGAAAATAAGATGGAGGGAAATGTACAGTTAGTAATAACTCTGAATGTGAATGGGACGAACTTACCTATAAAATAGAAATGGATAAGAGAATCATTAGAAATCAGAATCCAAAAATATGTTTTTTAAAATAAACACGCTCAAAACAAAGAGACACACAGAGTCAAAATAAGAAGCTGGGGCAGAATCTATTATGCTCAAGTTGATATAAAAAGACAGGTGTAGCAATTGTGATCTCAGACAAAGCAAAAGCAAAAACAGATCTAATAAGAAAGAATGTCTTATTACTATGTAACATCTTGCTAAAAGGAACTATTGACAATTAAGTCCTATTGATACTAAACATATATGCATCAAATAACATAGCATCCAAATGCTTAAAGGAAATGTTAAATGAATTATAGGAGTAAATAGTAAAACTATACAAGGAAGGACCTCAATTTTCCCCTTTCAGAGCTAGATAAATCTAATCACAAAATTAATGAGAAAAAAGTCAAGGAGGTGACTAGAATCTTAGAAAAGTTAGATATGATAGACATCTCGAGAAAACTAAATGAGAATAGAAAGGGTACCTTTTTCTTAGATGCATGTGGCATCTTTACAAAAGCAGATGATGTATTAGGGCATAAAAACCTCACAACTAAATGCAGAAATGCAATGCATCTTTTTCAGACCATAACACAATAAAAATTACACTCAATAGAAGGACGTGGGAGCATGGATTAAAAATTTTATTGGAAACTGAATAATGTAATACTAAAGAATGAGTGGGTCAAGGGACAAATCAAAGAAATAATTAATAATTTCACTAAATAAAATGGCAACGATGAGACAACATTCCAAAATTTGTGGGATGCAGTCAAAACAGTACTTAGAAAAAAATCATATCTCTAAAGGTGAACATCAATAAAAGAGAGAGAGCAAATCAAGGAATTGGGCATGCCACTAAAAAAGAACTTGGAAAAGAATAAATTAAAATTGTCCAATTAAATACCAAAATGGATATCCTGAAAGTCAAAAGAAAGATGAATAAAATTGGAAGTAAAAAAGCAAAACAAAAAATTGAACTAATAAATAAATCTAGAAGCTGGTTTTATGAAAAAAAATCCAATAAAATAGATAAACCTTTGGTTAATTTGATTTTTAAAAAAGAATACCAAATTGCTAATATCAAAAACGAAAAGGTGAATGCACCACCAATGAGGATGAAATTAAAGCAATTATTAGGAATTATTTTGCCCAATTATATGCTCTTAAAAGTGAGAATCTAAGTGAAATGGATGAATATTTATAAAAATGTAAACTGCTCAGATTAATAGAAAAGGGAAAAGAATACTTAAATAGCCTAATCTTAGAAAAAGAAATTGAACACGCCATAAATGAGCTTCCTAAGTAAAAATTTTCAGGACCAGATGTATTTACAAGTGAATTCTACCAAACATTTAAAGGAAAATTAATCCCAATTCTATACAAACTATTTGAAAAAGATAGGCAAAGAGGAATTCTACCAAATTCCTTTTGTAACACAAAAATGCTTTTGTAACCTATACGAGGGAAATTAAAAACAGAAGAAAAACTATAGACCAATTTCCTTAATGAATATCAATGCAAAAATTTTAAATAAAACACTAGCAAGGCAATTACAGCAATATATAGATCATATGGTATGATCAGGTGGGATTTATACCAGGAATGCAGGACTGGTTCAATTTTAGGAAAACTATCAGCATAACTGACCATACTGATGATGATGACAACAAAAAATCATTTTATTATGCCAATAGATTCAGAAAAAAGCCTTAGACAAAGCACAATACCCTTTCCTATTAAAAACACTAGGAAATATAAGAATAAATGGAGTCTTTCTTAAAATGATAAGTCTAGGCCAGTGTTCAGTTGTCGCAGTTGGTGGGGACCAGACGTTGCCAAAATGCTGAGGAACTTGCTGGCTCTTCGCCAGATACCCCAGAGAACCATAAATGTTGCCCCAGTCAGGCAGTTTAAAAACAAAGTTCCAGAAAAACAAAAGCTATTCCAGGAGGATGATAGCATTCCAGTGCATCTAAAAGGTGGGGTAGGGGATGCCCTACTCTATAGAGCCACCATGTTGTTTTCAGTTGTTGGAACAGTTTATGCCCTTTATCAGCTTGGTGTGGCTTCATTTCCCAAGAAACAGAATTAATTCAAGTTTACCTCCATGGGAATCAATTGATCCAACTTCATGTGACTTTCCAGGGAACAATCTATGATAAATAGCTGAGTTCATTTTGGGGATCAATATTTATTGAACTGTACTAACTGCAATCAATAAAGCAGTTTTACCCTGAAAAAAAAAATGATAAGTCTATCCATCTAAAAACAAGACCAAGCATTGTCTGTTATGGAGATAAACTTGAAGCCTTCCCAATAAGATCAGGGGTGAGGCAAGGAAGTTCATTATTACCACTATTATTCAATATCATACTAGAAATACTAGCTAAAGCAATAAGACAAAAAAAGAAATCAAAAGAAAAATATAAGTAATCAGGAAACAATTATCATTTTTTTGCATATGATATGATGATATACATAAATAACCTTAGAAAATCAGCTAAAAAACCTAGTCAAAACAATTAATAACTTCAACAAAGTTGTAGGATATAAAATAAACCTATATAAATCATCAGCATTTCTGTATACTACCAACAAAACCCAGCAGCAAGACATAGAAAAGAAATTCCATTTAAAATAACTGCAGACAATATAAAATACTTGGGAGTCTACTCAGCAAGAGAAACCCAGGGATTCTATGAACACAATTACAAAATACTTTTCACATAAATAAAGACAGATTTAAACAATTGGAAAAATATTTTTTGATCATGTGTAGGCCAAAGTAATATACTAATAATGACAATTCTACATAAATTAATTTACTTATTCAGTACCATACTAATCAAACTACAATGAATAATTTTATAAGGCTAGAAAAAATAATAACAAAATTCATTTGGAAGAACAAAAGGTCAAGAATATCAAGGGGATCAATTTTTAAAAATATGAAGGAGAGCAGCCGAGTAGTTCCAGATTTCAAACTATATATAAAGCAGTAATCATGAAACAATCTTTTACCATCTAAGAAATAGAGTGATGGATCACTGAAACAGATTATGTACATGACATACAGTAATAAATGACCATAATAATATAGTTTGATAAACCCAAAGATCCAAGCTTTTGAGACGAGAAGTCATCATCTGATAAAAAGTCCTGGGAACATTGGAAAGCAGTTTGGCAGAAACTAAGAGCAGACTAACATCTCATACTGTATTCCAAGATAAGGTCAAAATGAATAAGTTATTAAGACATAAAGGATGACATCATAAGCAAATTAGGGAAGCATGGAAAAATGTATCTGTCATATTAATGGATAAGTGAAGACTTTATTACCAAACAAGAGTTAGGGAGGATCATGGAAAGTAAAAAAGTAAAAAAAATTGCATGAAATTAAAAAGCTTTTGCATGAACAAAACTAATGCAGTCAAAATTAAAAGAAAAACAGGAAACTGGGAGGAAAAAATTATAGAAAAGGCATCATTTCTCAAATATGTAGGGAGCTGAGCCAAATTTACAAAAATAAGAACCATTACCCTGTTGATAAGTAATCAAAGGATATGAATAGGCAGTTTTCAAAAGAAGAAATCAAAGCTATCTATAAGCATATGAAAAAATGCTCTCAATCATTATTGATTAGAGAAATACAAATTAAAACAACTCTGAGGTGCCACCTCATACCTATAAGATTGGCTAACATGACAGAAAAAGAAGATGACAAATGCTGGAAGGAATGTGGAAAAATTGGGACCATAATGCACTGTTGGCGGAGTTGTGAACTAGTCTAATCATTCTGGAGAACAATTTTGAACTATACTCAAAGAACTATAAAACTACAAGTACTCTTTGACCCAGCAATACCACTACTAGGTCTGTATCCCAAAGAGATCAAAGAAAAGGGGAAAGTTTCTATTTGTAAAATTGAGATTTCCATCAGTTGCAGAATGACTGCACAAACTATCATATATGATTGGGATGGGATACTAACTTTCTATAAGAAATGATGAGTAGAAAGGTTTCAGAAAAACCTGGGAAGGTTATATGAACTCAGGCAAAGTGAAGTGCACAAAACCAGGAGATCATTATTTATAGTAACAGCAATATAAGGATGATTAATTGCAAAAGACTTAGCCACTCTGATCAAGAGAGTGATCTAAGATAATCCCATGATGTAAATGCTACCCAATTCCAGAGAGAGAAATGATGAGTTCTGAAGATTGAAGCATATTTTTAAAAACTTTATTTTTTTTTGTTTTATTCTCTCTCTCTCTCTCTCTCTCTCTCTCTCTCTCTCTCTCTCTCTCTTTCTGTGTGTGTGTGTGTGTGTGTGTGTGTGTGTGTGTGTGTGTGTGTCTCGTAACATGGCTAAATATAGGAATATGTTTTGCATGGCTTCACATATATAATCATTATCAAATTGCTTACCTTCTCAAACAGAGAGTAGGATGAGAGGGTAGGGATGGGAACTCAAAAAAAAATGTACATGAAATTATCTCACATAAAAGAAGCAAGAGAAAACTGTTACAATGGAGGGGAAGAGCAGGGGATAAGAGGGTGGACAATAGAAGGGAGGGCAGATTGGGGGAGAGGGTAGTTAGAAGCAAACACTTTTGAAAAGGGACAGGGTCAAAGGAGAAAATAGAATAATTGGGGGGGCAGGATAGGATGGAAGGAAATATAATATATACAAGCTTATTTAAATTAAAAATAACCACGCCAAATCAAATTATTTTAAAAAAAACTTTGATCAAACATTTGATTTGCAAAGGATGTCATTTAGGAAATATAATATTAAAAAACAGGTGGGCATCTCAAAATTTCCTCACAATATTAGGAAGAGATGAGGGGAAGTCTTTAGCAGTTGTGTCAAATTCAAATAGAAAAGGGGCATCACTAAACCATATAGAAGAATCTCTGAGGGCTGTAGATTGACTTAGAAAACCACATATTAACATTTTCTATGTTCTCCTTTATTTTTACCTCTGATCTACAGGACCTTGAATGAATATCTGATTATGGGGAGGGGGAGCGAGTGGGGGCACAGACAAGAGTCCCACAGTATGAATGGGTACGGATGGATTGTCATCTACATTAAAGGAGGGTTTATTCAAATAAATAAGCTTACAGATACATTTAAAAATTTAGACAATAACTACATATTTCCATAAGAAATTAAGCTTTAGAAAATACTTTCCTCAACTATGTAGTACAAGTAATACTATACCCATTTCACAGAGGAGGACACAGAGGCTCTGAGAGGTGAATTAATTTGCTCATGGTCAATAGTAAGTGTGGGAGGCAGGATTCCAACTCAGGTCTGCTGTTTCTAAGTTCAGTGCTCTTTAGAATCACAGAACATCAGAGTTGTGAGGATAACATATAGCTAAGCAAGAATCCTTTCAACCACATCCCCCCAAAGTAATTATCCAGCCAGTACTTAAAGATTTGCATTTACAAATACCCTACTACGTTTCGAGACCTCTTTCAATTTTTGTTGTTGTTCAGTCATTTCAGCCTAATAGGTACCAAATTACAAAAGAATTTTTTCTTGATTTCTAGAGCAAGAGTGTGAGGTATTATGTGTAAAATAAACCACCTTCTTCATGACCCCTTTTGGGTTTGACAAAGATATTGGAGTGGTTTGTCATTTCTTTCTTGAGTTCATTTTACTGATGAGGAAACTGAGGCAAACAGGGTTAAGTGACTTGTCTAGGGTCACACAGCAAGTAAGTGTCTGAGGCCACATTTGATCTTCCTGACTCCAGGCCCAGTGCTCTATCCACTGTGCCACCTACCTGCCCCACATTGAAAAGTACCAATAGCTAAGTTAATATTGATAGATAGAGTCTAAAAATGGATTCTTAGCACTGTCTATCTCCTTTTTGGTCACTCACTCCTCATAATGAAAGAGGGATGCTGAAGCCCATTTTGTACTTTTCTTTGCTTTGAAGGTTGTCCCAGCCAAAGAATTCATCACTCATTGGCCAACATAATGGCAATGACCCTCTCCAAAATTAGCTAGACTGGTCCTCAGCAGGCAGAGACAGTTGGTTGCCAGAAGTTTTTCCAACATGGTAGAACATGCCAGGCTTTTCCACTTTATTGACAGTCTTTAAGAATTCCCTCATCAAAGTAGGATTTGGTTTTTTCTATATCATAGATTACTAGGGTCTCAGGCCAAAAGGCTAATGACACATACCTACTTCCTATTTCCTGTTTTTCTCACAATATAAACAACAAGAAACTTTATTATCAGGACAATTGCTTTTCTGGAAACAAGTGGTGATAAATATTAGCCTCATCGTTTTACAAGGCCCTAGGGTTTTAAAACCCCAAAATTCTAGAGCTAAAAAGAGTCCCAGAAGTGAGGATAATAAGATCATATTATCTATTCCAGCTTGTACCTGAGTAAAAACCATCTCTACAACATCCCTAACAGCTGATTGTCCAGCCTTTGCTTGAAAGAGGAGTGTATGGAGGCATGGTGCCTGGTGGGGGTTGGAGGGAGAGGGACCCTGTGTGAATGTGGGAAAAGACAGAGCAAAATCAGGGAGCTTGATGACAGTAGAAATGGCACAAGGGTAGTGGTTGGAATAAGGTTGAGAAGAATGGTTGAAGGCAGATTGTAGAGTGTCTTAAATGCTGACTCTAAAGAGTCTTTATTCATCTTTATATCATCTATGGTACCTAAAGGGAGCAGATAGTCAAAGAATTGCTATGGATCTGACTCAATATGCTGGTTCAATGCTTATTTAATTACATCAAAGAACCATTATTAACAAAATTTCATTAGTTTATTTCAATAACATGGATTTAAAATAGGATGGAAAAGGGTATATTAAATGTTTACTTTGTGCCAAAGACTTTGCTAAGTGCTGGAAATAAAAAGAGGAAAAAAATTAGTCCCTTCTTTCAGAGTTAGCATTCAATTGAAGGAGGCTATCTATCTATCTATCTATTGATATCTGTGTACATATGTATATATACATAAGTATTTATACACACATATACAAATATATATAGACATATAGACATACATACATACATACATACATACATACATACATACATACATATATATATATTAGTTCAGCTATAGAGCAGAGTGGCAATTCAGGGCTGATGGCCAGACCTAGGGTTCCCAAGCATACACTGTTAGGGAAAGGAGATCCTGGTGGGATGGTAAAGAGGTCAGACTAGGACCTTTGGGATATACAGGTCTGGTAGAATCTACTCTTTCTCCCTCCCATGATGGTATCTGGGCAGGCTTATTTAAAAAGAATAAAAGAGGACTTCTTTTTTTATTAATTAATTAATTTTTAGTTTACAACATTCAGTTCCACAAGCTTTTGAGTTATAAATTTTCTCCCTTTCTCTCCCCCTCCCCAAGATGGTGTGCAATCTGATATAGGCTCTACATATACATTCATATTAAACATTTTCACATTAGTCATGTTGCAAAGAAGAATAAAAACAATGGAATGAACCACAGGAAAGAAGAAACAAAACAAAAAAAGAGAGCAAATAGTATGTTTTGATCTGTGTTCCGAATCCATAATTCTTTCTCTGGATGTAGATAGCATTTTCCATCATGAGCTTTTGGAGTTGTCCTAGAATCTTGAATTGCTGAGAAGAGCCAAGTCTACCAAAGTTAGTCATAGCACAATCTGGCCATAACTGTATACAATGTTCTCCTGGTTCTGTTCCCCAAGAGTACTTCTTTAGATTTCAAAAGTACAAGGGATCAGTAAGCTCATAGATGTGGTATGTCTTCCACAGAACAGGTAACAACCTAATTCTTCTAATTCTATGGGAGATCCTCCTATAAATCCTCCATGGAGGATTTGCACAGTACCCTGGATACCTTCCTTTGGTTCTTTTAATATTTTAAGGATAGCATCATAATTGTGCTATAAGAAATGACTAAACAGGATGATTTCAGAAAATCCTAGAAAGACTTACATGAAGTGATGCAAAGTGAAGTGAGCAGAACCAGGAGGATATTGTACATAGTAACAGCAATGTTATTTGATTAATTGTGAATGACTTAGCTATTCTCAGCAAGATAATTATCTAAGACAGTCCCAAAAGACTCATGATGAAACATAAAACTATCTGCCTGCAGAGAAAGAACTCATATCGTCTGAATACAGACTGAAGCATTTCTTTCCTTTCTTCTTTCTTTCATTCTTTTTTTGTTGTTGTTGGGTTTTTTTGGTTTGAGTCTTCTCAAATAAAATGACTAATATGGAAAAGTTTTACATGAATCCAGATTGTTTATTACTGGGGGCGGGGGGGGGAGGAAGGGAACTCAAAACTTTAAAAAATATTAAGAATTGTTTTAACATGTAATTGGGGGAAATGTTTTTAAAGGATACCATTATCACACTAGTGATCTATCTATCTATTTCTCTCACTGTCATATCATTCCCTAGCTCACTTCCTCATCTGGTCACATCTTCAATGATTTTTTTTTTTTAATGGCACTTGTCAACTCTGGAAAGATACTGCAGGGGCTGCTCACATCCACCATGTAAATTCCTGTTGTCCCTTGGGCCTCTTAGAATTGTGCTTCTTCTGAGATCAGTATGTCCCATGGTTTAGGGTCACATATAGTATCGGTGGGAAAATAGGGAAGAGACTTGATGAGTTCATGACCGTAATGAGCTATCAGATGAGAGCAACTTACAGTCTTAGAGAGTTGTCTGGGGGCACTGAGAGAATAAATGACCTACCCAAGGTCACAGTGTCAGTGTCAGAGATGGAATCTGAGCACAGGTTTTCTTGGCTTTGAAGCCAGCTCTCTATCCACTACACCACACTACCTTTTCACTACTGGGAAAATATTGGTGCTAAAATAATGTTTTTTTGTGGCAGCAAATAGCTTGGGATTCCTGAAAGTGCTGCTCAATTTCCCAAATGTGATTCTGATTGCCTTCATCTTCCTATTCAATCTAAGGCCATCTCACTGTCCAGCTGCAGTCTTTAAAAAGGATTCTTTAATTGCATAATTTGAATTTGAAGAGGAGTAAGAGAGTGGGATTGTATTTCACTGTGCCATTATTCTTTCTGGCTTTAAAGTAAGAGGTTTGTGTAGTACACCTAACATTCAGTAAGCATCTGTTAATGCCTCTAGCATGCCTTCTACATGCTAGAGTCTAGACAGTCTGTCAAATGTTGGAGATACAATTAATAAAAAGAAAAACAGTCCCTGCCCTCAAGGCACTTACAGTCTAATGGAGGGAGACAACACACAAGAAGGAGGCCTGAAAATGGAGGCAGGGCAGGGGGAAGGAACACCAGGGGATAGAGGGAACACTGGACTGGAGGACAGCTCCTTCTGTGGAGTTGAAATGAGGCAGGGCAGGGGGAAGGAACACCAGGGGATAGAGGGAACACTGGACTGGAGGACAGCTCCTTCTGTGGAGTTGAAATGAGGCAGGGCAGGAGATTCAAAGTAGAAGGAACCTGAGAGTCCAGTTACTGCCCTCTATAAAGGAAGGCATTTGGAGGAGTTTAGTGCTTCATTCTCCAGCCCTCTAATCAGAATGGGGAGGAAACAGAGGCGGCTGTATCAGTCAAGGCTTGAGCTGGCAGCACGGTGGCGAATTTAGAGGAGGTGAGCTTATCTTGGGAGCAGCGTCTTGTTCCCTGGAGTTGAAACCAGGCACAACAGCAGATGCAAAGTGGGAAGAACACCCATGTTGGAGTCACTCGGGCTGTGTAAGTGAGGCCTGGTTCTTTTACCTACTAGCACTGAGACCTTGTTTCCTCACCTTTGACATCACATTTTTACATAAGCAGAAGGGCTTCCTCCAAATAATATTTTTTTTTACATGTACCCACCTTTCCGGTCTTGTTATGAGGAATGCAGTTTCTAAAGAGTGAAAGAAGTGCTTCTAGAAATGGGAATTATTTGTTCAATAGACATTTATTGAGCACCTACTATGTGCTACCAAGCTGAGCACTGGATCACTAAGAATTATTATGTTCCTGATCATAGCTTCAGTTTCCTTAGATATTCATAAGATCATAGATACAGAATTAGAAAGATAATGAGATCATAGATTGAGAGCTGGAAGATCCTAGATTTAGAGGCCATCTTGTCCGACCTCATTTTACAGATAAGGGAACTGAATCCCAGGGAAGTTAAATGACTTATCCAAGGCCCTACAGGTGGTAAGCATCAGAGGTAGAGGGCTGAACCCAGGTGCTCTGACCCAAGAGATAAGAGCTTTTCTCACTGAATCACACCAGAAGCTACCAAATCCAACTCTCTCACTTTATTGATCAATCAATAGGAAGACTGAGACTCAAGGAGATTTAAAGGGGTGCCCAAGGGCACAGGTATAGTAATCCACAGAAGTGGAATATGACCCCAGGCCTTCTGATTCCCTAGGTCCTGCTGTTCCTTCCATTATCCCACATTACCTCATTCTCTGCTAACAATCCTTGTAATCCAAGATCCCTCAGGGTTTCTTGGATGAGATGTTGTTCTCATCCCACACATGGCTACTTGCACGGTTTTACTAAGAACACTGAGGCTCTGGAGGGGGAAGAGAGAGGATTCCTTTACTGAGATGATCCTGGATCTCCATGACCTATGGCTACCAGAGGGAGGCCCTGATGAGAAACCATGCGTTGTTTTCAGTCCTCTTTGCAATGGCTTTTGTTCCAGGTTACACAACCTCACCCTTGAAAACTGGCAGCGCCTGACCTCCTGGCTGGCAGGAGGGACAGAGGCCTGAGTGAGGCATGGAAACAGGCCTCCCCTGGGGCCTATGTAGGAGTCTGAGTCAGGGCCTGAAGGACATGGGTGGGGGCCTTAGAGGCTGGGCTTGATCTGATAACAAACAGAAGACCTCAGTCCCCTAGGAGACTGGTCCCAGGCCCCAGGCAGCTGAATTCCCTTCACTGGAACCAAGTAACTTGGCAATGTTGACAATTGCCTCCTTTAAACATTAACAGCAATTAATCTTAATAATCAAAGGACAGACACCTTAAGTGGCCAGAAAGTTCCCTGGGGCCTGGCAATTTCAGGATTTTATTAGATGGCAGCCCTCCGACAGCAAAAATAGCCATGGTGTTTCACCTCTAGACTTTGTTTTTTCCACCCTTCTTTTGGCTTTCAAACCATTAAACAGCTCCGGCCTAGAATAGCCCTCTCTTCCACATCAGGGAATGGAAAAGATGTCAGTAGCATTTTCCCAGAGTGGCAGGGACTAGGGTTCAATTCTGGAGAGCCTTTCTTCTTCCCAGGTGATAAAGAAAATGAATTCCTAATATTATCTTCCTTTAGTTCCTGTAACGTCTAAAGTGCCATCCCCCCCCCCCAAACAAAACAAAACAGAGTTATGGAAAACTCGTTGATTCTGAAGGCAAAGGACTAGAGTTTGAATTTCAATTTTGCCACTTACTACCTGTGTGACCTTGGGAAAGTCATTGCCTCTCACTATCTCCATTTCCTAATCATTTTGTAACAGACTTGAGGCAGGTAGGGGAAACTTAAAGCCACATGTAGCCCTCTAGGGCCACACTTGAGGACCTAGAGGGCCACATGTGGCCTTAAGGTCGAAGGTTCCTACCCCTGGATTAGGAATAGCATCAAAGATGCTCTGTAGAGTATCTCTGTACTAAATGACCTCTGAGAGCCCTTCTGGCTCTAATTCTACAATCCTAGAGGAGCGGGGAGTCAAATCAAGTCTTTAATAGGTATTTACTATGTGCTAGGCACTGGATATAAAGAGAGGCAAAATCTTGCCCTAAGGAACTTGCAATCTTCTTGGGGAAACAGCATGCCAACAATTGTATACAAACAAGAAAGCTACAAAATTCAAGCTATATAGAGGCTAGAAAAAACATATACCAGATAACCAATAGGGAATCTCACAAGGGAGGCATTTGTATTAAGGGGTACCAGGAAAGGCTTCTTATACAAGATAGGATTTTAGGTGAGACTTGAAGGAGGCCAAGAGGTGGAAATGAGACAGGAGAAATTCCGGGCAAGGGAGAGAGTCAGCCGAGCTGGGAAATGATAGAATGTCTTGACTGAAGAAGATGGAGTTCAATGTGACCAGAAAAATTGAAACTCATTGAAAGGATGGTGATCTACTCAGGGTGAGAATCCTTCTAGTGAGGCTGGGGAGTCTGAATTGAAAATTTCTCTTCTCTCTATTCTATAGGCCTTGATATTGGCTTGCTCAATACTACAATGGAGGAAAGAAATTACTTTTTTATTCTTTAACCTGAAGACTCAGATTATTTATGAGTCTCTATCAAAGCTGCCTAAATACTAAGTCCTGAGGCTTAGGCTGATTTTTTTCCTCCCACTTTTAAATTTTGTTTTTTCTAATTTTAAAATTATAAATGAATAATCATCAACCAAAAATATGTTTAATTTCAACAAGAAAAATAATCATATGTAAGACCACAAGCTCCAAATTAGTTACATTTAAAAGTGTATATTAACTTTAATTATACATCAAAAATATCCTTTTTCATTTTTCTTCCTTATGATCTGACTTTTTGCTCAATTCTTGTTTGACCAATGCACATTTCAGATGCCAATTTATTCATCTTGACTGTAATCACTTAAGCAAGAGCCAAGTGTTTTTAGTTTTTTAATATCTTCTGCTTTTAGATATTTTTAATCCCAATTATTTTTATCCCAGTTATTTCCACATTATCCTCATTTAATGACTCTTACTTTCTAAGAAAAACTGTTAAGAAAAATCAATTGACACTAAAATGTTTATAACATTTTAATTCCATAAACCTACCAAAGGAAAAGAGGGAGATATATTTCCTCATCTTTTGGAGGAGGCCAAGGTGGGTTAATACAATTATATTAGGCTTTGTTTTAATGTTATTTTCGCTAAGTTATTATAGTCATTGAATATATTGTTTTCTTTGTTCTACTCACTTCACATATTTCTCTGCCCTTATAATTTAAAACCCTTTCATTTTATTTTCAGGGGATAGAAAATAATAATTTACTTATAGCAGTTTAGGAGCTAAAATAATAATAACTTGCATTTACACAGTGCTTTAAGGTTTGCAAAGCACTGTCAATATTATCTCATTTGCGCCTCTCAACAACCCTGTAAGGTAGGTACTATTATTTTGTCCATTCTGCAAAGGAGGAAACAAAGGCACAGAGGGGTTAAGTGACTTGTCCAGGCTCAAACAGTTAGTAAGTGTCTAAGGTAAGATTCAAACTCAGGTCTTCCTGACTGAATATAGAACAATTTCTACCATACCACTTAGCTGCCTCTAAGAAGAAGGGAGTTTTAGATTTATTTTTAAACAATGGGTGTAGGGATGAATCAAAGTACTGGATGCTGTAAGTGGTGATCTACTGAGGCAGTATGGTATAGTGAAAAAAGGAGAGAAGTTGAACATGGAATCAGGATCTAGCTGGAATCAGATTCTAGCTCCAATACTATTTGAGCAAGTCATCACAGGGCTAAGTTACCTTATATATAAGTGATAAGAAGACTCTAAGTCCTAGATTGACTCTGCAGAAAGTTGTTTACACTCTAAAGTGCTATGGGGATATAAATTATTAGCCCTGGGTCTCTGTGTCCTTATCTGAACAATGTGAGGAAATACTTTCCAAGATCCCTTCCAAGAACTGTGACAATTCTCATAGATCCCTGACAGAATTCTTAAAAATGATCATCTGTAGGACTCTACTTTCTGCCTTTTCTTCTGCTTCTTAACCAGACTTCAGCAATTTAAAAATTTCCCCCTCCTTGCCTCTGTTTCTCTGTATCTCCATCTTTCTGTCTCTGTCTTCTCTTTCTCTGTTAATCTCTCTCTCTCTCCTTCCTGTCTCTGTGTCTTTCTTTCTCTGTGTGTGTGTCTGTCACTGTCTCTCCTCTTGTCCTATCTCTCTCTGACTGTCTCTCTTTTCCTCTTTCTGTCTCTGGCTCTTTTATCTCTCCTCTCTTTGTCTATGTGTGTCTGTCTGTCTGTCTGTCTCTCTCCCCCTTTCTCTCTTTTTGGGTCATATTGCCCAAGAAGTTGTTTTCTAAACTCTGAGTAGCCAGGACAGAGATCTGAACTAAAGGTCCAAAGATAACTGGGATGTTATCTGATCATATATGGCTATCAGCAGCCTAGATCCCCTAGATGAGTCTAGCTCTTAGGCTTTTGTTCAGGTATCCTTTCCAAATTCCAGTCAACATCCATCCATCCATTCTGCTTTGCTAAGCCTTTCATGGGGATGGCTCATTATCCTTCTATATTATCTCCATAGACAGTTAGTTAACATGGCATGATAGGTCAAATGCTAGACTTGGAATCAGGAAAAGCTAATCAAATCCTGTCTCTAACATTTACTAGCTGTGTGACCATGTTGCTTATCCTAAATTTTCTCATCTCTAAAATAGGTACATGAATAACTGTCTAAAAAGGCCTCAAATATATGTAAAGCACTTTGTAAACCTTAGGTTACTATGGAAGTGTTAACCATACCAACTCTCAATAGCATCTGTGTGTGTATAAAAATACTGGCCCATATTTCTGAAAAATTTTTTTTTCTTGATAAAATTTTCCAGGCCTATATCTTTCTCATGACATTAGGCATCTATCTACACAATTGCTAATTCTGATTATCACTTGCCTTAAGACAATATTTTATCGTATTTTCTAATTTAATTTACTCTGAAATGAATCTAGTATTTTACTCTGAATCTAGTAATTTACCCTGAAATGAATCTACTCTGAAATGTAATCTAAAATGAGTTTAGTATTAACTAAATGTATTATTTTAATTTATTATTATTAAACTAATTAAGTATTAACTAAAAGCCTGTGCTTGTTTAGTATTAACTAAAAGCCTGTGCTTATGCTCCACCAGGGTGAAGAAGGGTCCCTGGATTCTTAAAGGCTGTGCCAGGCAGAGCAAGCTTCAAACAGCTGGATAAAGTTCATGGTTGGCACAGAGAAGGTCACTAATGATTGTTTGATTGATTGGAAATTAAGCTGGATTTTGAGTCAAAATGCCCGGGCTCAAGGGCTTGTACCACTCCTTACTTTCTCATTGGGCTTCTGTTTCCTCATTTGTAAAATGCAGGGGTTGAAGCAGTTGATCTCTCATGTCCTCTGGTATCCCATGACCTGATCACTCTGGCTTTAATATATACCCAGAATTTCATCTGTTGTCTGAGAATCAGTCCCACTAAATACAGAGGGGCCCTATCACCAAGGGCCTGAGCCCACCAGAGGATGTAATTTTTTTTTATTTGTCACCGAAGCTAATTTAATTAACTATGGCAGGGAGGCACTACCTCTTGATTCAATGTAAGGGATGCCCACACTAGTTTAACTACAGTTCTTTTGAAGTATTGAAGACTACATTAATAAACAAAAATATAGCTTGCTGGTATGTTAATAACACAAATGTTGATGATACTACACAAGGCTTCTCTGGGACCTGGGGAAAAATTCCTTTATAGGACCTATAAGTCAGAGCACCAGCTCACTTTACACCACCAAGAGATAAAAACTTTTAGAAACTCTTGGGTAATAAAGACTAAGAACCTTATTTCCTGCTGGTTTGTTTTCAAGGGAGGCATCAGTTTCTTCTCTTCCAGTGAGACTATTGCAGCTGTGGATTAGGGCCCCTTTTTGTAACGGGGCAGCCAGTGGGTAGAGAGCCAGGTCTAGAGTCAGGAAGATCTAAATTCAATCTGGCCTCAGACACTTGCTATCTGTGTGAACCTGGGCAAGTCACTTAATTCACTGGAGAAGGAAATGGCAAATTACTCCAGTATCTTTGCCAAGAAAACTCCATGGATAATATTGGCATACTATGGTCTATGGGGTCACAAAGAGTGGGACACAACTGAACAATTATATAAACATATGTGTGGATGTATTATATGTATAGGTGTATATGTGTATGCACATATATAGATAGAAACACAGCATATGTATGTGTGAATATATATACATATATATCACACACTATATAAGGTATGCAGACAGGAGGGTGGTAAAGAGAGAAGCTCAAAATTATAGAATGGAAATGCTAGAAGGGACCTTTGAACAGAACATGGTGGGAGTCCTAGAAATAAAATCAAGAATGTTTGAGCCAGAACAGAACTTAGAATGATAGTTTAGGGGAGGGACCATAAGATCTAGCGCCCTAGTCTACAAGTGAGAAAATGGGTTTAAAGAAGGAAAGGGACTTGCCCAAAGGTACCATAACTAACAGAGGACCCTACTGCTTTGGAAGCACCCAGACCCTATGTCACAGGCTAGATCTTGCCTGAATAATCTCCTGTGGGATAGGAGCAGAGGTGTGCTAGAGTCAGCTCCTGATGGTTCTCAAAAGTCAGTTTACTGGGGGCAGCTAGGTGGCCCAGTGAATAGAGCACCGGCCTTGGAGTCAGAAGAACCTTAGTTCAAATCCGACCTTGGACACTTGACATACTTACTAGCCATGTGACCTTGGGTAAGTCACTTAACCTCAATGGCCCTGCCTTCCACCCCCCAAAAAGAAAAAAAAATCAATTGTTAAACTTTGAGTGTAAGCATTTATATCTTGGAGATTGGCAAGCACTACACACCAGAACTCAATTTATTGGGGTTTTTTTTTTATTATCTAGACTTAAGTAAGTGATGGAGAAAATGTTCATAAACACAGATTTAAAATTGTGTTACATATACATTTTTAGGAGGGCTGGTTGTTAAGTATTTACCCTGAATGTGAGGCCTTGTAGAGATTGGGTTGGGGAAACATTGGTCCCTTCAAGTCCAGGGCTTTGCATCTTTGGACTACTGTTAGGGCTGGGTGGCCAGAGAGAATGTGTAGCAGATCCAGAAGGGAAATTTATTGAAAATTAGTTTTTGGTAGGGAAAATGTGATTTGAAACATGGAATTTGGTTTCATGGCCAATTTAGCTTAAAAACGGTTATTCCATATGGCAACAGACACCTCTATTAAAGCCCGGATGGATTCCCCCGTAACAGCAGTAGCACCTAGAAAGGGGAAAAGGATAATTCAGGTCCAGCCATCAGCGCCTAACTTCCAACCCAACTTCCACTTGCACCCTTCTCCCCAATCCTGCTTTCCTCTCTGCTCCTTGGTTTAAGCCAGAGGCCATTTTTTATTTTATTTTGCATTAACCTCCAGTTACTTGAGATTTCTTAGCTTCAGTTTCCTCATCTATCAAATGGGGTTAATAATACCCACGGAGCCTATTTCACAAGATTATTCTGAGGCTCAAATGAGTTAATGTATGTAAAATACATTGCAAAACTTAAAGCACTGTATAAGTGTAATTACAGTAATCATCTTCTCTTCCTTTCCTTGCCCTCTATTCCTCCATCTTCCCTTTCCTTCTCTCTAACTATTCTTCCATCTTCCCCTCTTCCTTTCCCTCCCTCCCTCCCTCTCCTCCTCCGTCTTTCCCCTCTTCCTCCTTACCCCACCCCTTCTCTTCTACTCTTCCCTGGCCTGCAGAACAGATGTGGTCAAAGCTTAGCTCTTAGGAACATCTGTGCAAGGCACTGAAAGCTGCCCTTCAGGGACACAGTACCTCTGTGTGTCTGGGGAGCACTTTATCCATCCAACTATTGGATTTCATGCTGAGGACATCAGCATCATGACCCAGAATACTTGATCTCATGTCAGGCGTAGCCTCTGGCTACTAAGATATTTTGAGGCTTCTTCTGGATTCCCTGCCCCCCCACCCAATTGAATCTGATCCCTGGCAACAGGAAAACATGAGAATAGTCAGCTGTCCCTGTCTTGGTTAAAAGACAGGAAAGGCTTGATTCGTCTCCTTCCATCCATTTAGCAAAAGCATACCTGCAAAGAGTACCACCTGCCAGCCCTCTGCTTTTATCCTGTCAGGCCTCTACCTCACCAGGAACTAGCAGAAATAGGAAGGAATGAGGATCACACCATCCTTCCTCATTCTATACAGAAAGCCTTGCACCCAGTGCTAGTCACTGATCATAGGACCTTAAGGGACCATCTAATCCAATCCCTTTATCATGCAGGGTTTAGAGTAATGAGGCCTAGAAAGAAGTGACTTGCCCAAAGTCATACAGTCTGTCAAGTAATGGTGCCAGGATCTGAACTCAGGGTTTTTTCCTTCTTTTTAAAACTTGAAATCAGTACTCTTTTCATCATACTAGACTGCCTTCTCACAGTCAGGACTGGTCCTATACTCTACCTCCTCTATGAGATTTAAGAGATCCCTTTCCTCCAAAATAGCCCCACCCTCACATCTGTCAAGATGTCTCAAATTCCACCATTAGAGATACATTCCTCTAAATCTTGAATGCTTTTCAGTCTCCAAAAAGTGTAAATATCTCTGAGGTGAATAATAATTTATAAAATTAAATTCAACTGAACAGATATCTACAAAGTGGATACTGTTTCACACTGGAGATATATATATGTAAAGATAGAAAATGACACAATTCCTGCCCTTAAGGGAGAACTGGCTTTGAGGCCTGGTTCTCTGCCACCATCCTGGGTGACTTCGGACACTTCAGAGATATACATATACACTGGGACATACTTTCCTCACCCTAAAGTACTTGCTAAAGTCCCCTCTGTCACATTCTATTCTATGGTTCCACTTGTATACAAAATGCTGAGAAGAGTGAGAAAGTGGTAATTAAGGGTGTAGGAGAGACAGAACAAAGGTGAGTGAGAGGCAGGCAAGGGAGGCTGCTTAGGGGGAATCCAGGAAGGCTACATGTAGGTAGTGGTGCCTGAGCTGTAAGCTCCGGGCCGTGAAGGAGTTAGAGGACCTCGATTCCTATCCCAGCCTGGCTATTTCTTATTTGTGGGACTTTGAGTAAGTTATTTCCCTGGCGAGGCCTCAGTTTCTTCTAAAGGAGTAGATTAGATGGCTGGTCTCTGAGGTCCCTTCCAGCTCTGACATTCTATATTCCCAGGGAGGAAGGGAAGGAATTCAACAAGTGGATTGTGGAAAGAGTTTCTTCCAGGCATGGAGAACAGCCTTCTTTATAAATGGCCATTTATTTGTAGGCTCCAAAACAGCTTTGCTGTAGTTGCTGAGTTCTATTTGGCTGACAGCCTCTCCGACTTTCTCTTGAATTCAACAAAAATCCATCTTGGAGAATATTTAACTGTCAAAGACAGGATTTTTTGGTTAAAAACATTCTACTACATACCTCAGATATTTTTACATGATAATCCTTCATTGACTGATGTAGCCATCTCTGCGGCCTTTTGGTCTTGCTTGTCACAAGGTCACCGGGAAGGCAAAGAGAGGGAAAGAGACAGAAATAGGAAAAGGGGGAAAGGAGGAGAGGAAGAGAGACAGAGACAGAGAGAAAGTCAGAAACGGAGCGACACAAGAGAAACAGATAGAGAGAAAAGAGAGGAAAAATAGAAGGGTAGAAGAGATAAAGGGGTTCAGGGAAGAAAGGGGAAGAGAGAAGTAGAGAAAGGAGGGAGGGCAGAAAAAAGAGAGAGAGACAGAGAAAGAGATTGTATGAGAGGGAGCCAAAGAGAAGAACTGTGGCTAGATATTTCTGGCCTTATCAATTAATACTGAATGGGTCTTAAGGCAGTTTCTGGGAGCAAGACCCTTCTGGAATGGGACACAGAAGAAATCACAGGAGAGGACAAAATAGCACTATGGGAAATCATAGGACTTAAAGTCAACTTAGATTTAAATCCAGGCTTTGTTGTTAACAAACCTTGTGACTTTGGGCAACTTGGTGGTGCAGTAGATAGAAAATCAGGTCTGGAATCAGGAAGACTCATCTTCCTGAATCCAAATCTGGGCTCAGATACTTGCCAAGTCACTTAACCCTGTTGGCCTCAGTTTCCTCATCTACAAAATGAGCTGGAGAAAGAAATGGCAAACTGCTCCAGCATGTTGGCTAAGAAAACCCCAAATGGGACCACAAAGAGTCGGACATGACTGAAAATGACTGTACAACAACAAACTCTGTGACTTTGGGCAAGTCTCCTTTGCAACTCATGTTCTTCATCTATAAAATGGAGCTAAAAATGTTTATTAGCCTGAATCAAATGACTTGCTCCCCTGGAATGCTGTAACAATATTATGAGTTAATGGAAGTCAAAGTGCTTAATAAAGTCAACAGTATTGTACTTAAGGAAGATATTATTATTGTTATTTGAGAAAAATTTTTTTGCCATAATTACTAGTATTGGAAGAGGTTGTTTGCATAGATCTCTTTTGTTCCAAGAAGTGGATAGGATCAGACAATCCCAAAGTATTTTATTTACTCAGAATTTAACTTTGGGGAAGATACAGGAAAAGTAAAAAACATGGGCTCTACCTTATAAACACTAGGGCCAAGTTCATAGGATCATAAATTTAGAACTGGGAGCCACTGAGTACTCCTCTCTCATCTCACTAATGAGGAACTTAAGTCACAGAAAGATTAAGTAACTTTATTGTTGTTCAGTTGTTTCAGTCATGTCTGACTCTTTATGATCCCTTTTGGGGTTTTCTTGGTAGATTTACTAGCATGGTTTGCCATTTTCTCCTCCATCTCACTTTACAGACGAGAAAACTGAAGTAAATAGGGTTAAGTGACTTGCCCAGCTATAACCATAACAGTAAGTGTCTGAGGATGGATTTAAAGTCATGAAGAAGAGTCTTCCTGACAGGCCTGGCACTCTATCCATTGTACCACATAGTTCCCCTTAAGTAACTTGCCCAGATAATAAACATCTGAGGCAAGATTTGACCATGAGTCTTTGAATTTCCAAGTCCAGTGTCCTATCTATTACACCAAGGTGTCTAGGAAGTGGAGTATACTCAGGGTGATTGGGTCCTATAGCATCCATAAAACAGAGAAAAATGTGAAGGAAGAACACAACCCTTGTTCTGACCGCAAGAATGCTGGTTCAAGGCTCCAGGTCAGGAGCCTCCCCTACAATGTTTCTAGTACCTTTCTGAGGCTTATAAAAACTTCAGAACAATTTATGCAATTGGTTGATAGTTATGTGGGAGGCATGGAAGGAAATAGATGGGCACACAGAATGGGATGATTGTGTTTATAGCAGCCTCAGGCAGATTTAGGTGGAAGTACCGATTTTTCTAAGGACAAATTGCCTACAGCCTGAGAGACTCAATCAGTGAAATGAATTCTCTCATGCTAACTTAGCTAGAATTAGAGCCTTTTGTTGAAAGAGACAAAGAAAAAATAATTTTGCAGTTGCTCCAGGGTCTTTTGTGTACCAGCTAGGCAACACTGAGAAGCAGATTAAAGAGAGAACTGAAAGTGAGTAGATTAATCCCCAGGCATGTAGCCCAGGCCCTCTCAAGGCAAAAGATCAATTATTACCTCCCCCCACCCCACAAGGCAGCAGTGGCAAAAAGCTACATTAGGACAGAGCTACAGCAAATGGTAGTTAAAAAGCTGGATAATTTCATCAGCAGAGTCTGGGGGTGAGGAGAGCATCCTGACTAGAGTAGAGAAACTGTCTGGGAGTAAGTAGGAACATAAGTTAAGATAGGTAGGTGTAATGGAAATGGGAATTTGAATATCTTCCCTGCTTAGAAAATATATCCTGCCCCCTAATAGGCTGAATGTAATCACATGGAACCTGTGATAAGAAGAGTTTGCTGAAGGGTGGAGAAGAGCCCACAGGGAGCTGGGAGTCAGAGCAGTGGGAGGAGAGGATGCATCCAAGGGAGACAGTTAGACTTGTGAGTAAAGGTTGGTGTTTGCCACCTGCTGCAACAGCTAGGCTTGTGTTTGTTTGTGAAGACTAAAGGATGGTGTGGCTCTCTGCTACATTGTGGTGCATTAACTTCTATTTTGCTATGATGGATATGGTTTCCTGGTATTGGCATTTGACTTTCTGGTGTCTGAATAAATGTTTTGCTTCTGTCTTATCTATGGAGAGTCTGTTATATTTTTTGCAATCAAGCACTATGCAGGCATATTTATAGTGACTGTTGGTGCTGTGAATATTACATTGGTGCTATAGTAGGTCAAAAGGGTATGATAAGAGATGCTTTCAAAAGGAGTAAGGAAGTTCTCAGTGACTCACTCAGAACAAACTATAGGGCCTCAATCCTTTAGTGTAACAGTCTAAATGGAGAAAAAAGCTGGCTTCTTTTTCTCTAAGATAGTAATCTCAAGCCACATGTACTGGCTTCAACAGTTGGATTGATCTATGATCTCCTTAGGGTGAGTGTTATCTACACGTATCAGATAATATTCCCTCTAGGATTTCTTATCTTGTGTTACACTTGTACAGATCTCTCAGGAAATCCTTCATAGGAAATCTAGTGGAGGTCTTCCTCTGGTTTGGTTAAAATTACATGGATATTAGTGCAGCATTTGGGCTGTCCAACTACTTTGTTTCAATCGAGAATGATCAGCCCATCTTCTTTTCCAATTCCCAATTGACCATGACTTTTATGCTGCTTCTTATGTGCAAACAATTATTACTTATTCCCTATAGCCCACTTATATCCACCAAGTATCCTCACATGGTGACATTTAGGTCACTTGCAGACAACACAGATGCCTAGAACAATGTTTACTAGTTTCTTAAACTATTTGGCACTGCAGCATTTTCTTTGGGCTGAAAGAGTCAACATCAAAAAAATCCTGGAAACCCGAATTAGCCTGTGACCACAAATCTTCTAACCTCCAAGGCCAGTGAACTGCAGAATTATAAGAATTACAGAGGGAGGATTAGAATATCTTCCATATTGAACTAAAGTTTAAATCAGAATCTGGATCAAAAACAACCTCCCAGATGTGAATGGGTAAAAGAGGACCTAGAGTTCAAATTTTAATTACAAATTCCATTCCTCTCATCCATATGAGTTTAAGCAGAGACAATTCATCAATAACTTCTATCAGACCCTGAAGTTCTATTGGGACAAGTTTCTATGTCCTACCTTATATACCAGAGGTGGTCAGCTAAAATCTGATCTAAAAAACAAACCAGAGGGGGCGGAGCCAAGATGGCGGAGTAGAAGCAGCTCTTCCAAGCCACTCTGCCCCCAGATTCCCCCCAAACTATGTAAAAGGGGACTCTGAACAACTTCTGGAGCCCCAGCACCCACAGAACGACACAGAGAAGCTAACCTCCCGCTGAGGACAGCCCAGCAGCCCTGCAGGAAGGACCAGTGCAGCAGTCTGGGAGCCAGCAGCCCGCAGCACACAGAGCGCAGGAGCCGAGCCGAGCCCAGGTCCCCGTGAGCCGAGGTTTTAGCCCCAGGGCGGCAGGGCCAGCAGCCGGCTGGAGGAACCCCAGAACACCAGGAGCTGTGGCGACTCCAGAATTATCAACATAGACATGCCTAGGACAAAGTAAGAGGTTGGTGTCCTATGGACTTTGGGACTGGTATTTAGGGAATGCGTCGGCTCCCTCCCCTGGGGGCTAGAAGCCGCTGAGGAGACACGCCATTTTGCAGTTTTCAGAGGCAGCTCCAGCTCCCGGCCTCCAAATCGTAGGGAGATCCAGCGATCAGTCTTGGGGGGTAATCGCTCTTGCTTTAACCTCCCTGGATCTGGATTGTGATCTAGGGTGGAAGTCGTGGGTGGGTTTACAGCTTGCCAGAAACGGAAGTTGCCCCCCACACGTTCGGGACGAAAATTCCTCTATCTGGCCTTAAAGCCATAGTGTGGCAACAAGCCCAAAAGTCAAGCAATTAAGTGGCAACATGCCAAGGCAAAGGAAACAGAAAAATGCAACCCTAGACTCCTATTTTGGGGGCATAGAGCGGGAAAAGGACTGTGAGGTCAGAAGTCCTGCTCCAAAAGCCCCAGGGGAAAACATGAGCGGGGTGCAGGCCATAGAGGACCTTGAGAAGGACTTTAAAAATCAAATAAGAGAAGTGGAGGAAAAATTGGAAAGAGAAATGAGAAGGATGCAGGAAAAGTATGAAATGAGGGTCAACAGCCTGACTGAGGAAAACAACACCTTAAAAAATAGACTAACTCAAATGGCAAAGGAGGCCCAAAAGGGCAATGAGGAGAAGAATGCCTTAAAAAGTCGAATTTGCCAGATGGAAAAAGAATCTCAAAAGTTCACTGAGGAGATTCATTCCTTCAGAGTTAGACTGGAGCAAATGGAAGCTAATGACTTTATGAGAAATCAAGATGCTGTTAAGCAGATCCAAACAAAGGAAAGATTAGAAGGCAATGTGAAATATCTCATGGGAAAAACCACTGACCTGGAAAATAGATCCAGGAGAGACAATTTAAAAATTATTGGACTACCTGAAAGCCATGATCAAAGAAAGAACCTAGAAATCACCCTTCAAGAAATTCTCAAGGAAAATTGCCCTGATGTTTTAGATCCAGAGGGCAAAATAGAGGTTGAAAGAATCCACTGATCACCTCCTGAAAAAGATCCCAAAAAGAAAACTCCCAGGAATATTATAGCCAGGTTCCAAAATCCCCAGATCAAGGAGAAAATACTCCAAGCAGCCAGGAAGAAACAATTTCAATATTGTGGAAACACAATCAGAATAGCCCAGGACCTGGCAGCTTCTACACTGAGGGATCAAAGGGCATGGAATATGATATTCCAGAGGGCAAAAGAACTGGGAATGAACCCAAGGGTCACCTACCCAGCAAAACTGAGTATTTTGTTTCAGGGGAAAATATGGTCATTCAGTGGAATAGAGGACTTTCAAGCATTCTTGAGGAAAAAACCAGAATTGAATAGAAAATTTGACATCCAGATACAAGAAGGAAGAGATGCCTGAGAAGGTGATCAGGGAAAAGAAATCAAAAGGAACTTATCAAAGTTGAACTATTTACATGCCTATATGGAAAAGCAATAACTGGGACTGATGATATCTTTCTCACTATGAAAATAATGGAAAAGGGGGTGTGGTCATATGAATACATATGTGAATGTGTGTGTATATGGTTACAGTTATATATGGATAGAGGGCATAGGTTGAATTTGTTGGGAAGGGAGAATACTCAAGGGATGAAATTATGAGGTAAGAGAGGAAAGTAGCAAGAGGAGATGGGGAGAGATAGGGTAGGGTAAACTATCCCATGTAGAAGAAGCAAGGGGAAGTGGTTGCAAAGGAGGGGGAGAATAAGGAAGGCTAAAAAGGCAAAACCACATTCCCATTGAATTTGGTTCAGGGAGAAAATGACATACATACTAAATGGGATATCTCAACCTGCAGCAGGATAGGGGGAAGGGGGATGAGAGGAGGGATGATGGATGGGAGGGCATCCTTGGGGTGAGGGGAGGTTGGAAGTACCCACTATAGAAGAGGGACAGGATCATGTAGGGAATGGACCAGGGGGGGGGTGGGATGAGTGGGAGGGAATTATAAGCAGCCTTGTACAATATATCTACTATGATAATGTTTTGCATAGCCAGACATGTACAACATATACTGAATTACTTATCTCCCAGGAGGGAATGGGTGACAAGGGAGGAAGGAAATGGATCTGAAATTCGAGGTCTTAACATTGAATGTTTCAAATATATATAAATACTATTATTAATACTCTTTTGCTTGTAATAGGGAGATAAGATGTGCAGGCATTGGGATGCAAAGACTCACCTTCCTCTAATGGAAAAGTCGATGGGGGTATGGGAGAAGGTATGGGAGAGAGCAGATTGGAGGAAGTGATATCTTGTGGGACTACTATTCTGGGAGGTTGGGTAGGGGAATAATGGGGGGGAAATGATTGTAACTCAAAATCTGGCAGAAATGAATGATGTAAAACAGAAGTTAATAAAGCATTTGTTTTAAAAAAAACAAACCAGAAAAACTTGACCTTTATGTTCATAAGAATTTCATCTCCTGGGGTGGCTAGGTGGCACAGTGAGTAAGAGCACCCGCCCTGGAGTCGGGAGGACCTGGGATTGGTCCGGCCTCAGAAAATGAGCACCCACACATAAATAATAACTGGTCATGTAACCTTGAGCAAGTTACTTAACCCCAACTGTTTTAAAAAACAAAAAAAAGAATTTCATCTCTTTTAGTAGGTATCTTTTGCTAGAGAAAAAAATATCAAATCAGGTTTGTTCATTTGTTTGTTTTAATCCCCTGAAAATCCTGCTTAAGAAGAATAAATCAAGGTTTCTGTGGGCAACATTACCCCAGGCAGACACATGGGACCTAATGTAAGGGTAGAAAGCCTTCAACAAAAGAGAAAAGGGGAAGAGTTTGGACATGGCACCAGGATATATGACCCAATCCACGTGGGTTAGCTATAACCATTTTGATCTTTCTGCTCCAGATGCCATTCCATTTTATGTTAGATTCACAGGAAGAAGCAAGGATGGCATCATATTAGAGTGGGGACTAAAGGGGAAAAATGAGTAGTGAAGATTGGCAATTATCCAAGTGCAGTCCTAGCACTCAGAAATGCAGGAGAGCTCAGAAGTTATCCATCAGTCTCCTATTCAATGCAATCCTCTTGAAAAAAATCCCTTATATAATGTATAGAGGCAGTGTGAAGAGGAAAGTTCATTGGGCTTGGGGTCAAGAAGATGTGAGTTCAAATTCTGCCCAGGCACAGATACATTCTATGCTTCAACTTCTTTATCTGTAAAATAAGATAGTTGAACTTGATGATCTTTAAGGACCTTTCCAAAGTAAATCTATGGTCCAAATGTAACAACTCTCTTCCAGGAAAGGGAAGATTCCACCTTCTCTCCACCTAAGAGAAATGACCTGCACTTGGGTAGACTGGAATTTTGCATTTTTTCCATCTCCCAAGGAAATAAGATATCACATAGTTTGGGGGATGGGGACAAAACTTGAAGAACCCTTCACAAGAAAAATTGGAACAAAAGAGAAAGGGAGGAATTTCTGGAAGGTCATTACCCTACGATCCTTGATAGATGGTCATCTAGCCTTGGGAATTCAAAGGTCAGTGCATCACAAGGCACCTTGGTCCATGGAGGTAGAGTTCCAACGCTTACTGTTGTGTTCTTGTGTTGTTCACTTGCTGTAATTGTATCTGATTCTTCCTGACCTCATCTGGGAGTGGCTTGCCATTTCCTTCTCTAGTTTATTTTACATAAGAGAAAGCTGAGGCAAACAAGGTTAAGTGACTTGCCCTGGGTCACATAGCTACTAGTGTCTGAGACCAGATTTGAACTCAGGAAGATGAGTCTTCCTCCTCATTCCAGGCTGGGAGCTTTGTGCACGATGGCGCCACCTAGCTGCCCCTAAGCTCCTATGCTTAGAAGGTTCTTTGGTTGCCCTGCAGTCTCTCCTTATGATGTCTATCCTTCTTCCTTCTGAGGTCACAGGAAACCAAGATACTTCCTCATCTTGTCAGCCCTGAAAGAATGTGAAAACAGATATCACGGCTCCACCCAATCTTCTTTTCTACCACAGTTTTAATATCCTCAGATCCTGAGATTAATGATAGGGTTCTGCCTCTTATACCTCTACACCTACTCATCTAGCATGGTGCTGGGTGCTATACAAATAGGGGTAGGTCATGGCCTCTGGCCTCAAGCAGCTTACAAATACACAATAGAGTAGGACTAGCATTCATGAGGGAAAAAAAAGCCAAGAACATGAATGAAATGCTAAAGTGAAGAAAGGCATTCAGAGGTAGAGTAATCTTGGAGGGCTTCCTGGAGGAGAAGTAGTTAAATACTTCCTCTTTCAGAGAGCAGGGAAAAAGCCTGAATTGGTAGGGGCACAAAGCAGCATGACTAGATCCAGCACACCTGTGTGTACTGGGGTATGGTGGAAAGAGCACCATGGCTCTTGGCACCTGCCCCACTGCTATACAACCCTGGGTACCAGAGGACCTGGGATCAAATTCCAGCCAACTTTATGACCAAGGCAGGGCAGATCCTTCTTGTTGCCTCTGTTTCATCCTCTGTAAAATGAGCCTGATAATGCTTGCACTCACAACTTAACAGAATTGCCAGGAAAGAAAAGATTGGCAAACATTCGAGTGATGTAAAGTGGCCATGTGGTAATGGAGAGCTGGTGTCCCAGGATGGGAAGATTTAGGTTCAGATTCCATTTCTGGCCCATACTGGCTTTGTGACTCTGGGGCAATTCCTCAGCCTCTCGGTGCCTCAGGCAACTCTCTAAGACTATCCATCCCAGAACGTTGGCAAAGGGAGATCCCTCACGCAAGCACTGCTATAAAGAGTAAATTATAGGGCCAGACCAAAAGAAGTATGTGCAATTAGGTAGCAACATGACTTAGCAAATGATGTGCTGGACTTGAGAGGCAGGAAAACCTGCATTTGAATACCATCTCAATCTTCTTAGATGTGTGAGTGCAGGCAAGTGACTTAACCCAACTGAGCCTCAGGGTCCTCATCTGCCAACAGCAAGGTTGTTGTGAAAGTCAGATGAGAAAACGTCTATAAAACTCTGCAAAGATTAAGGCACAATATAAATATCGCTTTTAGTGGGTGTCTCAAGGTGATTTTTTTCCTAAATTTTTTCTAAATGTTTTTTCCCCTAAATTCAATTTTATTTTGTTTTCAATTCCAAAGTCACTCCCTCCTTCTTCCCTCCTCCATCCTTTGAGAAAGAAAGGAAAACAAAATCTGTTATAAATATGTATAGGCAGGCAAAACAAATTTCAGCATTAGCCACGTTCCCCACAAAAAGCAAGGAACAAAGAATAAAAAATGTGCTTTAATCTGAACTCTGAGCTCATCATTTCTTTTGTAGAATTGGATAGCATCTTTCATTATGAGTTCTTTGGCAGCTAGGTGATACAGTGGATAGAGTGCTGGGTCTAGATGCAAGAGAACCTGAGTTCAAATTTGGCCCTAGACACTTACTAACTGTGTGTCCCTGGGCAAATCACTTAATCCTGTTTGCCTCAGTTTCCTCATCAGTAAAATGAGTTGGAGAAGGAAACAGCAAACCACTGTACTATCTTTGCCAAGAAAACCCCAAATGAAGTCACAGAGAGTCAGACATAACTGAAACAACTCAATAATCCTTTGGAACTGTAGTGGGTCGTTATGCTGATCAGAGTTACTTGCTTTCACAGCTGATTATCTTTACAATATTGTTATGACGATTCATTCTCCTGGCCCTTCTCACTTCACTTCACATCATTCACAGGAGGCCTCCCACATCTTTCTGAAACCATTCCCTTCATCATTTCTTAAAGTGCTGTGGTATTTATTCCATCACAATCATAAACTGTACCTTGCTCAGTCATTCCCCCGTTGATGGGCATCCCCTCAGTTTCTAATTCTTTGCCACGACAAAAAGCAGCTAGAAATGGTTTTGTATACATCCCCATGCATATGTTAACATTATGCAAGATTCTATGGCAGATGTGATTACAGAGATAACGGCTTCATGGTCCACTTGGATTCAAACAAGCAGACCTGGGCCTGCTAGAGGTGTCTGCCAAAGTGAAGGAGGATGGACAAAGCCCAGACAGAAGCATTCATACATAACTGACTCTGTGCTGCTCTAGAGGAGTTAAAATTGTAGTTAATTTAAAGGGCTATAAAAAGATACCTAGTGGTCGATCCATACATATACATAGCTATAAAAAGATACATGTAGAAGATACAGCACATCCCCAACCATGAGGACGTCCAGCCTAACCATTTTCTTTCCATCTGCCTTGCCTGCAGCTGCTACTGCACCCTCAGGATGAGGAGACCTTGCCATCCACTCTACTGAAGTACCATCATGAGAGACTTCACCCTCCCAGCTCTGGAATTTCCACCCTGGGGCACATGAGGGCACTGCATGGCCCTCACTCATTCAATCATGACTCAGTGTGTGTGCAAGAAGTGCCAAAAAAGATGTAATCAAAGATGCATGTCAAAGAAAGGGAGGTGGGAAAGTCACTGTAGGGAGAGTGAGGGAGAACAGATGGAGAGCCTGAGGGAGGCACTGAGATCCATCAAGTATTTAAAAATGAAAGAAGCAGAGGAAAATCACACTGGTAACTACAACTAGCACTTTGAGATTCGCAAAGCAATTAACAAATATTATCTCATTTGATCCTCACAACAACCCTCTGAGTTAGGGGCTATAATTATCCTCATTTTAATATCAACTATAGCTGATAGAGCTGAGATAGACAAAGGTTTAGTGACTTGTCCTGGGTCACATAGCTAATAAGGGGTAAGAGTACCTGGATTTGAACTCAGGTCTTCCAGACTCCAGGCCTAGCACTCTATTGGCTACTTCCATTGCTACCCACCTCCAGGTCACTCTCCCTTCTAAATGGCTTCAGTACCTGTATAATTAGCCTTTCTTTCCAATACAAATCTTGCCTTCCTCTTTGGTGATTTCACTATTCACACAAATAGTCATTAGTCACACTAATAGTCAATAGTCATTCTAACATAGAGGCAGCTTGGTGGCATAATCAATACAGCACTGGGCCTGTAGTTAGGAAGATCTGAGTTCAAACCTGGCTTCAGACACTTGCTGTGTGTCTCTGAGCAAGTCATTTAATCTCTGTCATTTCGTCAATTGTGAAGTGAGGAAGTACCTGCCTCTCAGGGTTGTTCTGAAGATCAAAAGAGATAATATATTTTTTAAGTGTTTAGCACAGTTCATGACCCACAGTAGGTGCTATATAAATGCTTAGCCTCTTCTCTTTCAGCACCTTGGCCCCCCAGTTCATAAGTTTCCTCAATAGTCACAGTCATCTCCATTCTGCCACCCATAGGGGTGGTGAATTCTTAGACCTCACCATCAAATGGTCCTATCTCCAAGATCCTGGACTCTGAAATTCCTTTCTCCAGTGACTGCTTCCCTGAATCACACCCACCATCAGCCTTCTCTGATCCAACTCTTAAGCCATTGGACAATGCTAAATTTGTCACAAAATGGCATAGACTAGCTCTACTACAAATAGATCTTAATTATTTTCAACTAAGAGCTGCCAATACATCAATCCTTTTATCTATTCCCTGTTGTCTCCTGAGTATACACCCTACAATGTTTGTTCCAAATCTCTTTTCTCAACCCTTACCTCTTCCATTAACACTCACATTTTCCCTCCTCACCACCTTAAAATCTGTTATCCTTTACTTTAGTCCTAAAAATGAGATGATCTATTTCCCCAAAGCTTGCCCTTCCCACTGGTGCCCTTGATCCTATTTTTTTCTTCTTCCTTCTGAAAGGTTTTTTCCAATAGATCACTCTGCTCCCCAACCCTGACCCTATCCCTACCATTTTTTTACTTGCTAAATTTTATTTTTTTAATTAAACCTTATGTTTATTTTTAGTTTACATCATTCATTTCCACAAGATTTTGAATTATGAATTTTCTCCCCATCTTTCCCCTACCCACCACCCCAAAACAGCTATCCCACTATATATCCCCTTCCCCAATCTGCTCTCTCCTATATCCTCCCCCATCGCCCCTCCAACTTTTCAGTAGAGCAAGATGGATCTCTATGCCCCAGTGCCTGTATATCTTATTTCCCAGTTGCATGAAAAAAAATATATTTTTTCTAAACATTTGATTTTAAAACTTTGAATTCCAGATTCTTTCCCTTCCTCCCTCCTCATCCACCCTTACTGGGAAGATAAGCAATTCCGTATAGGTTGTACATGTGTAGCTATGCAAAACCTTTCCATAGTGGATGCATTTTGAAAGACTGACTATATTTCTCTCCATCCTATCCCACCCCTCACTTGTTCTATTCTCTACTTTGAACTTGACCCTTTTCAAAAGTGTATGCTTGGGGCGGCTAGGTGGCGCAGTGAGTAGAGTGCCGGCCCTGGAGTCAGAAGGACCTGAGTTCGGATCCGGCCTCAGACACTTAACCCACACAAACAAAAACCTAGCCGTGTAACCTTGGGCAAGTTACTTAACCCAATTGCCCTAAAAGGGGCGGCTAGGTGGCGCAGTGAGTAAGAGCGCCGGCCTCGGAGTTGGGATGACCTGAGATCAAATCCAGCCTCAGAAAATGAGCACTCACACATAAATAATGACTAGCCGTGTAACCTTGAGCAAGTTACTTAACCCCAATTGCTTAAAAAAAAGTGTATGCTTTTGGGGTGGCTAGATGGTGCAGTGAATAGAGCACCAGCCCTGGAGTCAGGAGGACCTGGGTTCAAGTCCGAATTCAAACACTTAACACAAAAACTAGCCATGTAACCTTGGGCAAGTCACTTAACCCCAACTGGCCTCCAAAAAGCAAAAAAAAGGGGGTGTGCTTCCAATTTCCCTCCCCTCCACCATCCCCCCTTTTGTTACCTTCCCCCTACTCTCCTGTAGGGTAAATACCCTACTTAGTGTGTATGTCATTCCCTCCCTAAGCGAAATTCAATGAGAGTAAGGTTGACTCATTCACTTTTGCCTTCCTGTTCTTCCCCTCCATTGTAACAGTTTTCCCTTGCCTCTTCTATATGAGATAATTTATCCCATTCTGTCTCTCCCCATCTCCTTTCATATTCCTCTCTCACCTCTCAATTTCACCTTTTAGGTATCATCCCTTCCTATTAAATTGGTCCTGTGCCCTGTGTCTATGTATACCTGTACACATCTATATACACACTTACATATATATTCATACGCCCTTATACCCTCCTATATAGACATATATATATATATATATACATATATATACATTTATATTCCCTTCAATTATTGTCATACTGAGAAAAAGTTTCATAAGTAACAATTATCGTTTTTCCATGTAGTAATGTAAATAGTTCAACTTTGATAAGTTCCTTATGATTTCTTTTCCCTGTTTACCTTCTCATGCTTCTCTTGCTTCTTGTATCTGAATGTCAAATTTTCTATTCAACTCTGTTTTTTTCATCACGAATGCTTGAAAGTCCTCCATTCCACTGAATGACCATATTTTCCCCTGAAACATGATACTCAGTTTTGCTGGGTAGGTGATTCTTGGTTTTAATTCCAACTCCTTTGACCTCCAGAATATCATATTCCAAGCCTTTTTATCCCTCAGTGTAGAAGCTGTCAGATCTTGTGTTATCCTGATTGTGTTTCCACAGTATTCAAATTGTTTCTTCTTGGCTGCTTGTAATATTGTCTCCTTGATCTGGGAACACCAGAACCTGGCTATAATATTCCTAGGAGTTTTCTTCTTTCCTTTTTCTCCTTTCAGGAGGTTATGGGTAGATTCTTTCAACCTCTACTTTGCCCTCTGGTTCTAAAACATCAGGGCAATTTTCCTCGAGAATTTCTTGAAGGGTGATTTCTAGGTTCTTTTTTTGATTGTGGCTTTCAGGTAGTTCAATAATTTTTAAATTATCACTCCTGGATCTATTTTCCAGGTCAGTGGTTTTTCCAATGAGATATTTCACATTGCCTTCTATTTTTTCATTTGTTTTGGTCTGTTTAATAGTATATTGATTTCTCATAAAGTCACTAGCTTCTATTTGCTCCAATCTAATTCTGAAGGAATGATTCTCTTCAGTGAGCTTTTGAGATTATTTTCCCATCTTGCAAATTTGACTCTTTAAGGCATTCTCCTCCTCATTAGGTTTTTGAGCCTCTTTTGCCATTTGAGTTAGTCTATTTTTTAGGGTGTTATTTTCTTCAGTCAGGTTATTGACTCTCTTTTCATGATTTTCTTGCATCATTCTCATTTCTCTTCCCAATTTTTCCTCCTCTTCTCTTATTTGGTTTTCAAAATTCTTCTTAAGTTCCTCTATGGACTGTAACCAATTCATATTTTTCTTGGAAGCTTTTGGTGCAGGAATTCTAACTTCATTGTCTTCCTCCTGCTCCATGCCTTGATCCTTTTTTCCCCAAAAAAGGAATCCAAAGTTGGACCACTGTGCTTGCTTTGCTTCCTTTGCTTGCTCATGTTGCCACTCAACCACTTGACTCTTGAGCTTTTTGCCACAGTAGAACTCTGCTTTCAGAGAGGAGAGCTTTGTCCCAAATCACTGGGGTTTTTTCAGCTGCCAGATGGGTACCCTCTTGGAAGCTTCCACTGGCTCTGGCACACTGATCATACACCCCAGGACCTCCACCCAGCTCAGGGATCCAGATCCAAGCAGGTTAAAGCAAGAGTGATTACACCTCAGTCAGGTCAGTTGGTCCCCCTACAATCTGCAGGCCAGGAGCTCTGAAGCAGCCATGTGGCTGCAGCTGGGGCACCTTAGCTGCTTCTCGCCCTGGGAGCAGAGGCCAGACCACACTCCAGGATTCCCTGTTCCCAAAGTCCACTGACCTCTCACTTTGTCTTTGGCATTTATGGGTTGATAATTCTAGAAACCACCACAGCTGCTGGTGGTCCACTCTCCTGATGTCCCTCTATCTGCAGCTGGTTGGGTTGCACTGAGGTTAAAGCCTCAGATTCACACGGGGCTAAGCTCTGCTCCCAAGGCACTGTGCTGAACCCTTCCTGCCATCCTGCTGGGCAGTCTTCAGCAGGAGGTTAGTTTCTCTCTGTCACTTTGTGGTTTCTGTAGCTCTGAAGTTTGTTTAGAGTCATTTTTTACATGTATTGGAAGAGGAGGAAGTGGGAGCCCCACAGAAGTCCTGTTTCTACTCCACCATCTTGGCTCTGCCCCTATCCCTACTGCCTTTAAAACCTACCATTTGCTCAGGATTTCCCCAGGCAAATTTTGCTCTTATTCTTCTGTCCCTTCAAATTATCCTTCCTAGTCTTCCTTCCTCTTTGCTATTTAATTCCTAGAAAGAGTTTGTGTTGGAGAGGATTCTGGGAAAGTGGTGGACTAGGTCTGAAAATTCCAAGCTCTCAAGATTTTTCCCCACAAAAGAGATAAAATAACACCTCAGGGCAAACATAGAATAGTAGAAATAAATAAGAATAGAGGCAGAACAGGGTCCTTCTGAAACAATCAGAGAAGTTCTGAAGAAAAATTCCAGGACATGCTTTGGTTCTAGTAAAGTATAAACACCTCCAGGCTAGGTCCTCTTAAGCAATAAGCAGCAAGCCCTGAAGTTAGCTGTGCTAGGAGGCTGCCTTGCCCTAGTCTCAGGAACTTTTATCCTCGGGGAATATGAGAGGAGTCATGGAGACAGGGAAGATCAAGGGAAGCTTTACTGACAAGGAATGCCAGACTCAGTTGTGCTGCAGAGATACAGCGAGGAGAGAGAAGGAACCAGCACATGCAGCTGAGTGCAGAAGCAGTAGGTTGGGGAGGCCACTGGCTATGGGCAGGAGATGTTGCATTTGGTTCCAGGCCAAAGGGGAGGGGCTAAGGTCAGAGGTAACATCCCCCATGCTCCAGGACTAGAAGTGATTACAAAAAATTAAACTATTAAAAAAGATTTTTTTTAATACACAGGCGAAAGAGAAAAAATCAAACCACAGATAGTTACTATGGGAATAGAGAAGACCAGGATTCATCTTCAGAGGAGGATGCTCAATCAAAGAAACCCTCTTCTACCCCAAAGATTAACGTCAAATGGTCACCTACCCAAAATGGTCACCTGTCAGGCTTTTAGGACTTTGTTAAAAAAAAAAAAACAACAACAACCAACAACCTGAACTTAATAGAACATTTAATATACAAGAGCCAAGAGAAATACAAGGCACACACCAAAGATTAATTACAAGGAACTCAATAAGGAAAGACTGTTTAACCTTTTATGTGTGTAAAATGTATGTTTAAGATTTGTTATTAGTAATTAGGTAGTTTATAAAAATTTATTGAAGAACTTAAAAAAACTTTAAAAACCAAATGAGAGAGATTGAGGAAAAACTAAAAAAAAAAAAAAAAGAACAATCCAAGAAAAACAAGATTATTAAAAGAAAGTCAGCCAATTAGAACAAGAGATCCAGAATCTCAAGGAAGAAAACAACTCTTTAAAAATCAGAATTAGGCAAGGGAAAGTCAGCAAAGTTATAAGAAATCAAGAAATAATAAAACAAAATATAAAGAATGAAAAAATAGAAGAGTATGTAAGACATCTCATAAGAAAAGCAATGAATCTGGAGAGCAGATAAAGAAGAGAAAACATAAGAATAATCAGACTACCTGAAAACTATGATCAAAAAAAGAATCTTTAAACAATAATACAAGAAATAATTAAAGGAAATTGTCTGGATGCATTAGAATAAGAGAGGGAAGTAGAAATAGAAAAAAATCCACCAAACACCACCTGAAAGAGATCCTATGAGGAAAATCCACAGGAATATTATAGTCAAATTCCAAAACCTCTAGCATAAGGATAAAATATTATATTTTGTATAATTTATTTATTTATTTTCAAATGCCTTATTAACTTCTGGTTTACTTCATTCATTTCCACCAGTTTTTGTGTTACAAATTTCCTCCCCATTTTACCCCTACTCACCTCCCCAAAATATCAGTCCCCCAGGATATCCCCTCCTCTTATTTCCCAAATACATATAAAATAGTATTAACAATAGTGTGTGTGTGTGTTTATTTATTTATATTTAAACATTTCATTTTAAAACTTTGAATTCCAAATTCATTCCCTTCCTCCCTTGTCACCCACCCTTATTGGGAAGATAAGCAATTCAATATAGGTTGTACATGCGTAGCTAGTGCAAAACATTACCATAGTAGATATATTGTAGAAGACTGATTATATTTCCCTCCCTCCTATCCCACCTTCCCCTCTTTCTATTCTCTCTTTTGGTCCTATCCCTTTTCAAAAGTCTGTGCTTCCAACTTCTCTCCCCCCCCCAGCCTGCCCTCCCTTCCATCATCCCCCATCTCATCCCCTTCCCCCCCTACTCTCTTGTAGAGTGAGATATCTTCATGTGTATGTCATTCCCTCACTGAGCCAAATTCAATGATTATAAGGTTGACCCAATCCCTTATACCTTCCTGTTCTTCCCTTCCATTGTACCCATTTTCCCTTGCCTCTTATAAATGAGTTTGCCCCATTCTGTTTCTCTCCATCTCCTCTCATTATATTCCTCTCTCACCTCTCAATTTCACCTTTTAAGTATCATCCCTTCCTATTAAATTGGTCCTGTGCCCTCTATCTATGTATAATATATGTGTGTATATATATATATATACACACATTCATATGTGTATTCATATGTTTAAATACCTTCCGATAAAGACTACATATATGTGTGTTATATGTATATGTGTGTGTGTGTGTGTGTGTATATATATATATATATGTATATATATATATATATATATATATGTTCCCTTCAACTATTTTCATACTGAGAAAAGTTTCATCAGTTACAATTATAATTTTTCTATGTAGGAATATAAATAGTTCAACTTTGATAAGTTCCTTATGATTTTTTTCCCTGTTTACCTTCTCATGCTTCTCTTGCTTCTTGTATCTGAATGTCAAATTTTCTATTCAACTCTGGTTTTGTCATCAAGAATACTTGAAAGTCCTCTATTCCACTGAATGACCATATTTTCCCCTGAAACATGATACTCAGTTTTGCTGGGCAGGTGATTCTTGGTTTTAATCCCAACTCCTTTGACCTCTTGAACATCATATTCCAAGCCTTTTGATCCCTCAGAGTAGAAGCTGCCAGATCCTGTGTTATCCTGATTTTGTTTCCACAATATTCAAATTTTTTCTTCCTGGCTGCTTGTAATATTCTCTCCTTGATCTGGGAATTTCAGAACCTGGCTATAATATTCCTGGGAATTTTCTTTTTGGGATCTTTTTCAGGAGGTGATAGGTGGATTCTTTCAACCTCTATTTTGCCTTCTGGTTTTAAAACATCAGGACAGTTTTCCTTGAGAATTTCTTGGTTCTTTCTTTGATCATGGCTTTCATGTAGTCCAATAATTTTTAATTATCTCTCCTGGATCTATTTTCCAGGTCAGTAGTTTTTCCCATGAGATATTTCACATTGCCTTCTATTCTTTCATTTGTTTGTATTTGTTTAATAGCATCTTGATTTCTCAAAAAGTAGCTAGCTTCCTTTTGCTCCATTCTAAATCTAAAGGAAATATTCTCCTCAATGAGCTTTTGAGATTCTTTTTTCATCTGGCAAATTTGGCTTTTTAAGGCATTCTTCTCCTCATTGCCTTTTTAAGCCTCTTTTGCCATTTGAGTTAGTCTATTTTTTAAGGTGTTATTTTCCTCAGTCAGGCTGTTGACTCTCATTTCATAATTTTCTTGCATCATTTTCATTTCTCTTCCCAATTTTTCCTTCACTTCTCTTATCTGCTTCTTAAGGTCCTCTATGGCCTGTAACCACCTCATATTTTCTTTTGAGGCTTTTGGTACAGGAGTTCCAACTTCACTGTCTTCCTCCTGTTCCATGCTTTGCTCCTTTTTGTCCCAAAATAGGAATCTAATGTTGGAGTTTTCTTTTTGTTTTGCTTCCCTCGTTTACTCATGTTGCCACTCAATTACTTGACTTTTGGACTTTTTGCCACAGTAGGGCTCTGCCACCAGACAGGGGAGCTTCTGTCCCAAATGGTAGGGTTTCCTCTGCTGCCAGAGGTATTATTTGGGTGGCTCCACACACTCTGGCAAGCTGGTCACACACCCCAGGGCCTCCAGCCCAGATGGCAATCTAGATCCAAGAAGGTTAAAGCAAGAGCGATTACCTCTCAGACCAATCGCCTGGTCCCCCTACAGTCTGCAGGCCAGGAGCTAAAGCTGCAATGTGGCAGTGGCTACGCTGTGCCTCCTCTTAGGCTTCTTGCCCTAGGGGCAGAAGCCGACACTCTCCTCACTACTGGTCCCAAAGTCCACAGATCACTGATCTCTCACTTTGTCCTTAGCATCTATGTGTTGATAATTCTGAAAATGGCCACAGCTGCTGGTGTTCTGGATTCCTTCCAGCTGGTGTTTGGTCAGGCCCGCCCTGGGGCTAATACCTTGGCACCAGCCAGGATGGGGGGATGGGGTTGGCTCCCAGAGAGCTGTGCTGGCTACTCCCTGCTGGGCTGCCGGGCTGTCCTCAGCAGGAGGTTAGTTTCTCTATGTCATTTTTGTGGGTTCTGTAGCTCCAAAGTTTGTTCATAGTTCCCTTTTACATGGATTGGTGAAGGGAGGGATAAAATATTATAAGCAACAAGAAAAAAATAATTTAAATATGGTGGTGCTACAATTAGAATCATACAAGACCTAGCAGCAATGACATTAAAAGTCCACAGGTCTTGAACACTTTATATTGAAGAGCAGAAGAACTGGGGTTCTTGTCAAAAATATCATACCAGCAAAGCTAAGCATAATTTTCAATGAAAAAAAAATGACATTTAAAATGACTTGTCAGGCTTTCAGGACTTTGTTAAAACAAACAAACAAACCTGAACTTAATAGAACACTTAATATACAAGAGCCAAGAGAAATATAAGGCACGCACCAAAGACTAATTACAAGGGACTCAATAAGGAAAGACTGTTTACCTTTTATGTAAGTAAAATGTAAAACACGTCTAAGATTATTATTAGTAATGGGGTAGTTTGTAAGAAAGATTGGGGTAGACCTGGGTATGATATGACTTTACAAAGTAAAACTGTTTAGGGACAGCTAAAAAGAGTAATTATTTCATATAAATGAGGTGGGAGAGGAAGAACCAATACAGAGCAATTAGATGGGGGAGGAAGGCTATTAGTTCTGGAAACCTACTTTAATCAAGAATGGGTTCAAGAGGGAACAACACATATATATCTAGAAGAGTATAAAAGTCTTCTAAATTCAGAAAGAAACACTAAGGGGATTCAGAGGGAGGAGAGGAGAAGGGAGGGATCCTTGGACGGTAGGTTAAGCAATAGGAAGGCAAGGTAGCAGGTAGAATTAAAGTAGAGGAGACAGGAGGGGTAGGAAATAAGAGATATGCACAAACAAAAACAAAGATCAGGAGTAGAATTGGTTAGGGAAGGTATATACTTATATATGTATGTATGTATATATATTTATATGCAAATATATTCATATTTAATTGTAGTCTTTGGGGGGGCAGGGGGAGAAGGGAGAAGAGAAAAAAGAACAAAGCAAAAAAATACACAGCAGAAAACAAAAGAAAACTTACAAGGAAGCAAAGAAGAGATGGACAGCTCTCAACACAATGTGTAGCATTCATTATATTGGCTTTCTTGAAATGAAAATTCATTGCTATATTCTGCTGTGCACATGGCATGCTTTTTCCCCCTTATTTTGTATTTAAGTTGCAATATTTGTTTATGTTTCTTTTTTTCTTATTTTGTATTTGTCTAATTTTTTTTAAATATTAAAAAAAATCTATGTCAGTGATGTCAATGTAATATTATCTGTTTAGTTGTATTTTTATTTATTTTGTTAAATACTTCCTGATAACATTTAAATCTGGCCTCAATCATCAGTGTTATGGGCTATGTGTCTGACACCTCTGGTCTACATCAATGGTCTCTACTTCCTCCTAACTCACCTATTCCTAAACCATTTGCAATCCGACTTCAAAATCCACCCTCTACTGAAATTGCCCTTTCAGAGAACACTAGTGAATTCTTAGTTACTAAATCCAGTTGTTGTTTTTTTTCCCTCAGTCCTCCTCCTTGCCCTTTCTGCAGAGTTTAATACTGGAAACCCTTCTCCCTTGGCTTCCATGATAATGTTCTATACTGGTTTTGTTCCTATTTGTATGACCAACCCATCTTGGTCCTCTTTACTAGTTCATTCTTCTCCTCCTCCCACACATACTGTATGGGTGCTCAAAGTCCCTTGTTTTTCTTCTCTCCCTCCCTTGGTTGTTTCATGTACTCCAAAAGATTCGATTATCACCTTTATGTGGATATCTCCCAAATCTTTCCCATGAGTATCAGTCATACATTTCTAACTCCTTACTGGACACCTCCATCTGTATATATGACCAGCACCTCAAACTAAATATATCAGAATGAAATTCTGTTTGCTTCTAAATCTGACCCTCTTCCTAACTTTCTCCCAACTTCTTTTGATGACAGCATCATCTTCCCAATCACCCAAGCACTAGACCTTAGGGGGCATCTTTGATTCCTCTTCTGACACCCTATATCTAAATACTTGCCAAGTCTTGTCAATTCTACCTCCATTTTTGTCATTGTTCAGTCATGTCTGACTCTTTGAGACCCCACCTAGGGTTTTCTTGGCAAAGATACTAGAGTGGTTTGCCATTTCCTTCTCCAGTTTATTTTACAAATGAGTATCTGAAGCAAACAAGGTTAAAATGACTTGCCCAGGGTCACACAGGTAGTAAGTGTCTGAAGCCAGATTTGAACTCTGAAGAGAAATCTTCCTGATTCCAAGCCCAGTGCTCTATCCACTGTGCCACTTGGCTGCCCTCTACCACCACAATGACTCTTAAATCTCTCCTCATGTCTCTGTTGTCACTGCCCCAACCCTAACTCAATTCCCTATTACCTTTTTTGAACTATTGTAAAAGCCTAACAAATGGTCCCTTCTCTCCTTACTTTCTCCCCTCTCCAATCCATTTTTTATATGCCTTCTAATTAATGTGCATGTCTGGCTACCTCACCCCCTGCTAAAAAACCTACAGTGTCTTATTACCTAGAGGATAAAATGAAAACTACTTAACCTAGCACTTGAGGCCTCAACAATGTGGTTCCACCTTCCCTTTTTAGTCTTATTTCATATCACTCCACTTTACACATTCTATATTCCAATCCAGCTTGATTGCCACCTCCAATGCATCTCCCTGCATTTGTGCAGGGCTTTCTCATTCTTAGAATGTACTTCATCAAATCCTTTTCTTTCAAGGGTCAATTCAGTAGCTGCCACAGACCCTGCTTTCAACTCTTCAAGACAAAAAAGTTCTTTTTTTTGTTGTTGTTCTCAACTTTTCTTAATGTACTTAGCCTGGATCTTTTCTTTTAATCCATCCCACTCTATCTCAAATTATACACACCAGAGTACATCATAGCCCTTCTCATCAACTGTAGGGTCCTTGAGGCCAGGAGTCTGTGTCTTATTTATCTTCCTATCCACAATACCTAACCCAAGGCTAAGCAAATAAGAGCTTAATTTTTTAAAAATTAAATTGAATTGAATTGAAAATAGAAAAATCTGTAGGCAACAGTGAGTTTAAAAGAGACAGCTGTTGACTTGCAAAATGTCTTTTGCTCTAGGTTCTTGAGAGCACTCTTATAACTGCCCAGGGATAGATTTTCTCTGGGCTGGATTTTTGGCAGTCCCTAGGTAAAGCATTAAAGCTGAACTACCAGAGCCTTGGGGGAAATTGTGGAACAGGTAGCCTAAAACCAACAGACTGACAATTCTAATACCTTCAAATTGCATTCCCTGCAGGAAGAATGAATTGTGGGGAAAACAGAAGATACATTCTTGGTCAGCCAAGACAAATCTTTCATAGCTGTGGCTAATCTGAGTCTCTCCTGGCATGTCTGCTACTGTGAACTTCCCATTTTTAGCCTGGGAAGTTTCCAGAGGTGAAACAGAGGCAGGAAATGTTTCTAATGCTACACTAAGAAACTTCCCACCCAACAGCTGTCCAGTGCCTAATAAAGAGCAGATGTTTTTAGGGACAGAATGGAAGAAACCATCTCATTCCATCCCACTATGAGTGATTAGGAATCTGGGAAATGAGGTTCATATAAGGTCAGCAGGCATTTTATTAAATCCTAGGGTCACCTGGGGGAGCAGAAGGAAACAAATCGGGCTGGGCCTGGGATAAAGACAGAAGAGTATAGCAAGCAGATTTTATTGCCCCCATATTCTGCCGGCTCATCATAGGTTTCTAATGTCAGGATTCCAGGAGAGTCTTCCTTCAGTCTAAAGAAGATGAATTCTATTAAGAAATTGGTAGCTACTTTCCTATCAGTGGTATGAGGTCACTGTTTCATTCCTATGGGGAATCCTCTTAGCTTGTTGTCAACTAAAATTAGTTAATGTCTGATGGTCGTCTGAGACCCAAATGAAAGGCTACCTTCTCATGAAGCCTGCCTTGATTCCCTCCAGGTAAGAGTGATCTCTCCTGCTTCTGAAATCTCCTAGAACTTTGAGGAATGATTCTTGGCCCAATATATTTAGGTCAATCCCCCATGTATCTTGAACATTATATTTTTATCAGAAATATTATTTATGAAGATTTCCTCCTCCCCATTGGCAGTATCTCTTTTTATTCTAGCTGCATTGATTGTATTCATGCAAAAGCTTTTGTTTTCTATAATAAAAATTGTCTATTTCATATGTTTATGATTATCTCTCTCTTGCTCAGTTAAGAATTCTCTCCATTCTTCTCTTGAAAAAAAAATAACATGTTATCTTTCATATTGTTCCCTGACTTATTTAGCTTTCTATCTCCCACCACCTATAGCACAAGGCCTTGCACATAGTAGGTGTTTAAGAAGTGCTTGCTGAAAAGGGAGAAAGAGAAAGTAAAGAGGGAAGGATGGGGAAAGGAAGGGTTTAAATTGATATTCACTCCCAAGAATATTTGCATTTCAAAAGTGGATTCTGGAAGACAAAAAGCCTTTAGGACCCAAAGGAACAAATATCTAATTTTGGAAATCCAAGTACCTAGAGAAGCCAGTGGAGATTTCTTTAGGCCAGGGATTCTTGACCCTTTTTTTGGTCATAGACCAATGTGGCAGACTCCTAAAACCTATGGGCCCACAATATTGTTTGTGGCCTATATTCATAACTGAAAAAAAGTTAAAATTCAGTGAGAGGTTAATGAAGATTAAGAGGTAACTTTTTTTCCCATTCAAATCCACAGACTTGTCAAAGGTCCATGGACCATTGGTTAAGAGCCCTGCATTAGGCAAAAGGCAACAATGTCCAACACCTACCTTATAGGCAGCCATCTGCTCAGAAGAGGAGCTCTGTCCCTCAGCTTTGCTACTGTCCTGTACAGTAAAGACTGAGACAGGTAGAAGGCCCTGCTCCAATTCATAGGTCTTTGTCTGACTAGGTAACATTCACCTCCTGGAAAACTGAATGTGTCTACATCAACCATATCTTAAAGGTCATAGAATGTCAGAGCTGGAAGACATTCTAGTTCATTCTTTGAGAACTAATTCAGCCCTCTCATTTTCTGGATAAAGAAAACAAGACCCAGAGAGTGTTAAGTGCCTAAGGTCATAATTAATATGAGATTAATTGTGGGATTTAAGTCTGACTCCAAGAGAAAGCCCTTTTCACTACACCATACTTTCTTTATCTTTTCTTTTTCTCTTTTGCCATCTAGCTCATGACCAGGCTACTCTGAATCAGTGATGCTCAGACTTCTCTACCCTCTGGACCACCTTGTCATGGATGACCTAACCCACTGAAACAGATTTATAGAATGTCAGAGCTGAAAGGGATCTTAGATCCAGTCTTACTGTGTTTGGCATTTAAAGCCTGTTGCAACATGGCTCCAACCTACAATATGACCTTATTGTTCCTAATCTTTCTTGATCTGCTAATTCTCTCCCTCCAAAACTATCTTGTATTTAAGTTCTTTGTATAAATTTGCATTCACCACTCTGACTTCTCATGTTGGATTCATCCCAGAGCCTTTTCCTTCAGCAACCTGAAGTGAATCTGCTTCTTCCATCTTCTCTTTTAAAGCTAGCAGCCAAAAACACTTGAAGACCAAGCGACTTAGAAACCTGAAGACAACCGGAGAGACTAGAATCTTGAAGGGAACTCAGAGAAAACTTGAAAAACATTGAAGAACTTTCTCTTCTCCTGTTCCCATCAACTCTTCACACAGAGCAGGGCATTCATTTCTATCAGTGAGGAGAGTGTTGCATACCAGTGGGCTTTGGGATTGGGGTTACATATAAAATGAGGGAGGTCTCACTAGATTTCTAAGGTTTCTAACATTTTTTATCTTTAAAAAAGCTTTATTGATATCTTTTGTTCTTGTATCATCTTCATTTCCTAGCATATCTTTCCTCTACCCTATTCTTGAAAGTAATGCTTCACCCAGAATAGGACTAATCTTAGTTAATATTCATTTTATAAGAGAATCTAGGTTTATATTTAGTGCTCAAAGGTACCTCAGAAGTCATCTGAGACAAATCCGTCCATCCATCCTGTTTACAGGAAGCTAAGGCTCAGAGAGGTGAGTGGCTTACATAGGGTCACATAGGTAGTGAAGAGCAGTGCTAGGCTTTGAGTGAAAGCTCCTTTGACTCTCAATCCAACACTCTTGTGTTGCTCCACTCTGCCTTTCCCATGAAGCTGTGGATCACTTGGAGGACCTTTACTTGACACCTATCTCTCTCTCTCTTCCCCTTCTCCCACACTTTGAAAATCTCCAATGTCCACCTCCTTCCTCAGCACAGAATAATTTTTTTTTTTTTAAGCAATTGGGGTTAAGTAACTTGCTCAAGGTTACACGGCTAGTCATTCTTTATGCGTGGGTGCTCATTTTCTGAGGCCAGATCTGATCTCGGGTCATCCAAACTCTGAGGCCGGCGCTCTTACTCACTGCGCCACCTAGCCGCCCCTTTAGGGCAATTGGGGTTAAGTAACTTGCCCAAGGTTACACGGCTAGGTTTTTGTTTGTGCGGATTAAGAACTCAGGTCCTTCTGATTCCAGGGCCGGCGCTCTATTCACTGCGCCACCTAGCCGCCCCCACAGAATAAATTTTAATGAGAATAGAAAACTCAGAGGAAGCTGCTATCATTGTATAACTGTCTGAGAAATCTGTCCCTCTATGAGAAAATAAAAAATTCCCGCTATACTTTCTACAAAAAATCATCCTTACTTGAGATATGCTTTAAAAGAGAAAGACCATTAATTAGAACCCAACTAACTCAAATGCTTAATTAACTGGATTTTTTCATACTTCAATTTAAGGAAAAATAGGAAAATAAGTGTAGAAGCTGATTATCAAACTTACTTTAAAAAAAAAAACAAATTTATGTGAGGGCCAACTCAGAACCAACTTAATGTTCTTATACTTTCTAAAGCTACAGTTCTCTACAGTAAGAAATGACATTTCACCCCATGTCCATTATGTCAGTTCTATCCAGACTGGACTAATTTCCATCACTCCTTTTCATCCTGCCATCTCCCATTTCCATGCTTTTGCTCAGGCCATCCTTTATATCTTCAGTTTCTGTTGCCAGCTTTCTCTGTTGACATCCCTCCATTCCTTTAAGGCCCAGCTTATCAAGTTCTTCCTTCACAAAGCTTTCCATGTTGTTCTCCTCCCTCCCCAAAGCCAGGGGGAAAAATCTTTTCCTTCACAAATTCGCTGAGTCATAGTACTTTACTTAGCATTTTACCCTGAGAGACAGCTCCACATAGGAAATAGAGGACCTGGAATCAGAAAGACCTGAGTTTGTGTGCTGCCTCCACTGATGTGTATATATATATATTTTTTGTGTGTGTTTTTGTTTTTCATATATGTATATGTATGTATATATACATACACACACACACACACATATATATATTATATATATGCCATGGAGGGGCAACAACACTCAAATAATTATGGACAAACAAGATGTATACAGTATAAATTGGGAGTAGTCTCAGAGGGAAGGCATTAAGATTAAAAGGACTGATTGAATATCAGGTTTTTTTCCCCACATGTTGATTAGTTCAACTGAATTTTTTTCTTTCTTTTTTTTGTAAAAAATTCTTTGTGATAAGTGATGGCTCTTAGGGAGAGGAAAAGATGAAGGAAAAAATCTAGGTAATTTAAACACAGAAGAAATCTATAAAAATCTATTTTTAAAAATGTCAGTAACCATTCTCTGCTCTGATCATGTATCAAATTGTCAGAGTGGGAGAAGGAAAAAAATCCTCTTTTTTGATGGAATTGCAGAATCTTGACCAAGTGCTACCTAGAAGAAATCCTTTGACTGACCCCCCAAATTTTCTATCTGCACATTAATTTCCCTATGTGAATGGTATCCCCTTTTCTCTGTTGACGTTTTTTGTTCAATCCTGGGGTAGCTTTGGATCACTTCTAATGGCTATGACAAATTTCAGTCATATAAGTCCCTGATTAGATTAGTAGAGAATCCTGACTCTGTCATTGACTTGCTGTGTCCTGGGGCAAATGATTTCCTCTCTTTGGGCTCTAGCCTCATCATTTGTACCAATAAGAGATTAGATGAATTCTCAAGGACCTTTGAGCTGTCACCTTGGATTCTGTAGTAAGAGTTATGCCTGCTTTCCCCTTCCTGTAATGGACTGACATAAGTCAGGCCACTCTGTTAGCTTAGATTCTGTATCAGATCAAAATGAAAAGCTGGTAGCTAATTTAACATTGAACAAAAGGAGGTTTATTTAGCCATAGCACAGATAGAATAGTCAACAAGGATACTATAACTCTTAGTGTGGGGGCCCCCTTGTTTCCACATGGAAATGTGTCTGGTCAGCAGAACAGAGTGTGGTGACTTCCTTAGCACTGGGTCCTAGGGCCTTGGGACATCTTCCAAGCCTAAAGGGCCCAAATTCTATATACCCCTTTTTATATTCTTAGGTGAATGGGAAGCAGGGATGTGCTGGAACCAGCTTGAACTGGCTTTTGAGAGTCAATGCTTAAAGTTTTAATATGATCATGTGTACCTTGAAATCAGCAAACACTACAAATCAGGGCTCGATTTACAGTTCTGTTGATTATCTAGATTGTTAAGAGTGATGAAGAAAATTTTCATGCAGATTCAAATTAAAAGTGTATTATATGTATGTTTGGAGGTGGGGTGGGGGGGGAGTGGAAGCCAATTGTTAAACATTTGCTAGCTAGCACTCCCCTACTAGGTAGCCATGTCACTATGACCAGACTTGGCCACCAGCAAACTGCTTCAACAGAGATTAGGAGTGAGCCTTCTCTCTGAGGTAATCAAGCCTTGGGGACATGTTCTTTTTTTTTTTTTTTAAGCAATTGGTGTTAAATAACTTGTTCAAGGTTACACGGCTAGTCATTATTTGTGTGTGGGTGTTTTCTGAGGCCGGATTCGATCTCGGGTCATCCCAACTCCGAGGCCGGCGATCTTACTCACTGCGCCACCTAGCCGCCCCTTTAGGGCAATTGGGGTTAAGTAACTTGCCCAAGGTTACACAACTAGGTTTTTGTTTGTGTGGATTAAGTGTTGGAGGCCGGCTCCTAACTCAGGTCCTTCTGACTCCAGGGCCGGCTCTATTCACTGCGCCACCTAGCCACCCCGACATGTTCTTTTAAGGAAAGAAGGAGTCAAATCTATGTGGATGGGAGACAAATAGTGATTCTATTGCACATGCCAGTGTGCAGAGTAGTATAGAAAATTGTAGATAAGTAAGTCTCTCTTTACAGGCACTTTTCCCTCTGGCTCTTAAAAAATGTATATAGTGATTATAAATTCATAGGCTTGAGAATAAGAAGGAACTTTGGGAATCACTTAATCCAGTCCCCTCATTTTATAGAGAAGGGCTAATGCTTAAAAAACTTGAAGGTTAAAAGGTTAAAGGCTGAGAAACAAATTTTTCACCAGAGTTATCATAAACATGATGACATATCATATCATACCATACCATAGCATATCACTGTGCCTCCTTGCTGTCCCTTTGCCAATTATTCCTGCCCACTAGCAAAGATAAGTTTCCTCCCTCTTTTTGGTTAGAGAGCCAATGGCTTCCACTAGGTCTATCTTGGGCAGTGTCCAGTTGTGAGCAAAAATAAAATAAAATATTATTGGGATTATTTTGAAACAATTTCCATTTAATATTCAATCTCCTGAATGTAGATTCTATCAACAGCAGATTATGTTGAAGTAGTATGGTGTGGTAGAAAAAGCATCACTCGAAAAGTTAGATATTTCAGCTCCAGCTAAGACATTTACTAGCCCTATAACCATAAGCAGCTAGGTGGCACAGTGGATTAGAGGGCTGAGCCTGAGTCAGGAAGACCTGAGTTCAGATTTGGGCTCAGACACTTACTGGCTGTGTGACCCTGGGCAAGTCACTAAGCTTTGTCTGCCTCAGTTTCCTAATCTATAAAATGAGCTGGAGAAGGAAATGGCAAAGCCCTCCACTATCTTTGCCATGAAAACCCCAAATGGAGTTACTGAGTCAGACGTGACTGAAAAAAAACTCAACACCAGTCATGGGGGGCAGAGCCAAGATGGTGGAACTTGCTTAAGCTCCCACACCAACCACCTCCAATACCTGTAAAATATGATTCTAAACAAATTTTAGAGCTACAGAACCCACAAAGTGACACAGAGAAACAAATATCCCATAAGGCAGCCTGACAAGCTGACAGGAAGGGTCTATCACACTGGGCTGGGGACTGAGCAGTCCCATGTGAGCCTCAGGAGCCCAGACCTGGGGCGGCCCCAACCAGTGGCACAGACCATCTGGAACAGACTTCAGGAGAGTGAATCACCAGCAGCTGTGGCAGTTTCCAGACTTTTCAAGCCATAAATGCCAAGGAGAAAGTAAAATGTCAGTAGCGAACTCAATTGGAACTAGGTGACAGAAGAGCATGGTCCAGCCCCTGCCCCCAGGTGGCAGCAGCATGGTGGCTATAGCTGTTGCCATGTGGCTGCCTCTGGGGCTCATGGCCTTCAGATTGTAGGGAGACCAAATGGCCATCCAGAGGGTAATGATTCTTGCTTTGACCTGCTTGGATCTGGGTTGCAGTCTTGGAAGGTGGTCCTTGGATAAGAAAAGCCAGTGTGCCAGAGCTTGTGATGGCTGTAGAGAGGGTGCCCTCCTCATAGCTCTGGCAACTATGAAAACCCCAACAATTTAGGACACAGCTCTCTCCACTCTGAAAGCAGAGTTCTACTGTGGCAAAGAACTCAAAAGTCAAGTAATTAGCTGGCAAGATGAGCAAGCAGAGGAAGCACAATAAGACCATAGAATTGTTTTTTGGAGGACAAAAAGGATCAAAACATGGAACCAGAAGAAGACAGCAAAGTCAAAACTCTTATATCAAAAGCTTCCAAGAAAAATATGAATTGGTTAAAGGCCATGGAAGAGCTCAAGAAGGATTTTGAAAATCAAATAAGAAAAGTGGAGGAAAAATTGGGAAGAGAAATGAGAATGATGCTAGAAAATCATGAAAAGTGAGTCAATAGCTTGCTAAAGGAGATGCCCCCCCCAACATACAGAAGAAAATAACACCTTAAAAATAGACTAACTCAAATGGCAAAAGAGGTCCAAAAAGCCAATAAGGAGAAGAATGCCTTAAAAATTCAAATTGGCCAGATGGAAAAGGAATTTCAAAAACTCACTGAAGAGAATAATTCCTTCAAAATTAGGTTGGAGCAAATGAAAACCAATGACTTTATGAGAAATCAAGGTATTATAAAACAGATCCAAATAAATGAAAAAAGAGAAGGCAATGTGAAATTTCTCATTGGAAAAACCACTGACATGGAAAATAGATCCAGAAGAGATAATTTAAAAATTATTTGACCACCTGAAAACCATGATCAGAAAAAGAGACTAGAAATCATTCTTCAAGAAATTCTCAAGGAAAATTGCCCTGATTTTCTAGAACCAGAGGGCAAAATAGAAATTGAAAGAATTCACTGATCACCTCTTGAAAAATATCCCAAAAAGAAAACTCCTAGGAATATCATAGCTAAATTCCAGAGTTCCCAGGTCAAGGAGAAAATATTGCAAGCTGTCAGGAAGAAACAATTTGAGATTGTGGAAAAACAATCAGGATAACACAAGATCTAGCAGCTTCTATATTAAGGGATCAAAGGGCTTGGAATATGATATTCCAGAGGTCAAAGGAGCTAGGATTAAAACCAAGAATCACCTGCCCAGCAAAACTGAGTATAATGCCTCAGGGGAAAATATGGTCATTCAATGAAATAGAGGACTTTCAAGTATTCTTGATGAAAAAACCAGAGCTGAACAGAAAATTTGACTTTCAAATACAAGAAACAAGAGAAGCATCAGAAGGTAAACAGGAAAAAGAAATCATAAGGAATTTATTAAAGTTGAACTATTTACATTCCTACATGGAAAAATAATAATTGTAACTCATTAGACTTTTCTCAGTATGAGGATAGTTGAAGGGAATATATATGTATACATACATAAATATGTATGTGTATATATAGGAGGGTGTATGTGTATATAAATACATATGTGTGTATATGTGTGTACACACACACACACACACACACACACACACATATATATATATATAGACAGAGGGCACAGGATCAGTTGTGAATAGGAAGGGATGATATCTAAAAAATAAAAATAGGAGGTGAGAGAGGAATATATTGTGAGAAAGAGAAAGGGAGAGGTAGAATAGAGTAAATTATCTCATATAAAAGAGGCAAGAGAAAACTGTTACAATGGAGGAGAAGAGCAGGAAGGTGAAAGGGAATGGGTCCTTACTCTCATTGAATTTGGTTTAAGGAGGGAATGACATACACTGAATTGGGTATCTTACCCTACAGGAAAGTAATGGGGGAAGGGGATAAGAGGGTAGATAATAGAAGGGAGGGCAGATTGAGGGAGAGGGTAGTAATCACTTTTGAAAAGGGACAGGGTCAAAGTAAAAAATAGAATAAGTGAGGGGAGGGATAGGATGGAGGGAAATATAGTTAGTTTTTCACAATATAACTACTTTGGAAACATTTTGTGAAACTATACATGTACAGCCTATATTGACTTGCTTGTCTTCCCAGTGGGGGGTGGGTGAGGAGGGAAGAAGGGAAAGAATCTGGAAGTCAAAGTTTTAAAAATAAATGTTAAAAAATTGTTTTGTTTTTTTTTTAAAGCATTTGGGGTTAAGTAACTTGCTCAAGGTTACACGGCTAGTCATTATTTATGTGTGGGTGCTCATTTTCTGAGGCCAGATCTGATCTCGGGTCATCCCAACTCCGAGGCCGGCACTCTTACTCACTGCGCCACCTAGCCGCCCCTTTAGGGCAATTGGGTTAAGTAACTTGCCCAAGGTTACACAGCTAGGTTTTTGTTTGTTTGTATGGATTAAGTGTCGGAGGCCGGCTCCAAACTCAGGTCCTTCTGATTTCAGGGCCGGCGCTCTATTCACTGCGCCACCTAGCCGCCCCTAAAAATTGTTTTTTTTTTTTTTATATGCAACTGGAAAATAAGATATACAGGCACTGGGGTATAGAAATCCATCTTGCCCTACTAGAAAGTTGGTGGGGGGGCGGTATGGGAGAGGACACAAGAGAGAACAGATTGGGGGAAGAGGTATTCAGCATGTTTGCTACCTTGGGGTGGGGAGTAAAGGGGAAAGATGGTGAGAAAATTTGTAACTCAAAATCTTGTGGAAATGAATGTTGAAAACTAAAAATTAATAAAAGATTAATTTAAAAATAACTCAACAACAACATAACCATGAGGAAGTGACTTCATTTTTTGTAGTATTTTATTTTTTCCATTTACATGTAAAGAAAAAATTAACATTAATTTTTTTAATTTTGAGTTCCATTTTTTCTCTCCTTCCCTCCTCTCTCCTCTTCCTAAGATGGTAAACAATTTCATATAGGTTATATATATGTAATCATGTAAAACATATTTCCATATTAGTCATGTTGTGAAAGAAGAAACAGAACAAAAGAAAACACACACACAAAGTGAAAAAAATGTGCTTCAATCTGCAGTCAGACTCTATCAGTTCCTTCTCTGGTAGTTGAGAGCATTTTTCATCATGGGTCCTTTGGAATTGTCTTGGATCATTCTAGTGCTTAGAACAACTAAGTCATTCATAGCTGATCATCATACAATATTGCTGTGTTCAAAGTTCTATTGGCTCTGCTCAATTCACTCAGCATCAGTTCATGTAGGTCTTTCCAGGTTTTCCTGAAAACCATTTGCTTGTATTAGTATTACTATTCCTTTACATTAGTATTCCTTTACATTCATAGACCACACCTTGTTCAGTCATTCCCCAGTTGATGGGCACCCCCACTCCAATTCTTTGCTACCATGAAAAGAGCTGGTATAAATATTTTTGTGCAAATAGGCCATTTTCCTTTTTTTTTTTTTTTTCATCTCTTTGGGATACAAACCTTAGGAGTGGTATTACTGGATCAAAGGGTATGCACCGTTCCCCCCTTAATCAGAGTTCTAAATTGCTCTCCAGAATGGTTGGATCAGTTCACAACTCTACCAATAATGCATTAGTTTTCCAATTTTTTCCACATCCCTCCAATATTTATCATTTTATGTTTTTGTCATATTAGACAATCTAATGGGTGTAAAGTGTTTACCTTAGGGTTGTTTAAATTTGCATTTCTCTAATCAATAGTGATTTGGAGCATTTTTTTATATGACTATAAATAGCTTTAATTTCTTCATCTGAAAACTGCTTGTTCATATCCTTTGACCATTAATCAATTGGGGCATGACTTGTATTCTTATAAATTTGATTCAGTTCTTTATATATTTTAGAAATGAGGACTTTATCAGAGATCTTGACTATTAAAATTGTTTCCCAACTTTCTGCTTTCCTTTTACTCTTGGTTGAGTTGATTTTGTTTATGTAAAACCTTTTTAATTTCATATAATCAGATTTGTCCGTTTTATGTCTCACAATACTCTCTACTTCTTGTTTGGTCATAAATTCTTCCCTTCTCCATAGACCTGACAGGTAAACTGGTCCTTGCTCTCCTAATTTGCTGATGGTATTACCCTTTATGTCTAAATCACATACCAATTGATTTTATTTCTAAGAAACTCAGTTTGATCATTTATAAAAGGGGATAATTATATAGGCACCGTCCACCTTATAAAGTTGTAGTAAAGAAAGTCCTTGATAAAGCTTTAAGGACTGTAACTATTCTCACAGCAGGTCCTCAGAATTCATAACTGGTATTATAGTAAACCAGGGAATAAGGAAATCAGCAAATATTGTTTGCTAACAATATACTAATAATAGTATGTTAATAGGATGCTAATAATAAAGTGACAGAGGGAGGAGCTGTGGAAGGTATGTGAATACTTCCTCCTTTTTTCTGTCTTTCCTCCTTAGAGCAAGGAAAAACCCAAACATTCTAGAAAGCACTGGTTTGCTACATTGGAGAGTTAGTACTGGTCTGGACTGGCAGATAGGGGTGAGGGAAGGCTGAAAGAGAAGGCCACCTCCAACCTATTCTGGATGATCTTTTTTTTCTTTTTGGAGGGGGGGAAGGCAGGGCAATTGGGGTTAAGTGACTTGCCCAAGATGACACGGCTAGTAAGTGTGAAGTGTCTGAGGCCAGATTTGAACTCAAGTCCTCCTGACTCCAAGGCCAGTGCTCTATTCACTGTACCACCTAGCCACCCTGATTCTGGATAATCTTATTACAGGATCTCCTTAACCAAGAAAAGTCACAAGTAGAATTCCATAGACTAACAGGGTTCCTACAAAACATAAAATCAGCCAAACTCCATCTCTGTTTTGAATCTTTTCCCAAAAGCTGCCTCTTTTTCTCCTACCTGTCCCCTCCCAGGTAATTAATGCCCTCACACTGTACATCTAGATCACTCTGTAAACTATAGCTAATCAAAACTCCTCTATTCTATTTATTAATGTGTTTAATTATTACTTATTTAATAGTAACACATCTCTCTAGCACATTAAAGGTTGCACAACTTTTCATTCATGGCAACCCTTTGAGGTAGTATATGGAATGTATGGGGTGTTGAGGGAGGACTAGCACCTCTGGTGTAAGGGCTTTCTGAGCCCTTTTCAGGGCTGCTGACCCACCTTTGGTGTCCACCTTTCACCCAACTCTCAACCATGGCTCCAAGAAGCTGTATATTGCACAGTGGCCACACCTGGTAAAACCATTTTAGCAGATGGGCTAAACCAAGTCAAGGGTAACCAATGGGCCTCAAGCCCCTGGGTGAGTTGGGAGGGGGGTGTCTACCCCAAGCATGTGAAGACTTCTGGTGGAAGAATGGGCAGATGAGGACAATCTGTTCCAAAAAAGTCATGAAGACAGCTGAAGCAAACTTTGTGGAGTGCTTAGAGCTTGGTCAGGCTTTGAAGATGCCAAGGTCACCCACTGCATCCTGGGACACTTATTTTGACTTTTATCCTGTCACTGGACTTCAACAGCTCAGGAAGAGAGAGTGAGGCTGACAACTCTACCTCACAAACCCAATTTACCCATAAGTCAAGACATTATATATGATACATTGTTCCTCTTAGAAATGAAGGACAATGGGGTGGCTAGGTGGCACAATGAATAGAGCACCAGCCCTGGAGTCAGGAGGACCTGAGTTCAAATCTGACCTCAGACACTTAAATCTTACTAGCTGTGTGACCTTGGGCAAGTCACTTAACTCCAATTGCCCCCCCCAAAAAAAGCAAAAAAAAAAAAAAAAGGAACAAAGGACAAATAACAGTAAGGTAGGGGCAATATTACCATTTCTGTTTTATAGATGAATAGATTGAGGCTCAAAGAGCTGACTTGCCATGTTCAGGGTCACACAGTTAATCATGAACAGAGCTGATACTCAGCCCAGGTCATCTGATTCCAATTCCAGCAATTCTCCCCCGCTATACCTTGCTGTTTTTCTCTAATTATCTAAGTAACTGACAAATCATTTGCACTTAAAGTTTCAAAGCTCATCAGGCTTAATCCTCTGAGGGGACATTTGGATTTCCAAAAAGGAACAAATGAACTTGAAGGAATGTGTAATTTGTAAAGTGTAGATGGAAGATATATGGGCAGGGAAGGGAAACGTTATAGAGCTCATTGTTTACTACAGGTACAGACTCCTTTCCTCAAGGATAACTAATATAGTGTCAAAATTGAAAGGGAACTTAGAACATAGAATGTTAGCATGGGGAGGGGCAGTAGAACATAAAATATTCGAGGTGGAAGGGATCTCAGAGGTCATCTAGTCCAAATCCCTTATTTTACAGAGAAGGAAACTGAGGCTCAGTGATAGGATCCAACTTGCCCAAGAAGATGTGGCAAAACAGTCATAAAGCATGTAGAAAACTCCAGTCTCTGGTGCCTTCCTCTGATTCTCATTCTACCATATTACTTGGCTACTCTAGGCAGTCTCATCCCAAATCTGAAGAGTTCCCTAAGACATCCCCACCAGTGCCCATCCAGCATATGCTTAGGAAAACCCACAGTGACACCTAACTCACTGCCTCCCAGAGCAGCCCATTCCTTTTTGCACAAAGTGTTCCCAAATTTTCCCTCACATCATGTCCAATCTTCCTCTGTCTCTTTCCCCCACTACTTCTGGCCCGACCAGAAGAACAAATCTAAATCTTCTTCTACATGACTGTTCTTTAAATATACAGAGACAAAATATTCTCCCCAAGCTTTCTGTTACTGCATGGTATGAATTGCAGAATCTTTAGAGTATGAAGACTATTGTGAATCTCAGATTTTCAAGTTTCATAGTTAACTAGTTAGAATATTCCTTCATTTTTTCTAAGCTCTTGTTTCACCCCGTATCACTGATCCAGGCCAAAACAGTGCAAATAGGACCTAGCCATGACCGAAAAGTTGCAGAAATCCAAAGAGTCACATAGAGATGAAGTATAGACAGTGGAATGGGTTGACAGAAGTTTTCCCTGGTACACTGGCCTTGGAGTCATGAAGGCCTTGATTCAGCATCACTAGATGCATGGCTGGTAAATTTACTAAACTTTTCTAGGCTTCAGTTTCCTCAATAGTAAAATGACTTTCTATCTCTAAATTCCCTCCCAGTGCCAGTATTTTGTGTCCTAAAGTTCTTTTTACTACCCTGACATTTTATTTTATGATCTAAAGTACCACACAGATCTGACATATTTGTTGTTGTTGAATTGTTTCATTCATGGCCAATTCTTCATGACCCTGTTTGGGGTTTTCTTGGCAAAGATACTGGAGTGGTTTGCCATTTCCTGCTCTAGCTCATTTTACAGATGAGGAAACTGAGGCAAACAGAGTTAAGTGACTTGCCCAGGGTCACACAGCTAGTGTCTAAGGCTGGATTTGAACTCAGGAAGAGTCTTCATGATTCCAAGCCCAGTGCTCTATTCCCTGCACTACCTAGCTGCCCCACATTATTATAATAATAATTGATACTTTGTATAACACTTTACATTTTTCCTCACACTATACATACAGCAATTCATTTGATCCTCATCACATCTCAAGGAAGTAAAACTTTCAGTTCTGATGTTCACTGTTCCGTATTCTAAGACCCACTCCACCTCTGACTCTGAGACTCTATGAGCCTTTAAATCTCAGAAACAGCCAATTTACCCGATTAGAAATGGGCATGGGTTTCATTTAACCACTAGAGGGTGCTCACAACTCCTCTAGTACATAATTTAAACTCTTCAGCTTTGCTTTTCAGAGAAGCAATGAAAAGTTGGGCCTTGGGCCCTGAACAATCTTCAGCAGTGTCTTTAACTGAAAGTGTTTGCATTTAAGAAATCTTGATCCTGTCTCAAAAGAGCCCAAAGACAGGAAGCCTCCTGACAGCTTCCCTCAGGACTGAGCTCTGCAGCTCCCAAAGTAACTCCCCTCATTCCCTCCACTTTCTCTCCAGACTCCGAAAACTGGATTATTTTTGCAAAGGTCTAAGTGACTCAATTCACTAGATACTGACTTATTAAGTAACTGAGTGCCTATTATGAGCAGGGTTCTGTACTTAGCACTGGTCATAGAAAGATAATAAAAGACAGCATTGCTGCCTTCAAGGTGTTTATAGACCAGAAAGGCAACCATACAAATATTTTTGTTACAACATTGAATTAGTGATAGTGCTAAGTAGGGTTCTTGACTTTTGTACTGCCATGTACCCCTTTGGCAGTCTGGAGAAACCTATTTTGGAGCAATGTTCTTAAATACACAAAATAAAACACATAGGGTTACAGAGAAAACCTGTTTATATTATATTGAAACAGAACTATCTATCTATTGTCTATCTATCCATCCATCCATGTATCTATCTATCATCTATCTATCTATCTATCTATCTAGTTCATGGACACCAAATTAAGAACCCCTGTGGTAAAGGAAAAGAAAATTCTTCCATTTACTAGATTTATGACCTTACAGTTATTTTCCTTCCCTCACCTTCATTTTCCTCCTCCATAAAATTGAATGAACCAGATAGTTCCTAAGATTTCTTACATTTCTAAATCCTACAGTCCCAAGGGCTATCTCTTGTCATCAACCCTTCCTCCCCAAAGCTTTCAAAGTGATTTCCCTATAGCACAGATCTAAACATGTCACTCCACTGCTAACAATCTCCAGATTTTTGCCCTACTCATTCTATGACCATTGGTAAATCACTTAACCTCTCCATCCTCCTTCATTTCCTGAATAAAATAAAATTAAGTCAAAATGTTCTTTTCCTCCAGGGCCTTACCTATAGGCTCAAATACAAATTCTTTTGTTGGGTGTTAAAAAATCCTTCAAAACCTGACTCTAAACTACCTTTCCAGCCTTGTTAGACATTGTTCAGTAATTTCAGTCATGTCCAACTCCTCATGACCCCCTTTGGGGTTTTCATGGCAAGGATGCTATTTCCTTCTCCAGTTCATTTCATGAATGAGAAAACTGAGACAAACAGGGTTAAGTGACTTACCCAGGGTCACACAGCTACTAAGTATCTGAGGATGGATTTAAACTCAAGAAGATAAGTATTCCAGATCCCAAAACTAGTGCTCTATTCACTGCCCCACCTAACTGCCCCAATCATATCACTCCTCTTCATTTACAATATGGTCCAGTCAAAATGTCCTTCCTACTTTTCCTTACATACAACATTCTATCTTCCATTTCTGTGCTTTTGCATGAGCTGTCCCATACCTGGAATGTACTTCCTTTTCAAAGAATCTATTTCCTTCAAAGCTCAGTTCAAATGCTGCCTCTTTACTGATCCCCCAGTTATAAGTATATACCCCTCAAAAATTCCATCTACTGAATAAGTGTGTATACACATATGTGCATATACAAGTATGGATATATACTTATATACAAGAGATTTTTTGAGAGGAAGACATTAAGTTCAAAGTTCATCTTTGTCTCAGGAAGAATTTTCAGGTAGCTGTGTGGAAGAGATATTAAAAAAGAGAACTGAAGGATTTAAAAGCTATGATTCAATGGCAAATGTGCTGCAAAGATTCAGTTCCCCTTTTTAAAAAAAATAAATTTAGAATCTATTATAGATCTATGTATGTCTATATCTGTCCACCTATACTCACATGTATATATACATATACTATATACACACAAGGTAATTCTCTCTCTATATATATACATTTGCATACACACATACATATACACACACATATAAGACATACCAATAGATGCATATTCAGTCTCCTTCAATAAAATGAAAACTACTTAAAGACAGGAACTATTTAAATTTTGTCTTTGTATTCTCAGAAATTGGTATAGTGCCAGGTATATGGTAAATGCTTAACAAACATGTATTAATAAGTAATTTGAAGAGGAAAAGAGCACTTTAATTTTATTCAGGAAATGGGGGAGGGTAGAAATATCCGAGATTAAATGAATTGCCTGTGATTATAGACCCAATAGGATTCAAATGAAGGTGTCCTGACTCTATATATCAAGTTCTTTACACTTTCCTCTGGGCCCTATGATCTGTCTCCCTCACTGCCTCCCCCAAATTGGCAGACACATTTCTAATCAGTTTCTTCAAAATGCACTTGTAATAATGACATAATGAATTAGGATATTCAGGGAATATTGATTCCTAGGGATTGGATTGCTTTTTGTTCGATGAAGATTAAATAAAATTCATTTTTTTCCTACTTAATTCCTTTTTAAAACATCTAAACTATATGATGCTACTTTCCGGCCTCAGTAAGCATAGTCCAGTGAACACAGTTTTGACATTCTTCCATAATGCCAGCTTGTATTTGTCTTCACATAGTGGATCCTTAATATATGCTTATTGAATGAAAGAATGCTGGATCATTCAATGTCTCAGGGACCATCAATAATAAATAACATTTATGAAGAATATTAAGGTCTTCAAAGTAGGTTAAATTCAACATTTACAGATACATGTTCAAAATTAAATAGGCCCTGCCCTAGAGGAACCTATATTCTCTTGTGGGAATGGAAGATAAAACATGCACATAAATTTATTTAATACAGAAAAAAGGAATTTGAGGGAGAAAAGAGTAATAATTAACAGGATCCAAGATACTTTGAAGAGGAGGTGACATCCTAATAGAATCTCAAAGGAAGATAAGATTTCTGAAAGGCAGAGATAAGAAAGGGGTGAGCAGAAAGCCTGTGATAATATAGGGAGGCAAGGGAGTATGGAGGAGACCAAATGCCAAAAAGTGGCATTTGTGAAGGGCAGTAACATGAAATACAGCTGCAAAGGCAGGACCTGACCAGATTAAGGGTGATGGCCATGTTGGAGGCAGTTTCAAACAACTCTCAAGAACTGATTGTTGAATTGTCAGTGTGAACATTTTTACAGTGGAGATTGGCAATTGCTACAGATCGGGACTAGGTTTATTGTTTTATCAATTGTCTAGAGTTAAGAAAGTGAGTATAGTATCTTTTCAAAAGAGCTGGTTGTTAAACTTTTACAGAGGGGGTAGTTAAAACGCCATATTGAGCAATTTGTATTTTATCCAAGAGGCAATGGGGAGTCATTGAAGATTTTTGAGCAGGAGTTGACACAGTCAAATCTTTGTCTCAGGATTATTATTCTAATGGCTGGATGGAAGAGGTATTATGATGAGGTATGGGCTCTGGGAGCCCCCTCTCTGAGCTCTCCTTGAGTCCTTGAGGTACAGGCTTGTGAACTTTGATTAAATTGTCTCATTTGATGAGGCATTTGCATGAGGCAATAAGCCTTACATTATAGCCCAAGCCTCGCTTACTAGACTTCCCACCCTTAAGACTATCAAAGTGATCCTTTGATCCATCCTTGAACTGGCTTAACCCATCATTGTTTGTGGTCTCCAGGTGGCCTCCAGAGACTTTCCACCCTTAATCACTCATTGACCTCATTAACTCCTCCTGAAGGCCCTCCCCAAACTCCTCCCCTAGACCACCCCTAGATTCCTCCCATAACCTTCTGTATATAAGACTCCCTGTCTTCATGTTTGTGAGAGTGCCATAGAATAGTGAGAGTGCCATAGAATGACCTCTTCATATTAGAAAGGGGAATAATAGATTCAAAGGCTATGATACAAAAACAAGTGGACTACAAAGATGTGGTTCCTTGTTTGTTTTTTATAAATTTAAACTCTATACAGGTAGCATAGATCAAAAGACATGAAGGAACATACAAGAACAACAAGGCACATTACATGAAAGTAAGGGGATCTGTCTGCTAGGGAGTGAAGGGTGAGCCATAGTAAATGTAATTTCGGGAGAAATGGAATGAAATGGGAGGGGGGCAAGGAGGTGGGGCACATACCTAACAATTTTGATTAAATCCTGCATTTGGGGAATGATACCAGTGTTGTGTTTCTCTTTTCCAAAAGTGACAAAACACAGCCAAATTTTCAATTCATATAATTCCAGACTGGTTAGAGGCAGAATAGATAATAATTATATAAAAATTAATCTAATTCTACCGACCAATTTGAATAGGACTGATCCTAGGCCAAATTGTGAAGAGTCACAAAAGTCAGGGAACCTCCCTGTTCCCCAGTGACTCCTTTCCTACCAAATCTTTGATCATGCCTGCTCCAAAGTCAGACAAAGAAGACTGGATTTAGAATCCCGAGACATGGTTTTGAATATACAACTGTGCTATGACCTTGAACAAGACCTTTACCTGGCCCTCATTTTACCCATCTATAAATTGAGAAGTTCATGCTAGATGATTCCTAAGGATACTTCCAGCCCTAACTTTCTGTGGATTTCTGAATTTTGAAATTTATCTTTTCCTATCAATCCTGTGGCAGTACAATGACCAGAGACAGAGAATCCAAAAGAGAAGGAATTAAAACAAAAAAGACTAAAATCATCCTTTTGTTGGATAATCAGCCTTACAGAATGGATTAGGCCTGATCCTATCAAAGCAGGGGATATAGTTCTGGAAGGAGTCTTATAAGTCATTTTAGTGATGAGATAACAGGCCCAAAGAGCAAAGGAAATTGACTATAGTCACATAGTTTGTTCAAAAGCAGGTCTGGCATGTCTGGCCTAAGTATGGCTTTGGCTGTACTGCAGATTTCTCAGTGGCAAGGAACCTATCTGCTTACTTTTCTCTGTGTTAAGCTCCATAGAGCTCTACACACACAAATTAGGCCTTGGAACAGAGGCAGTGTGGTGCAGGGATACTGGACTTGGGGTCAAATGATCCTGGGTACACACCCATCTAAGGGAAAATTCTAAGCTAGATAAACCACCTATGAGTCAGGGCTAGACAATCATTAGAGACCTGGAATAATACAGCTGGGAAAGGCTCTTAGCATAAAAATGTAAACATTGTAGGTGGAAGGAAACTTAGAAAACAGAACATAGGATGCCAGAGCTGGAGGGGACCTTGGGAGCTAGCAAGATTTCAGGATCACAGATAGAGAGCTGGACAGTACCTTCTAGGTCATCTAATCCAACCCCTCATATTTTACAAATAAAGAAACTGAGGCTCAAAGAAGGTAGATGACTTGACCAGGGTCACTCAGATATAAAGCAAGATTTGAACACAGGTTCTGACACAAAATCTGACCTACATTCCATTGTCCTGTGCTGATTTCCAAGTTTGAAGACCAGTACTTGAAGGTCAGTGAAAATATAGAATATTAGGACTGGAGAGGACCTTAGGATCACAGTTTTCTAAGTGTGGTAGGAATCTGCACCAAGGAAACTTGTCAACAATAGTGACACCTACAATGTTTATTTGGGGTCTCTATGTTGCCATTGTTGTGAGGGCATATTTTCCTGAGTGTCTCAGCTGGTCCAATGATCTGTCCTGTGCTATTCCAAGGCCCCCATGAAAGAACTAGGAACTAAGGGGGATGCCTCCAAATTGGGGAACGGTTGAACAAATTATGGTATATGAATATAATGAAAAATCATGGCTCTGTAGGGAATAACAAAAGGGACTGTTTCAGAAAAACCTAGGAAAATTTGTATGAACTGATGCAAAGTGTAGTTAGCAGATTCAGGAGAACTATTTATATGATAACAACAATATTGTAAAAACAAAGAACTTTGAAACACTTAAGAACTCTGATCATTGTAATAAACAACCACAACTCCAGATGATCCATGATGAAACTGACTACCCACTTTCTGACAAAGAATTGACACACTCAAGGTGTAGAAGGAGACATATATTTTTGACAAAGTGTATACTGTGACTTGGGGATTTTTTTTATATCCTTATAAAAAGGGAGAGTGAGGTGGGAGGAAAAGGAGGAATAGCCAAGAGGAGAGAGAGAGAGAGAGACAGAGAGAGAGAGAGAGAGAGAGAGAGAGAGAGAGGAGAGAGAATGGAGGAAGGAAGGAAGGAAGGAAGGAAGGAAGGAAGGAAGGAAGGAAGGAAGGAAGGAAGAAAAGAAAGAAAAAGGGAAAGGAAAGAGGATCACCGAAATGTTCAAAGGGAACAGGAGATAGACAAGCAGGGAAGCTCTGAGAGATACATGATCAATATAATATAGAAAAGGAAAAGCAAGTTGCACCTATTAGACATCAACAATTTCATGTGTAATCCTCTTTTCTGCTCTATTTTGAATGTGGAAATTCTCATTTCATTTTTGTATTTGAGAAGTTCAGAATTTTAAAATACCTATTTTAAACTTTTGACCATTTATCTCTCTTGAGGAATGACTCATGCTCTTAAATATTTGCATCAGTTCTTAGACATCTTGGATATCAGACCCTTATCTGAGAAATTTGCTACAAAAATAATTTCTAATTTGATTACAACATTCTAATTTTGCTTATTTGAAGGCATTTCAATTTTGTCCATTTTATCTTTTATTCCCATTTCTATCCATTACTTAGTTAAGAATTTTCTCTTTGTCCATAGTCATGAAAGTTAATCTCCTTCCCAGCTTCTCAAATTTGTTTGTGGTGACCTTTTATATTTAGGTCATATGTAATTGGAGTTTGACTACATTGTACTAGATCTATTGCATGTATTATAATTACCTGGGCTTCCGGGTTAATCGTCATTGTTCGGTTAAATACTGATGTACTATAATGCTATGCTATATTGTATACTCTAAATGTCAAGGCATTTTTGTAATGGACTCCAAAATTCCAAATCTTGTGGAGGAATGTAATAGGGGTTTAAGAACTTAGAGGCATCCTGGGATTTGAAGTTCAAATGGACAAACATTCCTTCCCAGGCCTGAGAGCAATATGGGTTCCATCTTTAAGCTTAAGTCACCCTTGGGAATTCTTAAAGGGCACCCAGAGTCTGTGAGAAACAGGCTTGGAGTGAGGTGTTAAGACTTTAAGAAAAGCTGAACTGCAATGGTAGAGGTGGGGTGCGGGTGGTAAAGGGTAAATGGGTTGGTGGTGGGAGGAGCAGCTTCCCCAGCCCCACATAGAATTTAATAAGCTAAGCCAGAAAAAATTATCAGTACAGAGTAAAAAGTTGAAAGGAGAAAGTGAAAGGAACAATTGAAAAGAGAGACTAAAAGGTGAAAATAAAAGGCATGCACTGCAGCAGAGAAGAGAGATGGATGAAGATCATATGGCTTCTACAGGTTTCTCAGAGCAAAAGACTGGTTAAAGCTATCTATGGTACTCTTTAAGGGCTGATGAAAGTTCCAAAAAGCTCTCTTTCCTCTCCTTCCCTGACCCATACCTGTCAAGTAACAGATACTGTAATTTGTTCAGTTTACTTCTTTTACTTAAATGTTTGCTTACCCTGATTTTTGAATTAAATATAAAGAGGCCAGAGATTGACTAAAGATAAACAAAAATGTAAATTAGGAGAGTCAAGCCTCTATCTGAATGTCAGAATTTCTTTTTAATTGGGGGCTCTGATCTATTGCAATTATATCAATAGCTTTTGACCTAATATGACCTATATAAAATAGAGAAAGGAACCATATAAACCTGGGAAATATGATATTGTCCCTAGACTTAAAAGCAAGCTAATTATTTTTAACTGAGTATGACTGATTAACTCTCTAGAGAAAAAAAACAAAACATGAGGGAGGAGAGGGATATAACCAAAGAAAAGATCATACCCTAAACCTCTCTCCAGGGAGGAGATAGGAAGGACCTGGGAAGAATTGGGCTCTGCCCCTATGTAGTAATGAAGGAGTAAAAGAATTGAATATCAACTGGTCAACTCCACACACAACAGTAAATACTTAGCAGTGTTACATGAATAGACGAATACACACACATAAACATGCATATGCAGTTGAATGTTATTATGAATATACTGTGTTAGATGTTAACCTAAACCTAAGTTCTCAGATAACTTTCTAATTTTTCTAGCAGTTTTTCGTTGAATAGGTATCATTAAAGTAGTTTGCTTTTTATGGTTTATTGAATACTATGCTACTATGTTTGATTATTTCTAGATCTTCTTTATCTAATCTGTTCCACTGATCAACTTGTCTGTTTTTAAACTTGTATCAAATGGTTTGATAATTGTTGCTTTGTAGCTTAGATGCAGATCTGAAACAGCTAGGCTCCCCTCCTTCCTACTTTTAAGAATTGTTTCCCTTGACATTTTTGACCTTTTGTTCTTTCAGATCAGTTTTGTTATTGTTTTGTCTAGTTCTATAAAATGACTGTTTAGTAGTTTGGTGTGACACTTAACACAACCCAACTATGAGCTATAATTTTCTCTCAAATTATCTTCCTTTATTTCTAAAAAGTATTTTTGTAGTTGAATTTATATAATTTCCCTGTGTATCTTAGTAGCTGAATCCCCAGATATTTCATAAATTATTAAGTTATTTTGAATGGAATTTCTCTTTTAGATGTTTCTTGTAGGTTTTGTTGGTAACATACAGAAAGGTTGATGAAATTTATGAGCCTTTTATAACCTGTTCCTTTTCTTGAAATTATTTAAATTAATTTTAGTTGACTCTCTAGAGTTTTCTAAGTAAATTATTACACAATCTCCAAAAGGAAATAATTTTTGTTTCTTTTTTAGTGTGTTTATTCTCTATCTTATTACAATTGCTAGCATTTACAGAATTGTATTAAATATTATTGGTGACATTAGACAGACTTACTTTATCTCAATCTAATTGAAAAGATCTCTAGCATTTCTCTGTTGGAGATAATACTAGGTCTTGGTTTTGTAGACATCATATCAAGGAAAGATCCATTTATTGTTATTTTAAAAACATAAATAGGTATTGTATTTTGTCAAAAGTTTCTTCAAAATTGATTAACATAATATTTTTATTATGCTATTAATATGATCTGTAATGTTTATAGATTTTTAATAATGAGCAAATTTTCAATTTTTGATCTATATCCAACTAGGTCATAGTGTATAATCTTTGGGATATATTGTTATAGCCTTTTTACTAGAATGTACTTAATATTTGTTACATCATTATAAATTACCATTATCTATCATATGGTTTTCTTTCTTTGCTTTCTCTTTTGCTGATTTGTAGTCAGGACCATATTTGTATTGTAGAATGAGTCTCATAGAATGTCTTCTTATCCCATTTTTTCAAACAATTTCTAGGATATTAGAGTCAATTATTCTGGAATGATAGAATTCATTTGCAAATCCTTCTGAGCCTGGAGTTTATTTAGGAGTTTATTTATGTTTTGTTTAATTTTTTTCCTGAGATTAGAGTATTTGAATTCCCTATTTTTTGTTCTACTAATTGGGGCATTTTATATTTTCTGTAACACTACTTTACAAATTCTTTTACAACCAAAATGTCTCCGATCTATATATCAAGACCATTCAATATTCCTTGGAAGATATAACTACAGGAATAATAGTATGCAATAACCCTCCAAAAATGAACATCAAGCAAGGCACAAAATAGAAAGATCTATGCTTGTCCCAAGTATTCATTATGGTGAGAGAAAATAATCTAAATGTAGATTTAGATTCAGAAACAACCCTTATAGATGATGATATATATATGGGGCAGATAATACAAATGGACAATGAACTGGGCCCAGAGTGGAAAAGAAGAACAGATAGATTTCTGGAAGATTTTTTTCCACAAACTGTGAAACACTTGACCCTACATTTCCTATAACAGCAAAGTCTCATATTTTAAATACAAATATTTTACCCCCACTGTTATATAGCAGCAATACCTGTAATACTATTGTCTCTGAAGAACTGAAGATGAGCATTACACAAAAAGCAATGGAAAGAAAAATAATAGATGTGAGCAGTCTACAACATGTAAGTAATGAGAAACTAATGAAAAACAGGAATAAAGGATTCCATCAAAGAGGTATAAAACAGAAAGAGAAGATAGGCTGCTAACATGGCAAGTTAGAGAGATGACCTCTATGGCTTGAATGCTTTCTTTACCTTCTAGAAGTAGAGAGAACTCAACAAAGGCCTCTAGTATTTAGGTGGAGCCCCTGTGGCAAACTTTTGGAAGAATATGGAGGAGAAGAGCACAGAAAGGGCAGGGGTGAATGGCTTGTGATCTATGTTAGTGAAATAAACTCTTAAAAAGATGAAATAACATACCCATTTGAGTATATAGTTTTGAAAATATTCATTCATTTCATTTATGTTATCAGTTTTGTTGGTAATTTAGTAAGTTAGATAATAATAATTTCCTCCATTTAATCGCTATCCATTGTGAATGTTCATTTTTGAGTTTTGTAATTTGGTTTTTCTTTATTTAGAAAATAAAATTAGATAAATTTTGCTATTTTAAAAAAATTTTCTTTCTAAAAAATTCCTAGTTTTATTTATCAATTCAATTGGATTTTTGCTTTTGATTTTTTCAATCTTTTCTTTATTAAAACAATTTCCATTTTGTTGCTTAGTGGAGTTTTTTTGATTCATTAGTCTATATATCCATATAATCCATGACTCATATTGACTATAATTTTCTTGCATTTTGATCAGTAAAAGATGTATTTAATATTTTTCCTTTCTGTATTTATGTATTTTTATGCCCTAGCACATATTTAAAAATGTAGAGGTGCCTTATAAAGCTTAGAAATAGATATATTCCTTTTGATTCCCATTTTCTAATTACTAAAGATAAGTCATGGCTAACTTTATAAAGTTCTAATCAGGTCTCTAAAATTTTCTTATTTTTTTGTTAGACTTGTCCAGGTCTTACAAGTGTACATTGAGTTGACCAATTATTATAGTTTTGCTATGTATTTCACCCTGTAGTTTGATTATTCTTTCCTTTACGTACTTAGATGGGAGATTCTTAATTTTTTTCTTGACATGGAGCCTTTGGCACTTTGATGAAACCTATAGACCCCTTATCAGAATAATACATAAAAATTTTTAAAAATACATAGAATTTCAAAGAAAACCAGTTATACCGAAATGAATCTATTATAATATTTTTAAAAACTAAATCCATAGATCAAAGATTAAAAATCCATGACTTATATACTATACACTAGCTGTCACTTAACCTGTTTGCCTCAGTTTCCTCATATACAAAATGGAGGCAATAATAGCACCTACTTCCTAAGGTTTATATGAGACAGCTAGTGTTTGAGGTTGGAATTATACTCATTTCTGTATGAGATAGATAGATAGATAGATAGATAGATAGATAGATAGATGTCCTTTCTCTGTCCTTCTGGGCATTCCTCATCTGAGAGATAGTTTTGTCCCTGCTGCAGCCCTGGAAGGATATCAGGGATCTTACCAGTGTCAGATCTCCTAAAGGACTCTGAGGTATCCACATACTGCTAAGGGCAGAGTCTTCTTGTCTCCTCCTTCATTAACCTAGTAGAAGCGATCATTGTCTTCTACCATGGCTCCAACAGGCCTGTGCATTATGGCTTTAGACCCCATTTATCAGCGATTATGTTGGCTTCAGATCCCCCTGCACAGAACACCTGCAGGTTTCTGACAATCTTCTTATACAGTCTTAGAGCCTTTTAAATCTGTGCTGGAGAGCTTCTTAGGGGAACTGGACTCAGCTGTAACCTTTTCCATGACCATCTTTACCAGAAGTCTATTAAGATGTATTGTGATCACTTTTACCCAATTGCTGCCTATACTGATTAAGCTTGTGTCTAATTTCCCTTCCATAGAGAAGGAAATTAGCATCACTGGTCTGATGACCTATAACAAGAAGAGCTTAATAGCATTTGTTGAATTTTTCAACACTATATGACAATAAACTGGTAATGGTTGGTTATAGAGCAGGGACCAGTAACCTCTTTGGTACTGAATGCCCTCAGTGGGTATAACCAGTACCTGTTAATCATTCTGGCAGATAGACAAAAGACATTAGCATAGAGAAAAGAAAATCAAATGAGAGCAAATATAAAGGGAGCAGAAGAAGGGAAGGACAGAAAAAGGAAGAATGGAAATTTTAATTAATTTATTTATTTTTAGTTATCAATATTCACTTCCATAAGATGAGTTCCAAATATTCTCCCTATTTCTCCCCTCTACCACCTCAAGAGAGTGTGTAATTTGGTATAGGCTCTACATATACATTCATATTGAACCTATTTTCACATTAGTCATGTTATAGAGAAGAGATAGAACTGATAGGAAAAACCAGAAGAAAGAAGAAACAGAACAAACACTATCCTTCAATCTGCATTCAGACTCCACAGTTGTTTTCTGGATGTGGGCAGCATTTTCCTTCACGAGTACTTTAGGGTTGTCTTGCATCCTTGCATTGCTACGAAGAGATACGTCTATCAAAGTTAGTCACTGCACATTGTGAGTGTTACTGTATACAGTGTTCTCCTGGTTCTGCTCACTTCACTCAGCATCAGTGCATTCAAGTCTTTCCAGGTTTTTCTGAAGTCTGCCTGCTCATCATTTCTTATGGCTCTTTATCTGTAAGATGGGGATAGCAGTAATAAGAATACTACCTATCATTTATACAGTGTTTTAAGGTTTACAAAGTACTTTTCAAATCTTATCTATTTTATCTTCATAACAACCCTGGGAGGTAGTTGCTGTTCTGAGCTTCATCTTATAGTTGACGAAATACAGGCTGGAAGTGACTAAAAAAGGATTTGAACTGAGGATTTCCTGACTCTAAGGTTAACATTCTCTACCCACTGAACCATCTTTTGTTACCTATGGGGTTTATGGGGTGTTCGGGGAGGACTAGCACCTCTGGTGTGAGGGCTTGCCAAGTCCTTTTCAGGGCTGTTCAACCACGTTTAGTTGCCAGCTCTTTCACCCAGCTCTTACCTGTGGCTCCAGGAAGTTGTAGCATGTATAGTGGCCACACATCAGTGAACCATCTTGGCAAACAGGTTGAGGGTAAGCAACAGGCCTCAAACCCACTGCTGGGTTAGGGGGATGTCTACTCCAAGCATGGGAAGACTTCCCCTGGTAGAATGGGCAGATTGAGAACAATTTGCTCCAATGGCCAGAAAGGACAACTGAAGCAGGTGCTGTGGAGTACTTAGAGCTTGGTCGGACACCAAAGATATGAAGGTCATCCACTATCTGCCTAGGCCATCACCAGTCCTTTTGACTTTTGTCCTCTCACTGAACTTCAATAACTCTGGAAGAGAGAATGGGGCTGAAAACTTTGTGCAACTCTTCCTCACTTAAATCCAATTCGCCCATGAGAGAAGACACCACCAGTGATGTCATTGGTCCTTCTCAAAAATGAAGGGCAAACAACACCACCTACTTATAGTACAGCACTTGCCTCCCAGGCCTGTTGTGAAGATCCAGCAGGATAATGTAAAGTGCTTTGAAAATGTCAAAATACCTTATAAATGTAGCTTGTTTTCATCTTCATCATTGTTCTTGTTCTCTGACTCTTCTCATCTAGTTGGGTGGCATTCAAACAGAAATGGTCCTGGGACAGTTCACTATTCTGCAATTGATCTTTTGTGTTTAGTATCCTGTGGATTATTGCACAGGTATGGATTAAATAGCTGCTTTTTTCATTAAGAGTTTCAAAATGTAAATACATTTTCTGAAAACTAACTAAAGGCATCTTGAGGACAACTTTGAAAACTGACAGAAGGATAGGGATACCATGGATGATGGTGATGATGATGATGATGATGGAGGGAGAACATGGTAGAGTAGAAAAAGCACTACATTTCTCATAAATAGACCATGAGTTTGAGTCTGGATTTGGCCTATACTTACTGTGTGACCTTAAGCAAATCACTTTGCCTCTCTGAAGTTCAGTTTTCTCATCTGCAGAATAGGGATAAGAACACTTGCATTATGGCCCCCACAGAATCACAACGAGTCAAATGGGATTTAATTCAATTCCACAAGCAGTGCTAACACACATACAACACATCAGGGCCAAGGTTGGGGAATCCGTGGCCTCAAGGCCATATGTGGCCTTTGAGGTCCTCAAGTGCAGCCCTTTGATTGAATCCAAACTTCACAGAACAAATCCCTTTAATAAGGCCACATGTGGCCTCAAGGTGGCAGGTTCCCTACCTGCCATCAGGCACTGTGAAATGTAGGGATATGAAGGGAATATGAAGGGATATGAAGACCTATCCTCAAGGAACCTTAAAGTTTCCGTAAATGTCAGCTTTTATAATGATCTGGAACTAGGTAAGTTGTTTCCCTTTGCTTCCTTCAAATAACCAAGAAACATTAAACAGAAGGGTAAAATCAGGGATAATATTCTCAAAGTGAAACATTAGATTCACCACTTCCTTCTCAACTAAACCACCAGTTCAAGGTTCAGGGCTTGCTCTGTAAGAGCTGACAACAAACAGATTTGAGACCAGAGACGAGTCCTGCCTGCCAGCTTAGCCATCCCACAACAACAGTACCCCCCGCAAGGGGGCAGGATGGAGAAGAAGCAGCTGCCAAAGCATGGGAACAGCTGTGATCAGTGCAAGGCCTTGCCTCTCCAGGGGCCATAAGGAGAAAGGATAGAAAGACTGGGGTCTTTTCTAAATTAAGAAGTTTTATAGGCCACCCCCACATACACATCATGGGATGTGGAGTGGGATGGTGTTTAAGAGATGAAGGCTTGGGGAATGAGCTATTAGTAAAGTTGTCAACTTGTTGTAGACTGGGACCTTGGGAGCAGAGGCTATGATTCTACCCATATATACTCTCTAATATGGGGAACTGAAAGAGTATGGCATATGGAGTCAGAAAACTTTGGTTCCAATTTAGTTCTGCCAATCACTACTAATAATCACAACAGAGCGTGTGCACACACACACATATGGAGAGGGATAGGGGTTGGATCTGTAATTTCACTGGGTACTCCCAGGTGAAGAAACTCCTACTACCAATGCAAATTAGTACCTTTTCTACAACTTCGAGATTTGCCTGGAGCACCAAGAAGTTGAATGACTTGCCCGGTGTCAGATAACCTGTATATATTGTATATTTCAAGGGCAGGACTTGGAAACCAGGGTTTCCTCACTTTGAGGCCAGTTCTAACCCATATACCCAGCTGCCTCTCATATAAAATAAATACAAGACAAATGCAAAGTAAGTTATGTGATAGGAGGATTCCAGCAGTTAGGATCAGGAAAGGCTTCATGTAGAAAGTGGTTGGTGAAAAGGCTCAGTTTTCACATCTGAAAAGCAAAAGGCTTGGGTTAAATGATACTTAAGGCTCTTTCCAACTCTGAAATCTATGAATGACAATAAAATCAATAAACTGATATATTCAGGAAAAAAGAATTATGATGAGTTAAATTAATCTAACTAAAGAACTCCAACATTTCAACACTATTGATACACACACACACACACACACAATTTAATTTTTATTTTCTTTCTTCTCAATTACATGTAAACAATAATTTTAATATTCTTTTAAAAAATTTTTGAGTTTCAAATTCCCTCCTTTCCTTCTTCCCTTCTCCCCTCACTCCTCTCTCCCCAACTTAAGAAGGCAAGAAATTTGAGGTAGATTTGAAGTTATGCAAAAATATTTCTAGTCATGTTGCAAAAGAAAATTTAGGACTCCCCCCACAAAAAGTACAAGAACAAAGAAAGTTTTAAAAGTATGCTTCAATCTACATCTAGACTTCAACAGTTCTTTCTCTGGAGGTGGATAGCCTTTTTCATTCTAAGTCCTTTGGAATTGTCTTGGATCATTGTATTGCTGAGAACATCTAAGTTATTTATAGTTGATCATTGTAAGATATTGCTGTTAATCTGTACAATGTGTTCCTGGTTCTGCTCATTTCATTTTATTTCCCCTTTTACTTTTGAAAAACATTAGTTTTCATCTTCATATCATGAATTTGACAAATATCAACATTTCTTTATAGTAAGAGCAGAAAAATAGGATTGTCTATGACATTCCATTTCCTGACTCTGGGCCTTTTAATTAACTTTCTCCAGTGCCTGATCTCCCTCCTTATCTCTACCACTAGTCTTCCCTGGCTTTCTTCAAGCTAAAACCTCACCTTCTACAAGGAGTCTTTCTAGGGCTCCTTTAATCCTAATCCCTTTCCTCAGTTATCCAGTTTATCCTGTAGGTATTTGTGTTTGTAGGTAGTTGTTCCCATAGTGTCTCTCATTTAAGAGCAGGGGTTATCTTTTGCTGTTCTCTGTGTCCTTGGTGCTTAGTATAGTGCCTGCCACATAGTAGGTACTTCATAAATGTTTATTGGTTTTCTGATAATAATTCCATTGTTGTGAATATTCACTTAAAATATCAAACACAACAAAAATGTATCTGTACAAAGACTTTCACAGCATCATTATACATTATTGCAAAGTACTAGAAGCTTGAACATCCAACAATGAGAAAGCATATAAAGAAATTCTGACCCACTAATGAAGTATGATAATGCAACTAAGTTAGACAAGTATGAAGAATACAAAGAAATCTGGAAAGACCATTTATGAGACAATGAAAAAAACCCAGAAATAGATGCAGTACAGTACACACCAACTACAATCAGAGTAAATGAGAAGGAATGAAAAATATTGATGGGATTTAAATAGAATAACAGAAGAATTTTTGCTATAGCTACTGAAAAAAGTTAATTACTTCAAATGTTACTAAATAAGTCCAGTTGGTTGTACTGATGATCAGTGTTATTTTTTTTAAACATTTTTATTTAAAAAAGTAAAACAAAATGAAAAGTTTGGATGCAATTAATCCTAAGGCCTCTTCTAGCTCTACATTCAGTGATCTGACTCTCTAGTCATCCCTCATTACTGAGCCCCACTGAGGGATGAAGCTTCCTGGATCTTCCTGGCTGTCCAGGAGGCCAGTCTGACTTCCCAACACTCAGAGATCTGCTGCACACAATCCCTAAGGACATTCCCCTTTTACTCTGTCACTGCTACTCTAACTGAATATGTGTTTGGAATCTATTCCCTTTCCCTTCTACCTTGTCTTGACACATTTTAGAAAAAAAGAGAATATTTTCTAAGTTCACTTAAAAGGGAAAGGAAAATATACCAATTCGGAAATAATTTGCCAGGAGAATATTATTAGAAATGCAAATAAAAGAAGTAAACCAAGTCTCACACTAGATGGCCCTCTATTTCCTAAGCTTTTTCCATCCCATTACAATTCATTAGGCTTAACTTGGTCTGTCATGATTTTCTCTCTTCTAAGGCATCCATCCCTTGATGTCTCCCAGGCATACTAGAAAATTTTTCCACAGTAGAAAAATTTTCATTGGTGTATTTGCTCAGTTGGGTTTCCTAAAGCAATATCAATGGCCTGATTTACAATTCAGGGCCACCCTCAGACAATAAATAAGCTTCCTACTAAGAACATCTCAATCAATCAATCAACAAGCATTTATTAAGTACTCTCTATACGCCAGGCACTGCACTAAGGGCTGGGGATTCAAAGAAAGACAAAGTTACTGCTCTGAAGGAGCTTAAATTCTAATGGGAGAGATAACATGTCCATAAATAGATACATATAAGAGACATATAGCATAGTTGGAAGCTAACCTTGGTGGGGGAAAACCTTAGCAGGTGGTTACCAGGGAGGACATCCTGCAGATGGTGGAATCTGGTCTGAGTTTTGAAGTTAAGTCAGGGATTCCAGGAGGTAGGAGTGAGGAGGAAGTTCATCCCAGACTTCAGGAGCAGGCAAATACAGAGGAACATAGTAGGAAGATGGCATGTTGTGTGTGAGGGACAGCAAACGGGGTCGCCGGGTCATAGAGTGAGTGGAAGGGAACAAAGCATAAGATTGGAAAGGTAGAACTGGGCCAGGTTACAAAGAGCTTCCAGAGACAAACAGGAGACTTCACATTTGGGTCAGGCAATAGAGAGCCCCTGGAGTTTACTGAACAAGCGAATGATATAGTTAGTCTTGGCAGCTGAATATAGGGTAGAATATAGACGGGAGAGACTTAGGAAAGGGAATCTATTAAAATATTATTGCAATAGTTCCAGTGATGGGTGATGAGTACCCGAACTCAGGTGGTGGCTGTGTGAGGGAACAGAAAGGGACATATGTCAAGAGATGTTGTGGGGAAAGAAATGATAAGATTTAGTGACTGATTGGATTCATGACATGAAAGAGTGAGGAGTTACAGATGATATCAAGACTGATAACTTGGGTGATTGGGAAGATGGTGGTACCATTGACAGCAGTAGGAAATTTCAGAAGATGGGAGTGTTTGGGCAGAAAAATGTGAGTAGTTTTGGAGATGTGGAGTTTGAGATGCTTTCAGGACACTCAGATGGATACATTCAAAAGGCATTTCGTGACATGAGAACGCAGCTTAAGTGAGAGACCAGTTATTGGATAGAGTGACATGTTGGAGTCAGAGAAGAGAGTTGGAGAGTCTATTGTTATCATTTCAGAACTAACTTTGAAAATCAGAAACTGAATCAGGACATGAGTTATTGTTTTGTTGACTGACAATTTAAGATAGTGATGGAGAAAATGCTAATGATGAAGATTAAACTTAAAAGAGTGTTCTGTTTTTAGAGAGTCAGTTATTAAATATTTACTAACATACCCCTGGATGTATATATAGGTCAAGGAACCATCTGCATATATGATTAAGTCCATAGAAGCTGGTGAAGTCAACAGATGAAGGAGTTTAGAGAAAAAAGAGAAGGCCCAGAGTGCTAGGAGAGACCCCTAGTTAATGTGACATAGAAGAAATACCAAGTTCCTGAATTCCACCCATTATACTTAGATGAACCTATGATATTGTGACTACAGAAAGAAAGAAATGGGCTATGAAAGGATTCAAAGGGAACAGAAGACTAGGGCGTGGGGGATCTGGCACCCAAATTCACACAGGTGGTAAGTTACTAACTGTTTATATGACCTTGGGCAAGTCACAACCTACATGATACTAGGTTTCCTCATCTATAAAATAAGGAGACTGTTGTAGAAGACCTCAGAGGATTTCATCTCCCTCTACTGGGGATATAAAGGCATAAACCAAATAGCCCTTGCCTTAAAGAAAGCTAAAATGCATTAGAGCTTATGCTATTGGTCCACCTCTTTTTTCTGATCATACACGTCCACAGTGATGTCAGGCACAAATCATCATTGATCATATGATACAGCCTGGTTAGGCCAATTATTTCTCTTTCTAGTGCCCCTTTTGTTGCCAGTTCAATTCTTCCAAGATAGTGGTCTTCTATGGGTCAGAACCATAGTCTATTGTTTTATTCCTTTTCTGTTCTAAACATTGTTCATCTGTAAAACCAGTTCAAAGTATGGGTACTAATGAATTAATTCATCGGGTTGTCAGTACAACTACACGTCAAATTCTGGGCAACTGTAATGGTAATGGTAACTTGAAGATCTTCCCTGCTTTGAAAATAAACTCTGGGGGGCAGCTAGGTGGTGCAGTGAATAGAGCACCAGCCCTGGAGTCAGGAAGACCTGAGTTTAAATCCCACCTCAGACACTTAACACATAGTAGCTGTGTGACCTTGGGCAAGTCACTTGACCCCCGATTGCCCTGTCTTCCCTGCTCCAAAAAGCTAAGGAAAATAAACTCTGCTGAATGTAATCACATGGTGTTTGTGGTAGGAGGAGTTTACTAAAGGGTGGAGCAAAGCCCACAGGAAGCTGGGAATCATAATTGGAGCATGCTTCTGAGGGAGACAGACAGGCTTGTGAGTGAAAGTTGGTTTTTTGCCACCTGCTGTGACAGCTAGGCTTGTGTTGGTTTGTGGAAAGGCTAAAGGATGGTGTGGCTCTCTGCTACACTGTGGTGCATTAACTCCTTCTGGTATCTGAATAAGTGTTTTGCTTCTGTCTTCTATATGGAGAGTTATATTTTGTGATTGAGCACCATGCAGGTATATTTATAGTGACCGTAGTGACCGTCGGCTCGTGAATATTGCATTGGTGCTACAGCAACATATGTTTTTCATCCACTTTGTTTTTCCATGTGGATGACTAGATTTCTATTTCATGTGAATTTCACTAAAAAAGCCATTTGAATGTTCCAGGGTTGGATGCAATTAGTGCAGTATCATCTTCAATTGGGAGCAGGACTAGATGATCTCTCTGCCTTAGAGTCTCTTTGTCTTTAAGATGCAGCTAAGAAACCACCTTCTGTTTAAAACCTTCCCTGATCTCCCAACCTGCTCATGCCTGCCTTCATAAATAACCTAATATTTAATTACTTTATTATACTTTAATAACTTCATATTTATGGTATTTATGTTTTTATATATCCATTTATATACACATCTGCTCCATTAGAACATAAACTCATTGACAAAAGAGATTGTTTCATTCTATGTACTTGTTTCTCTAGGACTTCACATAGTTGTTGGCACATATTATGTATTTAATAGATATTTATTGGTTGATTAATTGATGAATTGCCATATTGTATTGCTAATCCTACCATATTGTTCCTACATCATTTCATACAAGCCTTCCAATGTTTCTCTGAATTTCTCATGTTATCATGTCTTATGATGCCATGATATATCATTACACTCCTATACCACACAATTCATTCAGTCAATTGACAGGAATCCACTTTGTTTTGGGGTTTTTGCTACTAAAAAGATGTGCTATTAATATTTTAGTTTGTACAAGATCTTTCTTTCTGTCCTTGACCTTACTTGGGTACATGCCCAGTAGTGGAATCCCTGAGTTGAAGTTCAATGATTTTCCCGGCATAGTTCCAAAATATTTTCCAGAATGGTTAGACTAATCCATTGTTCCACAAACAGTGTCTCTATGGTGCCCATCTTCCCACAGTTTCTCTAAATGATTTTTCTTCTTTGACTTTCTTTGCCAAATTTGATGGATATGAAGTGAAATCTGTTATTTTATGTTGCGTTTTTGAAAGCTATTATTGAAAGGCCTCCAAAGATTGAATCTAGTTCTTTAGAGCTTAGATCCTAAGCCATATATTATATATTACTTAACTAATTAGACATCTTCCTTTCCTACATCCTGAGTAAAGAGGAGGAAATAGAGTTATCACACACAGTTAAAAATTATCCCATTACATCAGAAAGATATAACACTTTCAAATCTAGTCTCCAAAAGTACACAAACATAAACCATTCTATCACTTAGTTCCCAGTAACTCTGGACTTCCACCAGAGTCAGTTTCCCTCTTTGCACAAATTCAGATAAAGAACGTAGCTGAGCTTTTACCCCATCTTCCCTGATACTCCTACTCTTCCTTTTCCACTCTCATTTCCATGACAATATCTTCCACTAATTCTCCAAAATAACCTTCAGTTAAGTGCGGCCTCTGACCTATACTAGCTATGCAAATCAGAGCAAGTCATTTAATCTTTCAGTGCCCCAGGCAACACTCTAAGAATATAAATTGTAGAACAGTTGTTCCTCTGCATTTGTTAGGAGTTCTAGACCAAAAAAAAATTTTTTTCCTCCTCTTTCAATCTCTTTTTCTCCTTTACTGGTTCCTCTCACCTCAACATTTTTAGTATGGGTCAATCTTTCTCCCTTCTTCTCCTCAAGTCCTCCTCTTCCTAGGCTAAGCTAGACTTCTTTGGTTACTTCCCCTTGTATTCAATATTTTCAGGGTACCTACTCCTTTTTTTTAATTTCAAGAACTGACAACATGGGGATGGCTCCCAAATCTCTCCACTCTAATCCCTCTCCATCTTCTCAAATTTTCAATAAGAAGGACCAGATGTGTCCTACTGATCCTTTAATATCAGAAACCCAGTTTGTCAGACAGACATTGAGATCATCACTTTTTCTAAATAGTCAATCTTAAATAGTCATAGGATATAAACAGGCAATTTTCAGATGAAGAAATTAAAACTAGCTATAATCATATGAAAAATATTCTAAATCACTATTGATTAGAGAAAGGCAAATTAAAATAGCTCTGAGGTTCCACATCATACCTGATTGGCTAACATGACAAAATAGGAAAATTATAAATTTGGGGGAAGGTATGGGAAAATTGGAATACTTATGCATTGTTGGTGGAGTTGTGAACTGATCCAACCATCCTGGGGAGCAATTTGGAACTATGCTACAAAACTGTGCATACCCTTTGACCCAACAATACCACTTCTAGGCCTGTATTTCAAAGAGATCATAAAAAAGGGGAAAGCACCCACATGTACAAAGATATTTATAGCAGTTCTTTTTGTGGTAGCAGAGAAATGAAAATTGAGGGGATGCCCATCAGCTGGGTAACAAGTTGTGGTATATAAATGTAATGCAATACTATTGCTCCATAAGAAATGATAAGCAGGCAGATTTCCAAAAATTCTGTAAAGACTTACAAGAACTGATGCTGAGTGAAGTATGCAGAACCAGAACACTGTACACAGTAACACCAACATTATACAACGACCAACTTTGCTAGACTTAGCTTTTCTCAGCAATGCAATGATCTAAGGCAATTTTAAAAGACTCATGATGGAAAATGCTATCCACATCCAGAAAAATAACTATGGAGTCTGAATACATATTAAAGCTTACTATTTTTTCTTTTTTTGTGGTGGTTGTTTTTTTTCCATGTCATGATTTTTCCATTTTGTTCAGAGTCTTCCTCACAACATGACTAATGTGGAAATATGTTTAATGTGATTGTACATGTATACCCTATATCAGACTGCATGAGGTCTTGGAAAGAGAGAAGGGAAGGGAGGGGGAAATTTAAAACTCAAAATCTTATAAAAATGCATGCTAAAAATTAAAAATACATAAATTTTAAAAATAAAAACAGATATTTTAAAACTAAAAATAGATAAATAAGTAGAGAAGTAAATAAATAAGTCAATCTTTTGAAATTCCCTCTTCCTGTTAATGGTACCACTCAGTCTGCAAGGTCTCCATCAGAGAATAATCTTAGACTCCTGTCCCTCTAAACTTTTCCCCAGACAATCATCAAGTCCTTCCATCCCTCCCCAATGATGTTTTTAGGATTCATTCCTTAATTTCTTCCTCCTTTATCAGTGTTACTATTCAGTGGTTCAATTGTGTCTGATTCTTTGTGATCCCATGGACCATAGCACAACAGATCCTTCTATCCTCCACTATCTCTCAAAGTCTAATCCCTCTTGCCCATAATAGTTATTCAAATATTAAAGACAGCTATCATGCTCTCCATCACTTTTTCTTCCTCCCCTCAACACATGTCAATCTTCTCTTCTCCAGGTTCAACATTTTCAGTTCCTTCACAAAAGGTGATATAAAGATAGGCTATTATCAATATCATTATTACAATTAGTATTAGTGAACACTGTACTGACCCTTCATTAATGTCCTCCTTTGGAGCCTCAAGGAATGGAAATGGCCTGAGGTTCTCAAAGCAATACCAGTGGAGTAGTTTAAGCTCAGGCAATTTTGGAAGAGCTTTAAGTACTGGCCTAGTAAGGACTGCATGTCTCTCATCCAAGGCCCAGCCTAGCAAAGCATGAAAAGACTCAGTACTGAAAGACTGGTGATCAACTGATTTATGTTTCAGTCACAGTAAATCATGCAACTGTCTACTTCATCCCCCATCCATCAAATAATTCCTTAACTTTCTAACTCAAAGGTTTATAAAGGTAATAAGAAGAAGAATTCTAATTTCTAAATCAATTTAAGATTTACCAAGCACTTTCTTCTTTGATGTCCTGGGACCTGAACAGATGGAGGAAGTGAATATCCAGAGGAAGAAATCATTGAACTTTTGGAGTACTGACATGTTGTCATGGAAGCTTCCACATTGTACGTTTCTCCATGGAGTCCAGGCTAGAGCAAAGAGGTTGCCATCATAGCCTATATAGATAGCGATTTTGCTTCCTAAGGAAAAAGGAGACCAACACCCACCTGGGTTTGTAATAGTAGCATATAGTAACAACATCTGGCATTTATATAATGCTTTAAGGTTTGCAAAGCACTTAACAAATAACTTAATTGATCCTCATAGCAACAGTGGGGCTAGGTGCTATTATTATCATCATTTTGTAGATAAGGAAACTGAAGCAAGCAGAGGTTAAGTGGCTTACCTAGGGTTACACAGCTAGTAAATATTTGAGGCCAGATTTAAACTCAGGTCTTTGGACTACAGTTCAGCACTATATTCACTGTGCTATCTAGGTGGCTCTGTTGGCATTAAATAGGCAGTTAGTGGAGCAGTAGATCGAATGCCAGGCCTTGAGTCAAGAAGACTTATCTTTCTGAGGTCAAATCTGGTCTCTTGACATTTAGTAGGTATGTGACCCTAGGCAAGTCACTTAACCCTATTTGCCTCCGTTTCCTCATCTGTCAAATGAGCTGGAGAAGGAAATGGGAAACCACTCTAGTATCTTTGCCAAGAAAACTCTCAAATGGAGTCACAAAGAGTCAGACATGATTAAAGTAATGAAACAACAATGACAAATTGGCATTAGATTTTTTACTTTTAGATACAGAAGAGCCCTAGGCTGAAAATTCCTTTCAGGGTACCCATAAACATGTATTTATAAAATTCCTCAAAGAGGCTAGTTAACCAGATACCATTTCCCTCTTGCCATTTCCTCACACCAAAGGTTAAAGGGTATCTATACTGCCCTCTTTCCTGTTTCAGCACTGCTAGTCTTGTAGGACATTGATGGATCCCTGCTCAACTATTTCAATGTCTCAATGATACATATAAACAGAACTGCCCCTCACCACCTCATTCTACTGTTTGTCTTTAAGGGAAATACATGTTGTACTTTTTTGGTGCCCAGAAGGGAAATACTTTTCATCTTTGAAGAAGGATGACTTACTTGCAAAAAAAAAGAACATGGGAAAAATCCCCTGGAAGTCTATTTGTGTTGGGAGAGGAAAACTTGGTTGAATGTTTTCTGATTCATTCTTTAAGAGGTAGAAACACTGTAGAAATGAACAAGATGGGCAGGCGAGGTGCCACGTATCTTCATGTTTCTATGCCTTTGGCAAACTCGGGAGCAGCTGTTGTCAGCCAAACAGGAATGCTTTATGGCATGTTGACACTACCAGGAGACATTGCAATGCATCCCCAGTGCCATCTCTGGAGGATCCATTTTTATGGCCTTCCCCTTGCAACAGGCACAGGAATGTCAGCTCTCTGCATGTTTTCCTGCCAGGGGCAGGGGCAGCAAGCAGAATCCTCAGGCTCACCTTCTTGTCCATGGTTTGGCCATGCACAGAAATTGTTCCTCGAGGCCTCTGTCTTCCAAGGAATGAACAGATCCTTTCCTGGCAGTGCATTGTGCTTGTTCCCAGTGGTGCTTTGGAACCTGGGAAGTAAAACCCTGTTCATTCCCCATTATACAGATGGCTACAAGCTGCCCACTTATAAAGCTGAGAATAATCCAATGAATATTGAGTTTTATCTCAACTTTACATCTAAAAGACAGATCAGACTTCTTGGCTTTTTCTACTTTACTGATCTCCTCCAGAACTTGAAAACAGCAGATTAATAAAATATTTGTGGAATAAAAACAATAGCAATTTAATTCTAGAGTGCTTTGAGATTTATATAGGGTTTTCCTCCGATAAGTTTGTGAGGTAGGTCATGCAAGTGTGTCTTAATTTCTTCCATTGTAAAGTGGGGTGGTGGTGGTAGTAGGTAGATTAGATCATCTTTAAGGCCCTTTTGGCTATAATCTAATGACCTTCCCCCACTAATTTACAGAAACATAGGACTGAAAAGTCATATAGCTACTAAATCAGTGCTGGGATATGAACCCAAAGTTCAGGGTTCTTTCTAATACTTCACAATACCTTTTGCTTATAAAATCCTTAGGCATTCTGGTGCTCAGCTGTCTGCCAGCACCATTATCTATCCGTGGTAGGAGGTGAGGAGGTAAGCTTCAATGTTTCTGGTTGGGAGAACTGTCTAGGAGATCTAGGGGCTACTCTCATTAAGGACAGAACAGAAGCCATGAGATTTCTGTATCTGTGAGTGGCATTCCAATAGATAAAAACCCTTCTCCAGCCTCTTCAAGCTACTTCTTTGCCATCCTTGCTAATTAACCTTGATGGGGAGAACAGACAAGACCGCATTTAGACTCCTCTCTGTGCAGAGTAGGAAACAGAGCTCTCATTTTGGAAAGTCCTTTGGCAGATAAAGGGACAAAACAACAGCAACAGCATCCTATTGGAGGCAACATGACCAATGTCAGTTCTGCTAAGAAAGTGACTCAAACATCCATACCCTTTAATCCAGATATGCTGCTGCTGGGTTTAGTCCTCTGAGGCGGGAATAAAGAGAAAGCTCCCAAAACATTCTTGGACTCTTTGTAGTAGCAAAGAGATGAAAATAAGGGAGATGCTCATTTTGGGGGGAATGGTTAGACAAGTTGTTGCACATGAATATGATGGAATATTGTGGCACCATAAGAAACAATTAATATGAAGGATTCATAGAAGCAAGGAAGACACTGGTCATTTCTAGTCATGCCTGACTCTTTGTGATCCAACCTGGGGTTCTCTTGACAAAGATACTGGAGTAGTTTGCCATTTGTTTCTCCAACTCATTTTACAGATGAGGAAACTGAGGCAAAAAGGACGAAGTGACTTGCCCAGGGTCACACAGCTAGTAAGTGCCAGAGGCCAGGTTTGAACTCAGAAAGAGGAGTCTACCTGACTCCAGGCCCAAGCTCCATCCGCTGAGTCACCTAACTGGCCTAACTGATAAAGACTGAAGTTAGCAAAAATGGGAAAACAATGCAAGTCGTGACTACAATATAAATGGAGAGAGGAGGGAAAATCCCTAATACTAAACCTATATAATGATAATGACCAAGCTTGGCATCAGAAAACAGATAAAAAAATGCTTCTCCCTCCTTTCTTCAAAGAGGTTGGGGCCTATGGGAGTAGAACACTGCATATTCTGAGGATATGTTAGTTAGTTTGTAGTCCTGCCTTCCCCCACTCCCCACCTTATACCCCAGTCCACCCCTACCTCACCTCTTTCCTTTGTAGTCTTTGTTACAAGGGATAGTTCTTTGAATGAGGGAAGAGTAAAAGATAAATTTGAAAATGAAGTTGTATGAACACAAAAGTTGTTTAACAGAGAGGTAATCTGGTATAGAGGAAAAATCAATGGTTTTTACATCTGTATATCTGACTTTAAACCCTGAGTTTATTACTTATTCTCTGTTTGACTCTGGGAAAGTCATTTTCCCTTTGGGTCCAACTCCTCTTATCTATGTAATGAGGAGTTTGACTCTGTTATCTGTATATGTCTATACAGATAATGATCTATCTACCTCTCTGTTTACATTTGTAAATATAATTTCTAAATATAGAGAGATCAGGCATTATATAGACAGATACACATAAACATATCCTTTTATAAACATGTAGAGGTATATAGATGAGTATAGATGTAAATATGGATATATAGATATAGCTAGAGATGAATATGGCCTCAGAGGTCTCTTCAGCTTTAAACCCTGAGGTCTCCAATAATAGCTGCTTGTCTCCTTGTACCTGCTCTGGTGTACCTTTGGGGAACCATCCCGCCCCCCCCCCATGTTTATCCCTTCCCTTCTTGCACAAATGTTGTTTTTCAAGGAATCTAAGAGATTCCAAAGAAGATGCTGCTGTTTAGCTTTTGCTGTGAAAGGAAGCCTCTGAGTTCAGGCCCTCTGTTCTGCTCTTGTGAGCATGGTGACCTCTGGCTTTCCATGAGAACTCCATGTACTGTACACTAAGTGCCCTGCTCAGACTTTGCTGTGTTTAAGGCGAATCACTAGTTGTGTTTTTTTCTAAGGACTCGGGACCAAAAAGTAAAATGTGTAAATCTTCAGTATCAATTTAAACAGAAATGTCTTTCCTGCATTAACCTTAGGGAAACTGGGTTGTTTAGTGGTAATGGCCAAGAAGCTATCATTTTTAAAGGAGATGGGGAGGTCTAGTTCTGCTTTCTATACCACACCCCTGGGAGCAGAGCTGGGAGCTTTGCCTGGTGAGAGCTGAAAGTGTTGGGAGGTGGGTGGGAGAGTTCTTCCCACACTGACTTCATGGAGTGTCACCCAATGGAGCATTTCCATTGACTCTTGGGGAATAAGGAAGGGAGTTTCTGAGTCTTTGTGACCAAACTGAACAAAGGGTTTGAGCTTGTTCTCCACCTTTGGCCTTTCAGGTCTTCCTGGGTGATGAAATTGACTCCTTGAAGGTCCATGGAGTAGCATAGCCGGGATAAGGCATTCTCAATTTATTGGTGAGAAGAGAAAAAGTGCTAGTCAATATCACAGAATATTCAAGCTAGAAAGGAGCTTATAGATCACAGGTGGAAATGTGGAATACTAGACTGAACACCTGGAGACACCCAGTTCAAGTCCCACCTCTGACACTTACTAGCTGTATGACCCTGGGCAAGTCACTTATCCTCTTTCTGAGCCTTATTTTCCTCATCTATTAAATGGTAATGATAATAGCACCTACCTCACAAGGTTATTGGAGGGTCAATGGAGATCAGGTGGGTAAAACACACTGAGAAGCTTAAAGCATCACATAAATATTAACTTTAGTCCAGTTCTCTCATTTTACATGTGAGAAAATAGATGCCCAAATAGGAGAAGCAACTTGCTAAGGGATGAAATCAGACCAGATTCTGTTTTCTTGATTCTTCATCCAGGGCTCTCCCAACTATGACTCTTCTTACTTCTCACTCTTGCCATACTGATCAAAGACTCCAAGAAACACAAAAAGCTTTCACTTTTATAGTGCTTTCCTCATAACAACTGTTTTAAGTAGGTAGTACAATTATCCACAGTTTATAGACAAGAAAACATCTCCCCCCACCAAAGTCTATAACAAACTTCTCCCCAAGAATATTCAGAATCCAGGTGGAAGTGGGCTCAAGCTAGAAAATGCATCAAAGGAATAACTCACAGTTATTGGTTGTCTGAAGTCTTTTATTTTATTTTATAGAGTCTTCATGAAGATCTCCTTGGGCTTCCTTCTGGGTTCCTTATAAAATCCTGAAGCTACCAATCCTCAAGGTGTCTACTTTTGTCTTTGGCTCCCAAACAAGAAACTGTCATCCAAATTCTCCAACCTTTCAAAATCCAAAAGGTCTTCCTCTGGCCAAAGGGGCAAGAGAATTGAAGGCCCCTTCTCACCTTCCAGTGATTCCCTCTCAGAGGATTGGCATTTGGCTCAAACTGCTTTCTCCTGGCTTAGCACCAGAATGCCAGAATCCACACAGTTCTGCTATGTTATACAAGCATAACCAAGTCTCCTCATCCAAACCCAATACACCTCCTTTCCAGTATCATTCTGTTTCATGCATTGAGTTTCATTTCTTCTATCTTGTTTAACCAAGTAAATGGAATATAGTTCAATGCCCCTGGTTGATTGATTCAATAGAGATGTTTAGGCCTTATCCACAACTAGATCATTCCTCTGATTGATTGATTGAATAAAGAAATACAAGCCATCTATAATTACTGAGGCAGGGATGTTCTTATACATTTCCTTATCTCATTTGATAAACACAACATTATCTCCATTTTACAGAAGCAGAAGTGAGTCTCAGAGAAATCGATTTCCCAGGCTCACCCAAGCTAATAACTAGGCTTTGGAGTACAGAGCAAAGGTTTTGAAGACAGAGCGTCTGGGTTGAAATTTTTGCTCCACCACCTGACTGTATGCTGCTGGGCAGGTTACAACCTTACTGGGGCTCAGTCTCCTCATCTTTAAAATGGGTAGGTTGGACTAGGTGGCCTCTCCAGCTCTAAAATTCTACAATTCTAAACCTAAATTCTTCCACTTACTCTTTGTATGAAAATTGATAAGTCACTTAGGCTCTCCATTGCTTTATTTGTGAAATAAAGGGGTTTGAATAGATGTATTTAAGGTGTTTTTTCCAGCCCTAAATCAATGATCCTATTAATAAGTATCTAAGACGAGATTTGAATCCAGGGCAGTCTGATTCTAACTTCTAGGCTAAGAACTCCCTGTCTCTAAGGTACCACATTATCTTTACCTATTCTCAAAGATTTCTAACCCTCTGGGAAGTACAGAGATTATCCTGAAATCACTAGTCAAAGAACTGAAACGAAGAGAAATAGTTCTGGCCAGAAGTAGCATTTGGGTTAAATGTACAAGTTATATATAGAGATATAGGAAATGAAGCTTTTTCTAGTTTCAGCTCTGGGGACAGTTGCCTTTCTATAGGGCCATATTCATCAGGTGGGGAAAGGGCCAGTTCATTTTGTGCTTGGCATAAATAAACTACATTCCTAGAATTCTTTTTCATGCCTGTGACTGGGAAGGAAGAAATGCACCAGCATTCCTTTGGCCATTCTTGGCCACAGAAGTTAGCATCCTTGTCCAGAACTGGGAGCCATATCACGACAGCCACCCAGCTGTGTCTCCTCTCCACAGCCAAGGGGTGTGTGTGTGTGTGTGTGTGCGCGCGCGCACGCACGCATGCACACTGGGGGAAAGAAGGGTGGGGAAGCCAAGAGGGAGGTGGGAGCAGACAGACCCTGACATCTTTGTCTTTCTTCATAGCCTGTAGTCCTATGAAAACCATTTAAGTCTTTAAGCTGCCTTAATCACAATGGATACTTTTTTTTTCTGAAATTTTCTTACATGATCACATCATTCTGATGTGGAAAGAACCTTAGAGACCATATGGACTAGGGATTCTTAACCTTGCATCTGTGGCCTTCCAAGGGGTCTATGGATAGATTTCAGGAAGTCCATGAAATATGATGGGGGAAAATTGGCATCTTTGTTTCATTATCATTGGTTCCCTTTGCAATTGTATATATTTTATTTTATACATGTAAAACTATTGTTCTAAGAAAGGGTCCAAAGACTTCACTAGATTGCCAAAGGGGTCTATGACACAAAAAAGATTAGAAACTTTTGACCAGCCTCAATTCACAGTTAAGGAAACTGGGGCCCAAAGAAGATTTAGCCATGGACCCAATCTGTGAGGATCAGAATTGGGATTCAGACTCCAAATTCAAGGCTCTCATCTCCAGAACCATTTCCAGGTATGTTACCTTTCCCCCTACATATACTGTTTTCCTCCTGAAATGACTTTGTATTTATTAGTATATCCTCTATATATTTATTTATTTGCATATAGGTTATAATTAACCCAATAGAATATAATCTCCTTGAGGGCTGGGATTGTTTTAGTGTTTTCTTTCTTTCTTTCTTTCTTTCTTTCTTTCTTTCTTTCTTTCTTTCTTTCTTTCTTTCTTTCTTTCTTTCTTTCTTTCTTTCTCTCTCTCTCTCTCTTTCTTTCTTCCTTTCTTTCCTCCTTTCTATCTCTCCTTTCTTTTTGTTTTGTTTTGTATCTCTAACACCTAGCACAAATAAGTATTTAATAAATGTTTGTTGAATTGAATTGAATTATTGACCTTGGGACCACTCTGTGTGTTTGTTTCCCTTGTAGACTTGAGAGGGATGGGACAGAAGCATAGTCAAGGCAAGCTTGCTTTGGGAAATTCTCAGATTGTAACCTTACTACAAAGCTGTGAAGAAATCCTAGAGAGTTTTCTTTGTGGGTCAGCAGAGGCTGAGAGCCCTAAAATTCCTGAGGTTATTCCATTCCCTTGTCAGGACTTCAGGTTCCTCAACTATAAAATGGGGCTAGCAGAGGAGTAAACAAAATTTTCCTTTCCAGTTTCAGATCCTAGAAACCTTTGATCTTATGATTCTTAGTGCTCTCCAGAGAACCCAAAAGACAGGGTTCCACTTTTAACTCCAAGACGGTCCTAATGGTCTGACATTACCTTCCAAAGAATATGGCAGCTGGACACAAGCTTGCTTTCCAGTAGGCATGTTCTCAGGGCTGAAACAGAGATGCCAGTCAGCCCTGGAATAACCTTAGTGGTAAGTTACATGCAGGGCTGGTATCCCACAAATATAGGGGCCAAGATACACCAGTGAAAGGGTAGACTAAATTGAGGCTTGGGCCTGCTTTTGCATTGATTAGTGTGGGCTGGACCTGCCCAGGCCTTGGAGTGTTGTCCCTGGTTTGACAGGTGGTAGGTAAAAGGGACTGGTTGGGAAACCCAGTGATCGAACTCTGCCAAGGAATGTGCTCTGATTTCCAATGACAAGTCACCACCTCCAGGCTAAGGAGCAAACAGAGGCAAAAGCAAATGGAAAACAAGTCCATTTCAGGCAGAAGGCTGGAAATCCTGCCTTCAAGGGAGAGATCTGAGGGTGTAAGTACAGAGGCAGACACATGGTAGACAGTCAATAAATACTGATTGATTAGCAATCAATAAGTAGTGAGAGTACCCACCAACAGTGATTTTGAGGCTCCATAATGACAATACTCCATAATGACTTCGGTTCCTATAGTACTTCAAGGTTTACAAAATGCTTGTCATGACAACTCTGTGGATCAAGGCAGTACAATATTATTATTCATTTATAGATGAGGAAACTGAGGCTCAAAAAGTTGCAGTAACTTGCCCCCAGTGACACAGTAAGTGTCAGAGCCAGGACTCAAGCAGGTCATAGATTCAGAGGTAGAAGGAGCCTCTGGTCTAGTGCCCTCCTTTTATAGATGAGGAAACTGGGACTCAGTAGGTTAAGTGACTTATCCAAGGTAACCAGGTATTATGCATCAGAAATGGGATTTGAACCAAGGGCTCTCTGATTGCAAACACAAATACAATCCTCAGTTCTTCATCTTTCTCAATTGTAAAATGTTATTGATTCTGCTTTTGAAAAATCTTCCTTATATGTCCTTCTCTTTTCTGACATCGCCGATATCTTGGTCCAAGCTCTCATCCCTTCATTGCTGTACCACTGCAATCGTCTTCTGGTTGGCCTCACTGACAATTGCCTCCCCTCATCCCAGCCATCACACTCACCCCAGTCCATTCTCCATCCTCAGCCATTCCTTAAGTATAGTTCTGTCCATTGTCACACTCCCTTTCCCCCACCCCCTCCCAATGCTTCCCTGTTACCTCCAGAATCAAAAAGAAAATCTTCTGTTTGGTCTTTAAAGCCCTTCACAACCTGACCTCCTTCCTACCTTTCCTCCTTCCTACCTTTACTTCACTCTCTGTGTACTTTGCTCCAGTGGCACTGGCCTCCTTGCTGTTCCTCACACAAGAGACCGCATCTCCGGACTGGCCATTTTCAGTGACTCTCTCCTCTGCCTAGAATGCTCTCTCTCTTTCCACCTCTACTTCCTGGCTCCCATGGCTTTCTTCAAGTTTCAGCTAAAGGCTTACCTTCTGTAAGAGGCCTCTAATTCTAGCTAGTGACTTCCCTCTGAGATTTTCTCCAATTTAATCCTGTATATATCTTGTTTGTACATAATTGTTTGCATGTTGTCTCCCTCAGTAAACTCTGAAAGTAGGAACTGTTTTTGCCTTTCTTGCATCCTCTGCATTAGAGGCTTGGTACATAGTTGGTGCTTAATAAATGCTTATAGATTTGACTTTGCACCAGAGATAGTGTTCTTTCTCTTGTACCAACAGCACCACATTGCTTCTCAAATATAATGTGCCTGAGGAATTGTGATATTACTTCCTACCCTCAAGCAATTTATAATCTACTATTTGGGGAGTTCAGACTTAGGATTTTGTTAGTAGGAGGAACTCACGGTAAAGTAATCAACAAGCATTTGTTGGGAGCTCACTGTGTTCCAGGCTTTGGTATATGACTACCCTAGAGCATATAGACAACTTGGGCTTTGAGAGACTTTCATGAGGGCAAATACCATAGTGTGAAGTATACTGACTCTGTCATCAAAGGACCTGGATTCGAGTCCCAATTCTTCCCCCTTGCTGACTGTGTGACTATGGAAAGGTCACAGTCTCTCTAGGATTCAGGATCCTCATCTATAAAATGGAGCTTGGACATCCCCTCCTGACATAGAAGGGGTAAAAGATAAAGTAGCCCACCTAATAGAAAACCAATTCACCTAGGGATGGCTGGTGTACTTCATGAAGATGAGACTCTGAAGTATTGACTTTATAACAGCACCACAGAAAAAGATCATGGGGGTCATAATGAACCACAGGGTAAGTAAGGATAGAGTCAAAGAATAAACATGAAATGGACTAAGACCAACTGAGCTGACTTGTTCATCCATAGACTGGCACTCAAGGTACTTAAGATGGAGGTGGCCCACTGTGCAGGAAGGGTCAGGCACCAAGGCAGGACCCCAGAGGGGCCAACATGAAGGACTATGTCTCCTGTGGTCATAGAGAAAGGAGCCTCAATGTCGAGAGCCAGGTTTGAGACAGAAACTCCCTCAGTGGTACAATGGAAAGAGAGCTACATCTGGAGTCAGAGGCTCTGGGTTCAAATTCTGATTCTACTACTTATTAACCAGGTGATCTTTGGCAAGTTTTTTCTCCCCTCAGAATGAGAAGTTAGGTGGTATGGTGGATAGAGCACGAGGCTTAGAGACAGGGAGACTCAAGTTTAAATCTGGCTTTGGACAGTCACTAGCTATATTACCCTGGGCAAGTTACTTAACCTCTATCTGCCTTAGTTTCCTCAACTGTAAAATAGGGATAATGCTAGAACCTACCTCCCATTGTTACTGTGAGAATCAAATGAGATAATATTTGTAAAATGTTTGACATATTGTAGGTACTTAATATTTAGTCCTTCCCCACACTTTATGTACCCACAGGATATATCCTTGGCCTTGTGCTGGGTAACATTTTTATCAGTGGTTTGGATAAAAGAATAGATGGTGTGCTTGACCAATTTTCAGATAATACAAACATATCTGTTTTCCCTGTAATTTTTGGTCCATGACATTTTTTTTCATTGTATGTGAAATGTTAGCAATCTGACTTGCTCCAGGCTTGCTACAAGGAAGCTTGGGCTGTTATGTGCTAGACTTTTGCAAAAAGGTATTAAAGGAATGTTTTTTTCAGTAGTTCAGAGCAGTTGTGGGGTACTTTGATGTGGGGTACTCCCACCACCAGCCCAGACCACACCCGTGGGCAAAGCTTCCTTATCCTACATGATTCTTGTCACCAAGCCCAATCTTAACTATATCACTGGATACTGAAAGAACTGGCACATGGGAGTGCTGGTCTACTGTGGGTAATCTTTAAGAGACCATGGAGAACAGGAGAGGTGCTGTGGCACTGAAGAAGGGGCAGTGTTGTCACCATTTTTTTTTAAAGGAAGAGGGTGGAGTGTGCAAACTATAGACCAAAGACTTTGACTTCAATTCCTGGCAAAAGTCTAGAACACATTATTAAAGGGATGGTTTGGGAGTGTTTAGCAAGGGAAGCGGTTAATCACTGTGAGCCAGAGTGGCTGCATCAGGAACAGGTCATGCCAGATTAACCTCACTTTTTTTTTGGCAGGGTTACTAGGCTGGTAGATCAGGGGAGTGCTGCAGACATAGTGTACCTAAATATCAGCTAACCATTTTGACCACAGGGTTTCTCATGCTGCCCTTGTGGAAAAGATGCCGAGATGTGGGCTAGATGGTAACCCAGTGATGTGGATTTGGAACTGGCTGAATGATCATCCAAAAGGGGTTTGTATCAGTTTGGAGGGTGGTTGCTAGTGGAGTACCCACAGGATATGTCCTTGGACTTGTGCTGTGTAACATTATCAGTGGCTTGGATAAAGGCATAAACGATGTGCTTGACAAGTTTCCAGATAATACAAAACTCAAAGACATAGTTAATGTGCTGGATGCAAGGGTCAGAATACAGGATCTCAGCATGCTAGAATAGCTTGGCTCTACTATGATGAAATGTATTTATCTATTTTAATGATGATGAAATTTAGCAGGAATAAAAACAAACCTCTATGTTTGGGTTTAAAAAGTCAATTTTATACATACAGATTAGAGGTTAATCAGTAGTTCATATGAAAAAGATCTATGGGTCTCATATATCTATCTCTAAAAATTTGAGCTCAATATGAGGCACCAGTGACAAGGCACACACACACACACGCACACACCGTGATGTTGGTCTACCTTAAGCAAGTATTATTTCCAAAACAAGAGAGGTGATAGTTTTATACTACTTTGTTCTGTTAAAACCATATCTTGAATAACAGGTTTAGTTCTGCCCCCTTTGTATGACAGTTTTAGCTCCTATTTGGTTCTTAATTATGTCTCTCATCCCATTTCTCATATTCAAGTCATCAATAGTAATATGCTGCAACCAACTTTCACCCGTGTGCATTTTTCTCTTGCCCTTCTGATCACCCCCCAATTGTGATTATTCTGGCATCCTGTTTCCACCATTAATAGCCATATGGCATCAGGATGAGGATATTAGTTTTTAAAAGATTTTAAAATTTTTTTTAGGCTTTAGTGGCAAGGGATAGATCAGAATCGCTGAAAGTTCTGCACAAATGTACACAATTGTGATTCAAATCCTGTCTCTTCTTATTCAGTTCTAGGTCCAGTTCATCATCCACCTGTAGTAACTATCAAATATCTTTATTGATATATAAATAATATATTAATAGGTTATTTATCAAACTTCATGCTATAATCTCAGCAGTATGTATTCCTCATCCACTTTGGCTTTCCAGTGTAGGTTGCTAGATGTATCTCTTTTGAATAATTATGCATGATATGAAGGAGGTCCTATAATGTTTTAGTATTTAATGGACATAACATAATGTCATCCATGAGTCAGAACATCTGTATGATTCTCTATTTATAGGGAACTCTTTCGTGTGAATTTTGTGTGGGTTAGCCCTTATGACACTATGAATTCTTGGTGAATATGTCTATAGATTCAATGCCTCAACTTGATGGTAAGACTCAGAAAAGAATAGCACTAGCTAATGTTTCAAGGGCATGGCCAAACTTTCAAATAATGGACATATTTGAAGTGCATAGAAATATGACTAATGCAGGTGGAAAGTGCTAGACAATTCTTGACTTAGGGATGGAGATCACAAAAGACAAAATAAATGATTTTGATTACATGAAATTAAAAAAATTTTAGGAACAAAACTAATGCAACTAGGATAAGAGGGAAAGTACTCCACTGGGGAAAAGAATCTTTAAATCAAATATCGTTGATAAGGGTTTGCTATCCCCAGGCATACAGTCAACAAATCAAAGTGTGTAAGACCAAATGTCATCTCACAATAGATAAGTGGTCAAAAAATATGAACAAATAATTCTCAAAAGAAAAATCCAACTATTCACTACCACGTGGAAGAATGTTCCAAATCACTAATAATAAGAGAAATGTGATTCAAAACCTGAGGTTTCACTTCAAATCCAGCTAATTGACAACACTGACAAAACATGGGAATAGTCAATGTTGTAAGTGTTGTGGAAAGATGAGAATAATATTTTGGTGAGGCTATGAATTGGTCCAATAAAATCACCTCAGAATTATTTAAAGAGTGATTAAAATGTCCATAACCTTTCACCCAGAGATTCCCCTGCTAGGCTTATTTTCCAGGGAGATCAGTAACAAAAAGAAAGGTCCCATATACATCAAAATATTTATAGCTTCACTTTTTGTAGTAGCAAAGAATTTAAAATAAAGTCGATGCCCATCAATTGGGTATTGGGCAAATAATTCTCAGTAGATGATTGTAATAGAACATAACTATGGTACAATAAATCACAAATATAGAGAGTTATGGATAGACTTATTTGAAGTGGAGAAGAGTGAACTAAGCAGAATCAGGAAAACAACACAGACAGTGAATACAGTAATGCACATGGAAATATTAACCACTACCAACTCAAAGCCACCCAAAATGGAATGCTGGGAAATTATAATGACCAAACCTGGTCCCAAAGAACAGATATGAAAAGACGCTTCTCCCCAAACTTTTTTTCATAGGTAAGAGATGGGTATAGAACATTACATATGTCCAACTTTTTCACTTTTATTGAGTTATATTTAATTTTTTTCTTTCCTTGATGAATGTCTCTCTGGGAGAGAAGCAATTGGCAATATTGCCTTGGGAAGGGATTGGGAATTAGTTTGATGGAAAAATTTATCCAGTTACTGAAACACCCTAAAACTAATTTTTGCTGGAAACGATCTAAGGTCTAAAGTGGGGGATGCCTGCATCATGTCCAGGTCTCATGGTCACATGAGATAGAAAATAGAAATGAGCTAGAAATAGAAAACAGAAAAGATAGGATATAGAAATAGAAAAGACTAGGACAGGGTCCCGAGGGGAAAAATATGGAAGGTTTGGACAAAGGAAAAGCTTAAAGTAACTGGGATTATTTCATTAAAAAGACTTTTTAAAACTGGGTTTCATTGGTATAAGGAGCTTATAGTTCTAGCAATATAGAGGAGTACCTTCCTTGCAATATACAGTCTTAGACAGTTGCCCAGAATATTGGTTAAACAACTTGCCCAAGGCCTCATGGTCAGAAATGATACTTGACTCAAAGGCCATCTATCTATCCTCTCTACCACACTGACTCTTTAATAAGAGAAAACTGGTTTAATAATATTCTTCAAGTATATGAAAGGATTTTAGAGAGGATAGGGACCAGATGTCTTTTGTCTTCACTCTGGACTGGAAAGGAGGAAATTGGCTTAAGCTGCAGCCTGAGGGTGTCTATAAGGAAGAATTTCCTCACAATGTGTGTTATAAAGGTTGAAATGGGTTACTAAGGAAAATATTGGAAACTTCTCTGGACATCACAAATAAAAGGGCTTCTCCTGGGTGTGGGGAGGCTTATGAAGACCCAAGACCTGTCATTGTGAACCAGACATATCGTCAATCCAGTCCAATATGCTGTCTCTAACAAGAGACACCAGAGAATGTATTATAGAAAGGTATGGTTACCCTCAAAGGCTAAGAATATCCCTTTCATATCTGATTATATCTCCATAAATTCATTTGAAGTTTTTAAAAAAATCTAACTTTCAGTACATATAACTGTTCGTTTGCAAGTTACTTAAGTCAAATGATGTATACAAAACTTTGTTTTCATATATTTCTGTCATTATCATCACCTGTTCTCCAAAGCAATAATTCCTTTGATTTATTCTAAGAATGCTGATTTCAACTTGCAAAGGGTGTTCCTTAATTTTGTCAAACCTGGATTTGGTAAAGCAAATCCATGCTCACCCCATTTATGCTTGTCATGATTTTATGGACCATTCAAGATTAGAAGCCCAGTCAAAGAATCGGACTCTCAGAGAATGAAGCAGTCTCACTGGTCTGTACCCAAACAGGAATCCCCTGGTTGGTATCTGTAACAAGTGGTTGTCCAGCCCCTGCAAGAAGACTTCCAGTGATGGAGGACCTTTTACATTCTGACGTCTCCCATTCTACTTCTCAACAATGCTCACTGTTAGGAAGCTTTTCTTTGTGTTAAGCTAAAATCTGCCTCCCCACTGTCAACCCTTTGTCTTACTTCTGCCTTTTGGGGCTAGGGAGATCAACTGTCTTTCCAGGAATAAAAGTGAATTGCAATGATTCTTCCATAGGTTCTTCCTTGCTTCCTTTAGTAATCAATAGCACATGTTTCAAGATGGGTTGAGTAAGGGATCATGATCCCAGTGTTTTCTTTATGTGAGCTAAATGGTCCACACCAGGACCAAGCCAGAAATCCCAACCTCATTCACACTGTACTCCCACAGCTCCCCCCACCCCAACCAAAAGCGTTCCCCTATTGGCTTCTCTTGCCCTCCAGTAACTACTGCTAAGTCTGCTCCATTTGGCAACCCTTCAGTGCCAGGTGGTCCCTTCTCTGCTCCCTTCCCAACTCCATTTTGTCTCTTGTGGTGTGGTTGATGATCATAATTACATGGAGGTATTTCAGGTTTAGCTGCACCATGATTTGATCCAAGGAAAGGACAATGTTTCCACTCTTCTTTGTAATATGTAGTCAGACCTGCAGGGTGGGTAGGACATGCTGGAGAGGAAAGGGGAGCCACAGAATCCTTTCTTACTTTCTGAGTCTCTGATCTTACTTGGACATAGAGTAATGAGAATAATAATAACAACAGCAAGAACAATAATAATGCCTACACAGAACACTCCATTTTCTGTCACCATGCCCTTGCATACGCTGTGCGCCATATTTGAACTTTATCCTCTCCCACCTCCATCTCTTAGGATCTCTACTTTTTCTTGGCTCAAATACTGTCATCTATATGAGGTCTTTCCTGATCCCCCCAGACACTAGTGTCTCACCAACAAAAGTACTTTTTAGGACACTCTGTGTATTTTGTATAAATAGATCCACATACGTACATATGTGCATACACACATACACACAAGTATATATACACACACAACACACATACACACCTGTGCATGTGTGCATACATATACCCATATATGCACACACATGCATACATACACACGCACACTGCACACACATGTATATGCACATGTACACACATACACCAACACATGTGTGCATACATATATATGCATACATATGTATGTTTGCATGCATACATACACACATAAATTTATGTGTGTGTGTGTGTGTGTTGTATTCCCTGATAGAATATCAGCTTCTTGAGGGCAGGGACTGTTTTGTTTTGTCTTTAAATCCTCAGTGTCTGGCACATGGTAGGCACTTAATAAATACTTGTTGATTGATTGATGAAGAATAATTCACATTTCTGTGGCTCTTTAAAGGGTATAAAGCACTATGCCCCTATCACCCCAGTGCAATATTCCCTCTTTTACAGATGAGGAGATTGCAGCTCATGTAGACTTCACAATATGCCCAGGGTCACATGGCTAAAAAGTGCGTTCCTACCTGGCCCTTCCCCGACCGATGCCTGGGAGTCCTCATTGTGGCAGACGGTTGCAGAAGCTAATGGTGGAGACCCACTGCAATGACACCCATATGTCAAGTGAGGTGTGTGGGAGGAAAGGAAAAGGGTGGGGTTGGGATTTGCAGGACTCCTTGTATTTGGGTAAATATTCTCTCTCTGTCAGGAGGGTTGGAAGGGTAAATATTAGTAATAATCTAGGCCATGGTGACTGGAGCAATTGAAACCCAGGGGAAGGACACACAGCCCCTTGTGCTAAAACCACAAAATGTTTTTTCCTTCGTCTTCTGACCCAGTCCTGCCCAAGCCTGCTCCTCACCCCCCATTCTCTCCTGCCCAGGGCCACCTATTCCTCCAGTCTGGGTCAAGGATGGGGTGGGGAGGTGGGGTATCTCTGCCTACCTCCATCTTCAGGCTAGCAACAAGATGGCTCAAAAGACACTTAGGAAGAAAACAAGCCCATATTGCCTGGATGACTGAAAATAATTATTTTTAAATGACTTCACTTACTGCCTCACATTGCTTCTATTAGGTGTCAGGGCAAGAGGCGTCTGTTAAGCCTCCGTTCAGTGCTGGTTACAAAGCAGAGGCCATGGCAGGGCCCAGCAGGCCTTCAGACAGAGAGGACATTATTCACAGCTTTGGACTAAGCTCAGGGTTTTAATGAAAGTACTTATTAGCCCCATCTGGGGCTCCATTTTTCAGGGCTGGAAAAAAATTATCTTGGTCATCTTTCCCACCCCCTACCCCCATCCAAAAGTCCCATTTGAGATGCATAATTACCATTACCATCATCATAATTGATGGATGTTTACTTCACTTATTAACAATATACTGCTTTGTTACTGTTTGGTTGAAATCTCTCACTTATTAATACATGCATATTAAATAGTCCAGGAATCATTTTTTACATATGGCAGTTGTGGGCATCTTTCCCCTTCTCCTAAAGCAAGGGAATGCAATAAGGAATGGCAGAAAGAACACAGAACTTAGTAGATCCTAACTCTGCTACACAGTACTTGTGTGACTTTGAATACACTACTTCTGTTCTCTGGTCCTCAGTTTCCTAATCTATATAATGAGAAGATTGGGGTAGAAGGCCTCTAAGATGCCTTTAAAATCCAGATCCTGTGACATACCTTCCAGTACTCCACTTTTCCCCTTAACTCCAGCCTTTCATGGCATCCTTCCCTATTTTAGTCCCAACCCAAGGCTGCCACCACCCCATCTATCTGGGCAACAGGGAAAGTGCACTGTGGTATGATGGAAAGAACACTGGTCTTGAAATCTGAACACCTGGGTTTGAATCTCAGCTCTATTATTTAACAGTTGTGAACACTGAGCAAGTCAGTTTTCTCAGATACACAATGGGTGTGATAATAGTTATATCCTACTTGTACTATGGGGGTGGCTAGGCGTCCAGTGGATAGAGCACCAGACCTAGAGTCAGAAAGACTCATATGACTTCCTGAGTTCAAATCTGGTCTCAGACACTTATTGGCTGTGTGACCTCAGGCAAGTCACTTAACCCCATTTGTTGCAGTTTCCTACTCTATAAAATAAACTGGAGAAAGAAATGACAAATGACTCTAGTATCTTTGAAAAGAAAACCCCCAAAGGGATTACAAAGAGTTGAACATGACTGAAAATGGCCAAATAACACTCATACTATGAGAATCAAATGAGAAAATATATGTAAAAGCTCTTAGAGGTCCTGTATTAATATTCTATCTTGATTAGGCAGTAGGAATCACTAGGGCTCTGCCAGAGGTATGGGCAATCTTGTTGCAGGGGGCAGTGAGGTAAAAGAGGGGATTGGGTGCTTTCCAAAATGATGCTGCCTGTTTCTGGAATTTAAGTTTAAATTACTGAGTTGAATGAGACTAACTACAGACTAAGCTGTAGTTTCTTGGCTACAAAAAGCTAACGGTTTTCTAGAATTCAAGTAAACCAATATTGATTGAGTGTCTATTACATATTAGGCATATTAAGCAATAATTACACAGAGTCAAAAAAATTCACTAAGCCTTTCCTTCAAGGAAGGGATTACATTCTACTGAGGAGGAAACAATATGTCAGCAGATAAGTAAATGCAGAGAATATATAACATAAGAAGAGAGAGGGGGGAAGAGAGAGCACTAACTAACATTAGTCAAAGCTTCCTGTCCAGGTTTTGAAGGAAGTTTAGAGATTCCACAAAGTGGAGGTGAAGAAGGAGTGCATTCTAGACCTTGAGAGTGATTATTCAAAGAAAAGAGGAGGAAGATTGAATGCATGTACACCAAATAGCACATAGACCAGAAGTCATTCATTAAAAAGCCAATCAGTTGATAAATAGTCAAAGGATATGAACAGGCAGTTTTCCAATGAAGAAATCAGACCAATTTAAAGTCATATTTAAAAAATGCTCTCCATCATTATTGATCAGAGAAATGTAAATTAAAATAACCTTGAGATATCATTGTACACCTACCAGACTGGCTAAAATAATTGAAGGGAAAACACCAAATGTTGGAGAGGAAGTGGAAGAAAATGAGACACTAATTCACTGCTGGTGGAATTGTGAACTGATCCAACCATTTTGGAAAGCAATCTGGAATAATGCCCAAAGAGTTATTAAACTGCCTATTTCCTTTGATCCAGAAATACTACTACTTGGTCTATTTCCAAAGATGATTAGGAAAAAAATAAAAGAACCTATACATTCTAAAATATTTATAGCAGCTCTTTTTGTGGTGGCAAAGAACTGGAAATTGCAGGGACACCCATCAGTTGGGGAATGGCTGAACAAGTTGTGGTATATGATTGTGATGGAATACTATTGTGCTATAAGAAATGATGAGCTCAATAGTTTTAGAAAAACTTGGAAAGATTTGCATGAAATAATGAAGAGCTAAATGAGCAGAACCAAGAGAACATTGTATAAAATAACAACAATATTATTTTAAGAACACTGTTGAACAAACAGGTCATTTTGACTATTATAAATACCCAAATTAACCTCAAAGGACATATGAAGAAAGATACTATTTGCACCCAGAAAGATAACTGATAAGTAGAAGTTTGTATAGAATAATTTTACATATATGTGTATATTTGTGATTAATGGTAGCCATACCTAGACTTGGGAGGGAGGGTAGAGAACAAAAAAAGGGAAAAAAAGAAATTTATACGATCATATTATTGCATATTTGAAAGGAGCAGCAAGTTGTGCATAGTAGATTTGCAGTTTCATGTACAATCATCTTTTTAAAATTTTACTATGTTATGGAAATGCTTGTTTTATTCCATAAATTATATATATATATATATATATATATATATATTAAAAGGCAACCAGAATCTTTGTGTTGGTTGATGCCAAGAATCATGGAAATTTAGAACTAATCGAGGACATTCAAACCAACCTCCCTGTTATACACCCTGACAAGTGGTGACATACTTGTCTTTACATACTTGTAATCACAGGAACTCACTCCCTTTCCAGAGAGCCTATACCATTGCTAAACAGCTCTATTAGAAACTTGTATGGAGCAAAAGTCTTTCCCTTGAATGCAGAAGTAGTAATGAGGAAGATTTTAACCCCATGTAATTATGAACAAACTTCCTAACAATTAGATTTATCCAAAAGAGGAATGGACCACCTTGGGAGGTAGTGTACTGCTCCCTCTTAGGGTCTTCAGGCAGAGGTTTGGACAATCACTTCTTGAGGATGTTGCAAAGGACGAGGAGGGGAGCTGATCAAGCAGAGGTTGAACTAGACAATCTCTGAGTTTCCTTTCAACTTTGAAGTTTTGTGATGCTCTGAGTAAAGTTGAGCCCTCTGAGGCTACAACACAAAAATCTTCTCCCTTTTCCAAGTGACAGGGTCTTCAAATATTTGGGAAGCTCTTTAGTGTTCTCTAAAGCTTCTCATGAAATGGCAGGACCTCCTATCTTCCAGAGAGGTCATAAGTCACAGGATTTATTATGGCAAAGAATTTTAGAGATCATCCAGTCTAGGGGTTTTTAACCTGGGGTCTCCTAACTTAACCAAAACAAACTTTTGGTATTTTGACAACTGTACTTCAATATAATTGTTGGTTTTTTTTTGTAATCCTAGGAATTTTGTTTTATGTATTTTAAAACTTTATTCTGAGAAGGGGGTTCAGAAGCTTCACCAGACTGCCAAGGGGTTCCCTGATGCATAAAAAAGGTTAAGAACTGGGGGCGGCTAGGTGGCCCAGTGAGTAGAGCGTCGGCCCTGGAGTCAGAAGGACCTGAGTTCGGATCCGGCCTCAGACTTAACGCACACACAAACAGAAACCTAGCTATGTGACCTTGGACAAGTTACTTAACCCCAATTGCCCTCCAAAAAGAAAAAAAAAAGGTTAAGAACCTCTGCTTTCTAATTTGGAACTATGTCCACAGGGCTATAAAACTGTGCATATACTTTTACCCAGCAATATAACTACTAGATAAAAAAGGGGAAAGGATCCACATGTAAAAAATATTTAAAGCAGCTCTTTTTGTGGTGGCCAAGAATTGGAAATTGGGGGGATTTCCATCAACTGGGTAATGACTGAACAAGTTGTGGTATATGAATGTAATGGAATATTATTGTGCTATAATAAATAATGAGCAGGCAAAATTCAGAAAAATCTGGAAAGACTTACATGAACTGATGCTGAGTGAAGTAAGGAGAACAAGGAGAACACTGCACACAATAACAACAACAGCGTGCGATGATCAACTTGGATAGACTTAGCTTTCTCAGCAATGTAATGATCTAAGACAATTCCAAAAGACGCATGAAGGAAACTGCTATCAACCTCCAGGGAAAGAACGATGGAGTCTGATTGCAGATTGAAGCATACTATTTTCTATCTATCCTTTTTTTGGTTTTTGTTTTCTTTCTTGTGGTTTTTCCCTTTCATTCTGAATCTTCTTTTACAATGTGGAAATATGTGGAAATGTGTTTAGCATGAGTGTATATGTTTAGCCTATATCAGATTGCTGTCTTGGTGAAGGCGAATGGGTGGAAGGGAGAAAAAAATTTGGAACTCAAAAATCTTAAAAAAGTGAATGTTGAAAACTTTAAAAAAAGAACCTCTGCTCTCAACCAAACTCTTCATTTTATAAATGAGGAAACCGTGACCCAGAGAGTAATGACTTTCTCAAAGTCACCCAGTAGGTGAATAACAGGATCAGGATTCACACCTAGGTTTTTTCATATTCAGTGCCCTTTCCACAACACCAGGTAGAAACATAGGGAACCCAATGCCATCTGTACATATGTGAGACTAATTTCAATGATCACATTCCACAAAAGAAAAATAATGTTCTCTCTCAAAAATGTTTCCATTTCTTTTCAAGTGAGATTCTTTTAAGTATATAAAAACCTTAGTAGAAATATAAACCTGTTCTTACGTCTGAGAAGTTTGACTTCCTTATCAAGTTATTCTACCAGCTAGTAGATTGGTAGTCCCTTCTTCCTAGGAGCACAGGCAAGAAAGAAATAAGAAAATTATAATTATTAATAATGATAATGATAACTAGCATTTATATAGTGATTTAATGTAAACAAAGTGCTGACATATATTATCTCATTGGATTCTCACAACAACCCTGTGAGGCAGATGCTATTGTTCTCCCCATTTTGTAGATGAAGAAACCGAGACTGAAAGAGGTTAAGTGACTTGTCCAGTGTCTCACAGACAGGAAGTGTCTTAGGTATGATTCTTTTTTTTTTTTTTGGAGGGGGGAGGACAGGGCGATTGGGGTTAAGTGACTTGCCCAAGGTCACACAGCTAGTAAGTATCTGAGGCTGAATTTGAATTCAGGTCCTCCTAACTCCAGGGCTGGTGCTCTATTCACTTAGCCACCTAGTCATCCCTGAGGTATGATTCTAACACAAGTCTTTCTGACTCTAAGTCCAGAACTCTATAGAAAGATAGAGAGGAAGGAAGGAAGGAAGGAAGGAAGGAAGGAAGGAAGGAAGGAAGGAAGGAAGGAAAGAAGGAAGGAAGGAAGGAGGGAAGGAAAGAAAAAGGGAAGGAGGGAAGAAAGGAAAGAGAGAATTGATGGATGATGATAGAGAAAACCAGAACTACATAATTAGTGGAGCCATCCTAGAATGCCAGAAAGAGGTTATTTAGTGGAACTTGTAACAGCACAGGAATCCCCTTTACATCATCTGTGATATGCAGCAGTGATGGGGAATTCACTGTCTTCCATGGGAACCCTACCCCTTTGGTGCAGTTCTGAGGGTTAAAAAGTTTTCCCTTATAGTGAGATTAAATCTGCCTCTCTGTAATGTTCAACCTTCCCTTTGTTCCTGGTTCTGACCCATGGAAGCAAGGGGAACAAGCCCATCACCTTCTTATTTTTTATCAAATGCTTTATTAACTTCTAGTTTACATCATTCATTTCTGCAAGATTTTGAGTTACAAATTTTCTCCCCGTTTTTCCCCTACCCACTATCCAAAAATAGCAATCTCACTGGATATCCCCTCCTCCAATATGCTCTCTCCCATATTTTCTCCCATACTCCTTCTGACTTTCCAGTAGGGCACGGTGGATCTCTACGCCCCAGTGCCTGTATATCTTATTTCCCAATTACATGTAAAGTAATATTAGTAATAGTATATCTATCATGTATTTGCAGATTCTATACTGGACTATATGCTGTCATGGGGGGAGGGGGGAGGGAAGTAAAGGAAATTTGAAAATCAAGGAACTATGGAATTGAATCTTGTTAACTGAAACTAAACTAATAAATTATAAAAAAATAGTATATCTGTATCTATCTATCTATCTATCTATCTATCTATCTATCTATCTCTATATTTTTTTAAACATTTGATTTTAAAACTTTGAATTCCAGACTCTTTCCCTTCCTCCCTTGTCACCCACCCTTACTGGGAAGATAAGCAATTCAGTATAGCTTGTACATGTGTAGCTATGCAAAACATTTCCACAGAGGATAAATTGTAAAAGACTGACTATATTTCCATCCCTCCTATCCCACCTCCCACTTATTCTATTCTCTATTTTGATCCTGTCCCTTTTTTTGAAAAGTGCTTGCTTCCAACTTCCCATCCACCCCCCAGCCTGCCCTCCCTTCCATCATCCCCCCTCTCATCCCCTTCCCCCCTACTCTCCTATAGGGTGAGATACCCTATTTAGTGTGTATGTCATTCCCTCCCTGAGCCAAATTCAATGATTATAAAGTTGACCCATTCCCTTATGCCTTCCTGTTCTTCCCCTCCATTGTACCCATTTTCCCTTGCCTCTTCTATATGAGATAGTT